>OY776111.1:179456297-179918797 GCA_963675035.1 Allygus modestus | reverse complement strand
GTGTGTGTGTGTGTGTGTGTGTGTGTGTGTGTGTGTGTGTGTGTGTGTGTGTGTGTGTGTGTGTGTGTGTGTGTGTGTGTGTGTGTGTGTGTGTGTGTGTGTGTGTGTGTGTGTGTGTGTGTGTGTGTGTGTGTGTGTGTGTGTGTGTGTGTGTGTGTGTGTGTGTGTGTGTGTGTGTGTGTGTGGTTGAGCACTATGCATCACCCAGCACCAGACCCTTACGTATGCACGTCCCATACGCCTTTTCCTACCAAATCGTTGACTCGCACAAGGAGCACTACATCTGCCACTACAGGATCCTGCAGCAGGCGTTGGGCAACGGACTGGAGTTCTCGGCTGTGCATCGGGCGATCTCGTTTCACCAGTCTCGGTGGTTGGAACTTTACATCATTATGAACACTAAGCTGCGGAAGAAGGCGAAGATAAAGTTTGAGAAAGACTTTTTAAAGTTGATTAACAACGCGGTCTTTGGCAAGACTATCGAGAACGTCCGCAAGTGCCTCAATATGAAGATGGTGTGCACCCTAAGAAGTTCAGCAAATACGTGTCCATGTCCAATTTCCTGGACCGCACTTATTACACGGGGGACGTAGTCCTTGTGCATCTCGCCAGGATGAAAATTGTCCTGGATAAGCCCATCTACATCGGCATGTCTGTCCTGGAGTTGAGCAAGTGGCTCATGTACGAGTTTCTGCCGAAAATGAAGAACCGCTTCGGTGACCACCTGACCGTAGACTACATGATCACGGACAGCTTCGAGTTTAACATCGTTTCCCAAGACATCTACAGGGAGATGATGGAGCACCTGGACGATTTTGACACCAGCACCTACCCCAGGTCCCACCCCTGCTATAGCCCCGTCAAGGCCATGGGCATTGGCAAGTTCAAGGACGAGTGTAACAGTTGATCCCTATTTGAGTACCTCGGCCTTCGTTCCAAGCTCTATTTTATGGACATTGAGGACGAGAAAGAAGAGACTGGGTCCAAGGCCGCTAAGCACTACAAGGGAGTCGCCAAAGGGGTTTTTAAAAACGTAATCACCCCCAACGACTACAGACAGTGCCTGTTCAACGGCGTTTTGAAGACCACAGTTAACACCCGTTACCAGTCCCACTTGCACCACGTCTTCACTGTACAAGTGGAGAACCTGTCCTTGAGTCCCACCGATGACAAGCGCTACATCCTTTCTAATGGCATTCACACCTTATCGTGGGGACATAAGGACATCCAGCCACTGCGCAGAGCAGGAAGACGAGACCGTCCTGAGGAGGAGGAGCAGCAGCTAAGGGAGGAGGACAATGTTGATGACGAATTCCCTGTTTAGGGTTTATGTTTATTTTTAAATAGTATTTATAATTTTATTCGTAAACAGTATTTGTAAGTTTATTTGTAAATAATATTTGTAAGCAATTACATCGTTACAGTTTTGTTTACAGCAGAAATCTGTGTTGATATTACCTCTTCCATATTTCCCTAATTATTAAACAAAATTATAAACATGTCCAAGTTATAACTACTCTATATTGAAATATTTTTTTTATAAAATTAAAAACAATTATCAAAACTTGGACATATATTTTCTTAAATATTAAAGTGAGAGGGCAAAATTAAAAAAAGGGATTACAACATACCATATTCATTGAAACATAATAATAATATACGTACACAATTACAAGAGTAAATCATAGTAGTAAGTTCAAAATCGTGGTGAGAAGATGGAGTTGAAGAGCCTACGGATCAGAGCGTCGTTGATAGCGGGAGCAGCCAGATCGAAGAGCTGCACGTAGTCGGTGAGTGGCATATTGAGGACCAACCGGCAGTACAGATAGGTGAAACAATAGTGGCTGCACACAGAATTATCGTAGCCCTGCAGTCTATACCTGTTGTAGAGGTAGTGGTGGCGGCGCGAGTTGCACCTCAGGAACTTTTGGTAGTCCGCCTGGTACAGTGGTCTTCCATAATTGTCCAAGTATTCAAATCGGTCTTCCGAACTGTATAATGCCACCCAATGTTCACCTCTCTCAGTGTGCACCACGGTGTTGGCCACAATGGTGGTCCGGGGCTAAACGCAGAAGGTCGGGTAGAAGGTCAGAGGCGCAAACCACAACGTTCCTCAGTCCTGGGATTCTCGCCAGGCACTTCATCATCTGGGTGGTGTTCACCGCAGACGGAAGCAGCAGTAGCACTCAAGGGCCAATGTGTCCGGTCTGTCAGTGGCCATCAGCCATTCGCGTAGAACGATGCAGTTGTAAAGAGCGCAACGGTTGAGGGCGCTCTTATCGTGGCGGCAGCGTAGGGTCCGGTAGGAGAGCGGCCAGTTGTCTTGAATGGTTGTGACGGAAGGCTCGGTGATCAGGTGCCGCTTGACAAATTCTCTCTTTTGCGATCTCTTCACGTAGACGATGGGTGTGGTGGAGGAATCAAGACCGCAGCTTGCCCAGCAGGGTGACGTAGGCGATGTCACCCTGGTCCCACTTGAGCCTGTGGCAGTGGTGCGTAAGCCAGTTGCTCTCACGCAGTCTGTCGGCAGTCAGGAAGTCTCGGTTGAAGGGCGGGAGGGCAATGTGGTGCATGATGAGCGTGCCGGTAGTCACGTCCACCACGCTCACCTCTTACAGCAGGAAGTTGTTGCTGTCCTTGAAGCACAGCATGCCCAGCACTACGCTTCCGTGATGGCAGCGCACTTGACCGGCGGGCTCAGTGTTGTAGATCGGTGGTGGCACATCCACCTCGTGCGGCTGACTGAACTGGGCGCGCGCGCTTCCTCGACCTTAAGTAGTGGTGATGGTGGTGGTGGGGGAAACCCCCATTAGTGCGCGCAACAGGTCCAGCCTCGTTTACCCGCCAAAGTCCACATTTACTTTCCAGTGACGGTCCACTTCGACAACGTTGTCCAAATCGGCATACACTATACAGTTGACAGCCTCTGTCAGCTCTGTGATGAAACCGATCTCTATGCGTAGGTTACCGTTACGCACCAAGTTCCAGTGGCTTGGTTGACTAGCTCACACGTCTGGTGTTAGATCGAACGCCAACAGGTGATATCCATTTGGATATTCACCGCGATCGAAATCGTTACACCTGCTAAGAAATGAATGCCGGTGCCAGTGAAAAGCGTGTGATAGGGCGGCACGTACAACTCGTGACCCACCGTGTAATCTGGTTGAAGCGGTTTGCCCGGCACTTGCTCACCGTCCACGTACAGCTAGAAGAGGTTCATGCTGTAGTTCCGGGAATTGAACGGATTCTTCTTGTAGTCTCCGTTGAACGCCTGGTTTTTGACCAGTCCGACTATGACGCGTTTTGGCAGTTGGCTTACAAACACGCTGTCCAGAGTTTTACCACTGATGCCGGGAGGTAGCGTGATGGTTTTCACTTCCACACGCCTGATGGGGTATGTGGCTGTGCCAGACTCTAGCGTCCTGCTGTGAGCCAATAGCACGCTCGGGTTGATCTTACGGCAGCACATGAACAGGTTGATCTTGTTGATGTCCACCTTGTAGTCTCTGACGCTTTTGGACATGATGGAGAACGCGTTCTGCAACCTGATCAAGCAAAATCGCATCTCAACACCGTTCAACATGAACTTGTCCTGGTTGCACAGGTCGATGTGTAGATGTCCGACCATTTCCACATAACGGCTGACCGTGACATACACCCTTCGTGTCTTGAGCCCACCATTAGTTTATTCACAATTGCCCATATTACCGGTGGGGTGCTCAAAAAACATCTCCGCGTGGAGGTGCGATGTCTTCGCGTCGCCACCATAGGTCAACTAGTTCTCCGAGTAGGCGCGATAGGCGAACGTGTTGTTCTGAGGTAACACCAGTGTTATTCAGATACAGGACCACTTGGCAGAACAGTGAGTGCATCCAGTTGTTAACTGGTCCCACTTGTTTTATCGCTGGCTCACCCGCAATGGCATGTCCATTTGCTGCTTTATTGGTAGCCTTCACGTGCACTAGCGTCTGTGACAGATCCGTATCCCCATGACCTGGAACTATGAACTCCATGGGTGAGTCGTCTGCCAGGGACGAGACCGGCTTGTACTGCACCCATTTACCACTCTCTATTCTTGTCCGTGTTGGTGGCAGTAAGAACAGGTCCAACTCGATCTTGACGCACTCACACGATTTCTGACGTAGAATCGCCATTTTCCAAATATGTCTTTCACAGTACTCCTCCTCTTCTTACGTCGAACAACAGTCATCCCCCTCTTGACGCGTTCTACAGGCTTCATTTTCTTTGTCTTATTTGCAATATGCTTTTTATTCCAAGGAGCTTATCCAGAGACTGAGGGGTCACTCGCTGAATACGTCTCTTATTTTAGCCACCACCGCTCAACACGCGATCCATCGTCAACCTTGAGTTTCAGCGACCAAGTGAACTGCTTGAGTCGGGCGTTGGCTGTGACTCGAGGGTCAGTTTTGCCCGCCGATATGTCGCCCAGGAAACCCACACCTGACCTTAACACCTCTTTGCCCAGCGTTGACGCGCCGGACTTGATCAACGGGCCCACGGTGCGGATCAGCCCGCCTAGGAAACTGCCGATACTGTGACCGCGTGTGGCGCAGGAAAAGTGGCGCCCCTGTATACGGAGGACACTCTGCTACGTCTATATTGCTGTTGGCGGTAGTACACCAGATAGAGATCGTCAGGATTCATTGCTGTTGCTCTCTGTGCAGGTGAAGCTTCATGCATGTAGCTCCAAAGTGGAATGGGAGGTGTTAACCGATGCTGTTAAATATATTTCCACACTCTCGAACGAGCCCTTCAACACCTGCACGTAGTGAGGATCGGTGAAGTGCACAATTTTCTACGCTCCGTTCGATGTGTTTTTCAGCGTCGATGTTGACGACCTTTAGTAACGGTGCTACCGTGTCACCTACCAGTTGAGGTTCAACTAGATCGTAATATACGTACATGCACGAAGGGATCCCAGCTAGTAAGTTGGGTGGTCTTATAGCTTTTCTATGTTTAATCAAATCCACATTGGGGACCTCGTAAACCATCTGCAACGCTAGAGTGGGGCTCAATTCCAGTTGCCCTATGGTCCGATCTATTGAGATAAATTCGACCTTTCCCGTCTCCTTGTCATACTCAAACTCACATTGATAAAATTTCAATTTTGGAATGTCATTGATCGCCTTTATCAATCCGTCGATGTCTTTATAGTTTCGAGCTTCCACTTGTACCGCAATCAGTACTTGTCAAATTTCGCGTACAGAAATATGTGAGCATCTTCGCCCACTGAGATGAACGAGCACGGATAGTGAGCTTCTTCTAAGACGATTTCTCATTCACCACCACCACCGCTCAACTGTATGACTGACGGTTGATAAGTGATATAATTAGCCAGGGTTTATTTGGATAATAGTTCATAGAACTGTTGCTGGGTAACGTCAGGTAAAGTTGATTGTGCCTCGTCATCATAGCAGCTGTTGTACTTCGGATGTAGGTATCCACGAGTTGAATTCCTCTCCGTAACTTACCCACGTAACTAGATAGCGCTTACTGCGGCCTCGAACTTTGGTGTCCAGTATTTTATCTATTTCATATAGGCGATCTGGTGTGGTTGTCACTTTTTCCATTTCACTGTCGTAGAAACGACCTGCCAACAGCGTTCCTTTGAGATCGTGCAGCACATATAAAGGCAGGAGATGCGATCCATACATGTGGTCCACCACAAACAGTTCTTTACTCCAATTGGTCTCATAACCTTTAGCAAACCTACCTTTCTCCTTGGCTATGCGCACCGTGTCACCCGGCTTGAATTTGGTCTTGCAGCGTTAGATTGTGTTTCTATACATGCGGCGCTACACCTTGTACACTATTTTCCCATCGCCACTGTCCACATCCACGGGTCGCAAGCCACCGCCCAAGCTCTTGTGTGGACTGTCGTTGTAGGCGTCCACAAGTCTGTACAACTCATCGATGTAGCAGGATGTGTTTTTGTAAGTCAGGTAGCACTACATGCGGGTTTTGAGCATGCGGTTGACTCGCTCCACCACGGCCGCTTTCACGGTGGGGTTCTCCGTCGTGACGTACGTGACACCGTGTCTCTTGAACACTCGCTTCGTCGCGGCACCAGTGAACTCTGACCCCTTGTCAGTCTCTAGACAGCGAGGCGTCGCCTCAGCGAATATCCTCTCAAGCGCCAATGCCACCTCTTGTCCTCTTTTCATCTTCAACGGTACCGCAAAGAGCCACTTGTTGAACACATCGATTACGGTCAGCAGGTAGTTGGCTCCGTTGGTATGCTGGCTGAGACCACGCATGTCGTTCAGGTCCACCTGCCAAAGGTCTTGGGGCCCAAACACAGCGTAGTGGTTGCGGGGAAACCGCTTACGCGCCGGCTTGTGCAGCATGTAAGTGTGTTGAGCGCGCAACCATTCCGCAACTCGGCGCCGTGGCAGGTGCGCGACTAGCGCTAGAGCGACCACCTCATCAAATGAACCCGGAAGACTTGGATCGTAGTACAACGTATTCATTACGGTGTGTACGGCTCCCAATTGTCCAATGACCATTCTTTGTCAGGTTCTTCAGTTATTACCTTTCGCCTGGCCACTGGGGGCCACGGTCTCAGCAACTCTCGCATCGGTGTCAACCTCGGTAACATGGGTGTTGAGGTGGTCGTTGTGTCTCCCCAGGTGCTTGTTGCAGCGTCCAGCCCCACGTCTAGGAAACGCAATGCTGTGGGATTGCTTACGTATTCTTTGGGTACGTCCATATTTGTCAACGCAGTCATCACTTGATGCCAACTGGTAGGTAATCGATCGACTCTTCGCGCTCTCACTATGCCATGTAAAATGTCTACTATATTGGAATCAGGGACCTTCTTGTTGTTCACATAGACAGCCCCATTGGCGTCCCAGGCGACGGGGCTACCTCGACAGTTCATGAACCGCAACAAACTACACGTCTCCGTCTTGTAGATCTTTGGGAAAGTTTCCACAACCTCCTCCACCAGGGCGAAAGACTCGCGTTGTGCGCGACCCGGTCCCTCACCCGCTTCCTCTTCTTCGATGATGGACAAGCTTATTGGTTAACATTTGGCTGCGGAGAAGTGTAGGATCCGCTGTAACACCTGTTGATATTGTTTCCATTTCTCTTTATCATCCAGCCACTTGTCACTCAATATGCGGTGCATTTCAGCGTCCAGGCTGGATGGCTTATTGACACTACCGCCACCAATACCACCTGTTCCTTCTCGCATACGCTCAATGAGCTCCTGCGGTACAACCACCATTTTCTTAGCGTACTCCACTTCCAATTACCTTCTCCACTAACGCAGGCAGAACGGCACTCAAAAACAAGGGCAGAAGGAATCTGCCACCCCGTTGTACTAGGTAACCCCACTTATTGACCCAACCCTCACCGCATTTCACCAGCCGTCTGAGCGCCTGTTTGTGTTTTCTCAACTTTCGTTTATAGCAGGCAGTGAGCGGCACGTATACACGCAACACGTTGTATGCATACTCGCACACTGACCTGATAGGCTGTTCACACATGCTTTCAACAGGGCTTTGCGTTCCTTGGGTGTGGCGTAAACCAGAGCCGTCAGCAGTGTGGCGTCTTTCTTCACGCGTTGCGACATGATGACTGTCGCTAGCACGCACTCGGCCTATTTATATTTTCTTGGGAAGATACACAAAGTTGTCCGGGTCATCGGGGAAAATGACTGACCTTATGCGCATATATTCAGGCGTGGACTGTTTAAAGTCTATGATTAGATAGGCGTGTGGATCGCGCGTGGCCTCCGCGTAAGCCTCCTCCACAAATTTGGGGTTTTCCGGGTATACTTGGCGGGCGAAGTGTTTGATCTGAGCGCGGTCCCTGGGATTCTTAAAACTCGATGTAATGAGCGTTTAGCAAGATGTCACGCTGACCCCTACCCTGATGAAATAGGTTTTGCGTGATGAAGTACACGCTTATGTTGCGGTGATGGGAGCCCTTGGTGAACAGGTCCGCCACGTGAGAGTCGGCCTCACACATCACATCATCTATGAAAACTAGGGCGGGCACGCTACCATCGTAGCCATCGAGGTCGGGCAGGCAAGCTACGTAGCGCACGGCAGGGCCCCCTTCACTCCTGCCACCACCACTACCGTAGTGCCAGGTGATACGGGCGAACTACGCATCGCACATGCGGTCAGCGTGCTCGATGAACTAAGTCACAAAGTGTGACTTGCCACTGAACGAAAGCCCAGCCACAATGGCGGTGAACGGGTGTTTCCACCTCAAGTCCATGGCAGCTACTGTCCACCGTGCACCACCTCGGCTCTTATAACTAAATTGAGTTTTTTATTTTATTTTTATTTTTTAAGGATAAAAAATAAGGATTTGTTTTCTTTTTATTTAAAAAAAATCTAGAAGAGCACCCTTGCTGCCGGGAGGACCACGCTTTTTCACCAGATGCATCCTCAACTCCACACCCATGTTGTATTGGGCAATGACCTTATCCCCCAGGACGGCCAGGTATCTCCGGGGCATGTAGATTATCAGTGGGTCGTCACCGGCCAGGCCATCTTAATTGGACATTACTGCTTTTCCGTATGGCGTGTCCACTCGCTCAAACGACCGAATGGGGTAGACTAGACTGTCACGTAGTTCGGTGACGGGTTCGCGTGTAACCCGCAGTCTTACAGTTGTTGAGGGCCGTTTTGAGGTCCCTTTTCTGGTCCATACTACTACTGTCGTGGTTAGATTTGGGATGACGGTTGCTCGCCACCAGGTCGCTTTTATAGGCTTACAAGTTGTTTACAGGATGCTGTAATTGCCTCCGAGGATAAAAGTGATTAAGTGATTTACGCAGGATGATGCAATCCGTTTTCAATCATCAACAGGATGAGGTAATCATCTTCGGGTCTGTCATCAACAACTTGTTTACACTGTATGTCGTAATCGCCTCGTTGTTTATAACTTCTTGCGCTTTTCCAGGATGACGCAGTCGCCTCTTCGTTTCTCGCCAACTGTTGCGCAATCGTGGATATTACGCCAAGCGGGTTTTGGAGTTGCGATCCTGGTAACTCCATTTAACTTGGGCACTCTGGGATTGCTGTTCACTCACAAGTTTTCCAGTCTCGTTAACAAGTCCGTGAGACAGATGTAAATTTCATCGTCTCTCTTTGTCCAGGTACAGGCCGCATCTGTGTGTCGGGCGTCCGTCTTAAATAAAATGTTTCCAAAGTTGGCAGGGTTCTGTACAGGATATTGATATCCAACACCACCCCAACTGAATGCTGGTGAATCACTAGGTACGTCCGTTTTTACCGTCCACCCATCGGGCTTTTTTCTTCTTAGATTGGATAGTGTGTGGCTTGGCATTCTCATCAATTGCGTTAATCTCCTCCATCAGAGAGCGGATCGCTCGGTCTACTTCGGTTGTGTTGCTGCTGCTCATGACTTGCCGGGCAAAACTGAGACCGCGTTACTGGGTACTGAAACCGGCGCGCAACTGGGTATGCCCTCACCGAGCGGCCACGACAGCCAAAGAGGGCGCACCATGACACCCTCGAGCATCAGCAAGCCACTGAGCAACTCCTTCATGCGCACGTCAACGTGCACCACCAATCATTCCCGGTCAGTGGAGGCTTTTTAAGCCGCACGGTATACGACGTTATAGAACATTACAGAAGCTCATGGGAGTTTGACCTTGACGTATTTAGCTTCTAGTTAAACTTAACAGTCTTATTTCTTATTTTTGTTTTCTTCATTACAAGGCTTTTTAATATAAAACTCCGGCTTAATAAAATACGTCCCTCACCCGATCTAGCACACTCTTGGCAGCGAGACCTTCACGTAAGTCGTAACGCTTAAATCGTTGCAATTTCTTCATTGACACGGTGATTGTTCTTCTTGCATCATCCGCGCTTTCCATCCTGACGTATGTGACAGTGGAAATTCAGTGGAATATAGACACCGGCAGAGTAGTGCGTGCCTAAAGCGGGTGGTCATTACCGCTAATGAGTAAACAAGTTAGGTTATTAAGGTGATAAACAATTCAACAATAGAAAGAAAACCTTGGGGGGATTTTCCATGGGTTTTTTTCCGGTTAGTTCACTAATGAGTAATGGGGGATGACGTAATGGGGGGATGACGTAATGGGAGAGATTACGTAATGGGGGATGACGTAATGGTGGGGAATTCCACGGTAAACAATTTGCACCATAATGTTTCGACACCATTCGGAAGGGACTCCCTTCTTCCTTCTAACTCTACAATTAATATAACTGTTATTTATTAATTTTTTTAATGTTTTTAAGGAAAGTAGCTAAGGGAAAAAAGGATGTAGTGTTTATTAAGGTTAGTCCATAAATTGCTTAAGCTTGTCTTTCTGGAATTGTTTTCATAACTTCTTCTATACTAAGAGATGCGTCTATTCCATAACAGAAACATCGCTTCACTGTAAGGTATTGTGGGAATCTATATACATCTTTCATCCCTCGCATATATACGATGAGTTTTTCACATTCATGCACTGTATAAAACACATTCTACCCTGATGTACTTCGGAATTGTTATATTTGCCATATGTTGCCCTGTCCCTTTCATCCATATCCTCTTCTGGACGACTAACTTTTCCCGTGAAAACCATCCTCTTCTCAGTACCGTCAATGTACTATTGTAGTGTATGTATAAGATTAATGATTTCAGTTTCCAGCCAAAGTTGATGTTGCATCGCGCTTAATGTTGACAGTGGTTTCAACAATGCGGCACGTTGTGTTACATTCATTTTAATATTTCTGACCAAAGTTCTTCTGTTTTTAACGCTTCAAAACTCCAGACTGATCTGAGTGAGGGAGGGACCTGCTCGACCTAGGTGATTAAGGCGGTAGACAACCCTTTGTTGGTCTTGGGGATTTCCATGAAAAACAAGTCGTTAAGCCAGTCGTCAACATGTAACATGTTTATACTGGATGATGAAACCGGGGGGGGGGGATTTTTCCTCCTGCTTATCCTCCTGCTTCCTGCTTGTCCTCAGATACTTTGCTGATGGTTTTGTATTGTGGCTAGGAATATGGCACCCGAAAAGGGATCACTATACGTAATGGGCCAAATTCAAGATGGAGGATCGAGACTCCACTCATCAAGTCGGGGGTTCCCTAAGGACATTCAGGACTTTTCCCCACTTTCATGTCTCAGAATTGGCGCCCAACTTGGGGTTATGCGGGTGGGGTGGGTAGGGCAGGTCAAGTTCAAGGTCATAATGCAAAGGTGCTGTAGATGAAAACTGCCAGCGTTGGGCGGGGGGGGGGGTTAAGTTTGTCTAAAGTATGCCATGTGGGAACTCAAATTGCGTGGCTTGGCTAGACGAATAAGAAGATAAAGTCAGAATTTAGATCCGACCAAGGGTATTGCAGCAATAGCGATAAAAGGTAAAGGTCTCAGGGTCATGGTCGGGGGGGGGTGTAAATATCAAAGGTCAAAGGGGTGCAAGGGGGGATAAAGGTCAAAGGTCAAGGGTGGCAAGGGGGGAGGACAGATCCTCATATCCTCAGTGCAATTTGCTTACTGACACAGTATCGGCTATACACCCCTACTCATATGTTGTCTTTAATAATCTATATGATAATGATAACAATAATGATGAAACTTCTAATAGTGAACATGCTGTGCAAAAATGACGTATAAAACGTTAAATTTAAAATATAAATTGACACGTATTTTTTATTTTATTTTACTCAACAAAGATGTTCCTCAAACGTACTTTACCACCAACTATAATTACCATAACTAAATTTCCCCTTCTACTTCCTGCTACAGTTGATGCAGTACGGGACCCCTCGCTTCTCGACAAACTCCTTCGTCGAGATCGGATCCCTGCACCTCTTACAAACAAAACAGTCCGGGTGCCAATGCTTGTCCAGGGCGGTGTAGATGATGGTGTCGATCACCTGGTTACAGGCGGAACACTTCTTGCCGTAGAGGGCCCTGTAGTCGTCGGTACAGTAAGGCTTGCCGGCCACCACGTAGAACCCACTCTCCCTGATGGCGGTGCCGCACTTGGCGCAGGTGAAGTGGTCCACGTGCCAAGTTCTACCCATCGCTGCCAACACTGTATCAGTGATAGGCTTGCTACAGTGTGCGCATGTCTGCAGTGCGTCTGAGGCCCTGTAGATATCCGAGTGCTGTTCGAAAGCCATTGCATTCTTTTATATCGGGTACAATAGTGATTTTACATTATACTACTTGACAATTTGTTGTTATTTTCTATAGTTTAAAACTAGATATGGATATTTCTTCAGAATTTGTGTGCTACTCCTGTTACCATGGTTACGTTTTCATATGGCAAATGCCTAATTTAAACTACAAATATAATATCGTAAATGAAGTACCCTTTATCTTAGAAATTTCTCACTACAAACAATATTTATAAGGCTAAAATATACCTAACAGTTAAATAGTTATAAATATCCACTTACAAATTAATTGATTTGTTTGTTAAATCGCTAAGATTGATTTATTTGTTAATGTTAACATTTCAAATGTTTATTTTAATTTTTGTCTGGTGGTCATAAGGTAAATTATAAATCAACCATCGGAATTACACCTTGCATATAAGTGGGTTTGCAACAAACGGCGTACCATCCATATGACAGCCTACCATGAACCTTCGTTTGCCCTTGCAATAAATATTTTGTATGAGTGTGACAATATCAACATTTCTTTTAATAGTAATAACACTTAAAAAATAAAAAATGCAAAATTTTGTGTAATCAAATTCAAAATTTAGTCTCCGACTTATTCTGTATTAAACCCAATATATACAAAAATTACTGTTTATTCCGGATTTACACATGATCAAAAAGCAAGCCAACTGAGGAAGCATACTCAGCGAATTTCCAATGAATATATAACATAACACATTAAAACACTTAACAGGATTAATAATAAATATATTCACAAACAAGCAATATTTAAAAATTAATTATTCTCCATAAGAATAACATTGGGTATGAGTACGCAGGTTTGCTGCAACAAGGCACAAAAAATAATGGGTTTTATGCAGATATCAATAGAACTCATCTTAGTGAAGTCACATACCAAGTTTCATCCATATACATTCATAAATTAGGGATATGTAACATTTTAAGTATTTTCCATTAGAATAACATGGGGACCAAGTACCTAGGTTTGCTGCTACAGGAACCATAGGCGAAAAATAGTTTTTTTGTGCAAACAACAACAAACCACAACCAGATGAAGCCATATACCAATTTTCGTCAGTTTATGTTCATAAATAAGCAAAATATACAATTTTTCTTTTTCTCCATAAGAATAACATTAGACAACGTACTGTGTTTAGCACTTTCAATATCTCGGTAACCAATTGACGTAGAGCAATGATCAAAATACCAAATTGTTTGTTTTTTAAGCTGAATTCAATGGTATTAATTAAAATTTAATTTAAATAAAAGTTACATGTGAAAAACCCAAAAAAACACATTTTTGGGGTACAAAACCCCCCAAAACCCCCCTTCGGATGGTGCGATTCATCTGGTTTTCGAACTCGTTCAAATAAATGGTACTTTACACATTTGTACCAAATTTCATTAAGATCGGACATTTTTACGAGAGTTATCGTGCTTACGGTCACATATATATATATATATAAATATATATATATATATATATATATATATATATATATATATATATATATATATATATATATATATATATATATATATATATATATATATATACATATATACAAATTTGAACGAATGGTTTTTTTGGCATCTGGGGACCTCAAAATGAAAAGTTATCATGGTCTCGGGCTTAAGTCTTACCATGAGACCTACGGTAATAGCTTCTTCCCTATAGGGGAAATTCGCTAAAATAACTGTTTATTCCGGATTTACACATGATCAAAAAGCAAGCCAACTGAGGAAGAAAATGTAAGTTACGGAGAAAATCCACTCATGTTTAATATTAAGAAGGAGATTCCTGTTGCATTAAACATATAATTCAGATTTTAATGCATGTTATGAACACATTTCTCATTGAAAAATCACCCATATTTAATATAAAAAAGGATGCATATTCCATTTATATATTTGATTTGTATGCACTTTTTACTAATTTATCTATTTACTAACCGAAACACGACAAAACTGCGGTGTTAGTTATATTAAGAAGCTTTGATGATATTAAAAAAATTGGTAGCGAAAGGCGTTCAAGGGGAAAATTTCATTCTTAAACAAAAGAGCAATTTTTAGAAACAGAACAAAGAGAAGACGAGGCTTTGGAAGGTAGCCGTTACGGTGGCGGCCGGGAGACGCTGTGTTTGTTGAGACACCCTTATCTCGGGGAGCAACATTGCACTGGGGAGGTGCTTTACTTTAGTACTAAGAAGCCAGCCAGAAATGCGCAAATTTACAAACCAGGAATATTGGTATGGATGAGAGTTTGTGTACACTTGCTGCTAATGAACAAACAGTGCATATTGATATTTTATCCAAACAAACATATGCAGTACAGTTAAGAAATACGGTAGAGATTAGTGCCTACAACCTTATTCCTGATAGTCTATGGGTTTTTATATATAAAATAAAAATATATATAATTTTGTATAGTAAAAATTAAAAAATTACTATTTTGAACTAATTTAATTTATTAATGGTAATGTATCAATTATATAAATAATAAAAATATAGAATTAGAATTATAGAATATTTTGAAATAAGTTTTCATTTTATAATGGACTTATCTGACTTTAAAATAAAACATCTAGACATTTGGTTAATCCTTTACAAACTGAAATTATGTATTTGTATTAGTTCAAGGAAAGAGTCATAACAAACAGTTTTCAATCTCAGACAAAAGCATCATGCGACTTTTAACTTGCACGTTGCTTATTGCGTTTTTAACTTTTTGTACTGTAATAGAATGACCTTTTAATTAGTTGGACGAATGTAAAATTTTTTATTTAACTATCACAATTAGCTTTTTATGTTTCACTGTGGGAACAAAATATTACTCAGTAAAAGAAACCAAAATCAATTTTGAACTAATGTTTTGTATTTTATGTCGCATCAAAATTAATTTTAATGGATTCCCACTTGCTTGGGTGTTGGTTTAGCTAAAATTTTGAACAAAAGTAAAATAAGTGTGGATGATTATTTCAAACAACCAATAATTTAAAAATAATTTATAAACATTTTGAGAAAAGTGAATGTTAACTTCCTATGAACCCCATATTTAATACAAACGTTCAATATAGCTATGTAAATATGCAGGGTGTAACGAAAAATATGCACTAGAAATGCATTTTCGGATTAAACACCCATAAATAAGCAACAAACATGGAGTAAATAGGTTTTAAATCAGTTCCGTTTGACGTCAGTCTGTCTGTGTTGTTTTTACTAAATGAAGTATATCTTTTGAACCGTTAAAGGTATTGATTTAAAACTTAAAATACAAAGTATACCTTAAGCAGTTTCTGTTTTTAATTTTTAATTCCTACCTTTCACCATTTAAAATGTCAATTTAATTTTTTAAGCCAATTACGTAATATTTCATTAAAAAGCGATAATAATTCGACAAGTTTTGTAATTTCGCCTAAAAAGTATTTATCAAAGCTTTAAATAAAGTCAAGAAATATTAAAAAGTTCTCATTATAAAAAAATGGAGGCGAAAATCACTTTAAAAACAAATTCAGTGTATCATGTTTTAAATTATACATTCACATATACTGGATTATGTTACAGCTGACTAGGTTCAGTCCTGAGTTTTAAGCGGGAGAAGACTCCTCCAGATACCTCCTCCAGGAATATAATTTAAATATAGTTTAATTTTGGCTATTAATCTAATAAACACCGTATAAAAAAATATAAAAACCGTCATTCTGAAATAACTAGTTTTAATTCCCAAAATTGTTAACATGATTTCCGCATTTATGTAGTTGTAGCGACCCAGCTGCACATTTTAATTTAAAAGATCACCTGTAAATTTTTATTTTTCTTGTTCTGTATTTACATTCAACTAGAGTTCGAAAAAATCACTTCTATCTGGCATTAACCGGCTATTCATTTTAGCAACTCCACAATTGGTGACCCCGACATGATTATATTGTTTTGCCATGTCAGAAGAGGACCTTAGGCTTCGGAATGTCGACCTACAAGAACGCATAGAGACATTGCAACAGCAACTGCTAGCTCTGACTCAACAACAGCAGCAACAACGACATCCGCCACAGCAGGAACCACAACTTCAAGAAATTGCTCAAGCCGCCGCTCAGATCCTACCACCGGAGGTGCATCGTGTTAGCATCAAGCTCCCATCTTTTTGGAAGGAGAAACCAGGTCTCTGGTTTTCTCAGGTCGAAGCACAATTAACACTCGCTCGCATCACCCTCTAACACACAAACTTCTCATATGTCATCTCTCATCTAGAGGAGCGCTATGAAAATGAAGTAGAAGACCTGATCATGAACCCACCCGTTGACACTCCTTACACCTCGCTAAAGACAGAGATCATTCGCCGTCTGTCCGTGTCAGAGGAGCGACGTGTGTAACAATTACTTCTGGCAGAGGAACTTGGAGACAAAACACCTTTGCAGTTTCTCCGACATTTGCGATCTCTCGTGGGCTCTGCTACCATACACAACAATCTCCTGCGCGCTGTGTTGATTCAACGTCTACCCACTCATGTTCAAGGTATATTGCAGCCCCAAGCTAGCCAGGTCAGCGTCAGCACTGACACCCTTGCAATCACTGCTGACAAAATCATGGAGGTTCAACCAAACTCAACGTTTATAACTTCCACTGCTTCGGTGCAAGCCGTTTCTCACGCCTCTGCTTCTACCTAGAGTCCAGCCATTGGAACACTTGATGGACTTTCTCGAGAATTATCCGTCATGGAGATTGAGATCAAGTCCTTGCGTGACGATTTACGATTCTTGCGAAACAATCGGTCAAGCTCCAAACGATTGTCACCGTCGTAGTTGAAGCCTTCATACCAACAATCCATCAAACTATGTCTGCTGGTATCATCAGAGATTCGGCCAGCAAGCAAGCAAGTGCCTCCAACCCTGCTCTTTCACCAAGTCGACAAACATGAACGGCAGTCAGTAATGGCGTCGACCGACTGCCCAACTGGAGGACAACGCCTACTTGTCACAGATCGCACAACTAACCGTAAGTTCCTTCTTGATACAGGTTCTGACATCTGTTGCTTTCCTCATTCTTATCTCGCGAAACGCCGCAGCCCGGTCAATTACGAGCTTCGTACCGCAAACAATTCAACAATCCATACTTACAGTAGTTTAACCCTCACCTTAAATCTTGGACTTCGTCGTGCCTTTACATGGAATTTTATTGTTACCAACGTAAACATTTCTATTATCGGATCTGATTTCATGGCTCATTTTTGATTACTTCCTGATTGTTGAAACATACGTCTCATTGACGGTATAACTGGCTTGTCAACCCCCTGCCAATCAGTTTATTTTACTCAACTTAGCGTGAAAACTATTATCCCCGAAACGCCCGTTAACTCCATCCTAGCTGAGTTTCCTGAGTTATGTCGGCCAGCAGGAACACCACGACATGTACGTCATTCTACTGTCCACTTTATCAAAACTACGCCGGGACCTCCTGTCTCATCCCATCCTCACCAACTAGCCCCTGAACGGCTAGTCCTCGTCAAAGCTGAATTCGACGCCATGATTCTCGAAGGAACGGCCCGATGCTCTGATGGATTTTGGTCGTCCCCTATACATATGGTACCAAAGGCGAATAATGGATGGCATCCATGTGGTGACTATCGCACTCTTAATGCTCGGACCATTCCTGACAGGTACCCCGTCCGTCACATCCACGATTTTTCTTACCGCCTTCGTGGCAGTACAATTTTATCAGTTATTGATCTGATCAAGATTTATACCCAGATTCCTGTCAATCCGGAGGACATTCCCAAGACTGTCATAACCACTCCTTTCGGACTTTCTGAATTTACATTTGTGTCCTTTGGGTACGCAACGCAGGTCAATCATTTCAACGCTTTATAGATGTAGTAGTTTTCGGATTAGATTTCCCGTACATAGATAACATCTTACTTTTCTCTGGGATGCTACTGAACATGAGAGTCATCTCCGCACCCTGTTTAAGCGTTTGTCAGACTAAGAACTTGTGGTCAATGTCAACAAAACAGGGCTCCCCCCTGCCGTAACATTTCTTGGTTACGAAGTCTCCGCTGCCGGCACTAGGCCTCTCCCGGACCACGTTGACGCCCTCCGGAATTTCAACCGTCCAAGTTCAGCAAAAGACCTGTGACGTTTTCTGGTTATGTTAAACTTCTACCACAGTTTCATTTCATCTGCGGCTGAACAACAAGCAACTTTGCATAACGCCCTTTCGTCGCTTCGTGGAAACCAACAAGTAGCTTGGACCCCAGATCTTGAAGAAGCCTTTATCACCTCACGAAGCAAGGAGCACCTCACGATCTCTACGCTGCTGGTTCACCCAGACCATAACGCTCCACTCGCACTATTCTGTGATGCCTCAAGCACATCAATCGGTGCTGCTCTCCAGCAACTTTTCAACGGTTCTTCCTGGGAACCTCTTGCATTCTTCTCCCAAAAACTCTCCTCTCGACAATCATCATGGACAGCTTATTACCGGGAACTCTTTGCAGTCTACGCAGCTGTACGTAATTGTTTTCACATCCTAGAAACACAAAACTGCATTGTTTTTACTAACCATAAAACCCTGACTTTTGCTTTCGCCCAAAATCGTGAGAAGTTGCCTCCCGTCCAAGAAAACCACTTGACCTTTATATCTCAGTTCACTACGGATGTACGGCATGTGTCTGGTTCGGCCATCATCGTCGATGACAGTTTTAATCGTCTTGACGCCCTGACTAGCAATAGCATCTCTGATGTAGATATCACCAACCTCGCTCGACATAAGGAGGGTGACGCCGACCTCCACGACCTTCTCAGAAGCAATACTGCTCGTAGACGTCAACACGTAAATATTCCCGGAACTGATCTCCATATTTAATGTGAAAAATCTACATCCAAGCAACGGTCTTATGTTTTCGAGTCACTCCGACGTGTTGTTTTCGACTCGTTGCATAACCTCAGCCACCCCGGAACCAGGGCTTCTGCCAAACCTTTATCACAGCATTATGTATAGCCCCGTGTGCAGCAATATTGCCATAACTGGGCCCGTGCATATCAGCACTATCAGCGATCCAAAGTTTCCCGACATGTCATACCCCTCTAGGCGAATTTTCATCTTCTTCGGCTCGTTTCGAACATATACAAGTCGAAATTATTGGACCACTCCCTCCAGTAGGATCTTACAAATATTACCTTACAGTCATCGACAGATTCACTAGATGGCCTGAAGCATATGCACTTCTACAAATAACTACCGAAAAAGTCACCGAAGCTCTCGTGACATGCTGGTTCTCTCACTTTGCCTCACCCGTGCGTATCACTACAGATCAGGGCCATCAGTTTTAGTCCGCACTCTTAAGAGCTCTTGGCAACGTTTTCGGTTCAAAGCGACACCGGACATGCAGCTATCACCCCTGTGCTAATGGCCTGGTTGAGAGATTCCACCGCCAACTCAAGGCAGCTCTCATGTGTCTCTCTGGATCATCTTGGCTTGAGGCTGTTCCTGTCGTCCTCCTTGGAATCCGTAGTGCCTTCCGCGAGGATCTTCGAGCTTCAGCAGCCGAACTAGTATACGGACAGCCACTTCGATTGCCTGGTGAATTTCTTGTTAAACCTGAAGGTCCAGCACGTCAGGAAGAGCCATCAAGTGAAGTAGTCTACCTGCAACAACGTATGCCATCACTTCGCCCCGTGCCTTCATCTCGCCATGCTACCAAAACAACTTTTTTGCACCAAAGTCTGTCTGACTGTTAGCATGTTTTTCTTAGATACGACACTGTTCGTCGATCTCTTCAGTCACCTTATACTGGGCCATATCCTGTCATCTGCCGTGATGCAAAAACTATCACCATCCAACAAAATGGCGTTGATGATCGAGCTACTTTGGACAGAGTAAAGCCCGCCTTCTTCTTGTGCGACGAATCTGAGCACAGTCACACCACTCCGATGCCACCTCCTGCGACTGACATACTATCGGAGGCTGACGCCTCGCCACCTTCTTCTTCTTCGGAACCTCGTTACCTCACACGCTACGGACGGCACGTAGTGACAAAACGACATCCGTGATTGTCTATTTGCTAATGTAACCCATTTTAAATTATGATTTGTTGTGTAATAGAATCTGTTTCTTTCTAGACATGACAAATCCTAAAGTAAAATATTATAAAGTGCAAAAACTGGACTACATAATGTAAACGTTATGTTAAAACTTATAACGAAGCTCGTTGAGGTTAAACCAAGTAATTATGGTATTATAACACCCCATTACGATCCAATTGCGGCTGCACTATATTGGTGCTTTCTCTATACATCTTTCAAACTTAAAATGTGGTTATTATATTACAAGACAAAAATGATGATGTGTGTTATAAAATATGCAGTAAGTTAATGTACAAGTAATCCAGAAGGTATACATATACGTCAATGGTCCATAAGTATATTATTATGGATTGTATACACGTTAAATAACACAAATTATGATTTTTTTAAATTAAATTCCCTTCTTATTTTAAGTAAATGTAATTTGACAGTTTGAGTATGCCAAAAGACTTTATGCCAATATTTATATCCATCCCTATTATTATAAAAAGAAGTTATCCATACCACTACTTATTTGCAGATTATTACAGCGAATAGATAGTTTCATTACATTAAAAGACAACTGCGTTTCATTATCAGCATTGTGTCTGATAGAATTGTCTTTCGAACTATATGAAAACATTCCCTACAAATAAAACAAAACTATTGTTGTCATAGATATTTCAGTTTGTTTTTGTCGTTGCGTTGTAATTGATTTTCCACAAGGAAAAACTCATGAAACGATTTAGCTGAGCTGATTGTTCAAGGAGGTAGCTTGAACAATCAGCTCAGCTAAATAGTATTGGCTCCGTATAAGCCCATTTTCATAATGTTGCTCTACCCCACGAGTCTTTGACGTTCCAATATATTGTTTACATGTATTGAGTTGTTAATTAATTAATGCCATTATAATATTATTAAACATTTAGAAATAACCTGAGGTTTTGTGACCACAAGAATGTCGTTCAAAGAAACAGACACTAGCCATATTAACGTTCAAAACGATAGAAGCGTTAATAACAAGCATTGCATAATGGAAACATATTTCTGCCAATAAAGGTAATTCCCTAAAAACTCAAATGTTATTACATATTATTTTATTGATCGTGTTCAAATTAAGACCTTTTTTCCATTAATCACTAGCAAAGTAAATATTTAAAATAAGCTTAGACAAAAACAAATTATAAATCCTTATTGGGAATTAAAGAAATATCCCTTATCATAATTTAGTAGTGTAACATTAAAACTATGAAAAATATAGACAAATTAAAGCTTTTTTATTACCTATGATGAAAACTTCACTACTTCTTTGAATGGAAAGTAAATCAAAGTAGTATAAGTATTTTTCTTTCATTCTCTAGACATTTTTATTGAAGTTTTATAGATGATACTTCAGAAATTGGCAAAAATTAAGAACAAATGGTAATCAAAACTTGGCAGTTTAATTTTACAAGAAACTCATCGTCCTTCTTACTATGATATACCTATATATTACTTATATTATATACTACTGTTATTATATTATGTATATAGTATATTATGTACTACTGTTAATGCCAACAGATAACATGTTAAATCTAGACAATTATTGGCACGATATATTTATTTTTAGACGTTCCAGAGTAGTACAGGTATTAGTAATAATTGTATTATAGACGCTTTGAAATTGTGAAACTGTGAGGCTGTTTCTAAAAATAATTATTTGAATAGAATACACGTTTGTTCATTTATTTTAAGATATGATTCAAGCAACGATGAATACTTATTTAATACGTAATATATTGACAATAATAATTCTTTTCCAAGATCAGTAATTTTATGTCGGTAAAACAGGAAAATTAATAATGATGTTAGTTTTGTTATGCAATACGTTTTTCAATTCCATTTTAATTTGGAAAGATTATACATAAAATACATTTTCAAACGACTAGAATCACTTAAGGCTTGCATGTTTTGAATAAATACCAAATCAGTAGCTCGACAATCAATAAAATAAAACATGAAATCATTTGTTGAAATTAACAAGTACTGCCCAACCACAACATTGCATCATAATAAAAAATTTGGTAGCTAAAGATAAAGCTAATGCGTTACATCCTTCCTTAAAGTTCCAAGAAATCACTAGTTACAAATGTACATATATGTACGTTTTATAAATACATAGTAGATGTGAATTGCCGGTTTAACGCCACTTCCGGCGCTTTTACCCCATGTTATTCTTATGGGGATCAGTTTTTGCGCCGACACCCGATCCCGCCTATACTAATAAGCCACAAGTTTCCTTGTTGGCCTATATTAATACCCAACCCTTGCCTATATTAAATATATTGTCCCCATCCCTCCTCTATACTTTTTAAAATTAATTTTCAAATTCAGGCTAAAAAACTATCTTTAGTGTTTATGGTCCGATTTGTTTAAAACTTGGATATGTTATTGTCGTAGGCAAGTGTTTTAATAAATTACACTTACATTTCCCAAATTCACTATTACGGTCAAATTAAAAAATATTTTTGAAAAATACTGCCAATTGCCACCTTCTTTATTAACTGTCTGATTTGTCTTCAATTTGGATATGTTATTGTTCTAGGCAAGTGTTTTAATAAATTCCACTTACATATCCCAAATTCACTATTACGGTCAAATAAAAAAATATTTTTGAAAAATACTGCCAATTGCCAACTTCTTTATTAAATGTCCGATTTGTTTAAAATTTGGATATGCTATTGACCTAGGCAAGTGTTTTAATAAATTCCACTTACATATCCCAAATTCACCATTACGGTCAAATTAAAAAATATTTTTGAAAAATACAGCCAATTGCCAACTTCTTTATTTACTGTCCGATTTGTTTAAAATTTAGATATGTGATTGTTGTAGGCTAGTGTATGTGCACCATCCACGTTTTACAAATATTGCGGTTAAATTTTAAAAAATTTGGAAAAATACTGCCAATCGGCAACTTCTTTATTTATGGTCTGATTTGTTTAAAATTTGGATATGTTATTGTTGTAGGCTAGTGTATATGCACCATCCACGTTTTACAAATATTGCGGTCAAATTTAAAAAATATTTTGAAAAATATACTAACAATTTCAAACTTCTTTATTTGCGGATATGTTATAGCTCTTATATAGGTAACAAGACCACACTACCACACGTTCCATTACCCCCTACAATACAGTATTTTGTCTTTTTTGTTTGTTTATTTTGCTGTAATCCCAAAACTGACTTTGCTGTTTATTGTCCGATTTGCCTACACTTTGGATATTGTCCTAAACATTTATTGTCTGATTTATTTTTGGATATGTTATTGCCCCCAACTATTATATCTAAAATTACAATATTATTTCCACCTATAATACTGTTGTTTGTTTTGCCGCAACCTAAAAACTAACATTGGTATTTGTGTTTTTACAAAACTATATTTTGCGGTTGGATTAAAAAAAAAATAAATGCAAGCTTATTATATACATCCAGCTGTTATATTTGCCACATTTCCAATATTGTTGTGACCCTCTCAACTACCTCTCATTGTAATATAATAAGTAATATATATCCACAATTATGGTCAGAACTGCCTAAATTTTGGATATGTTTTAAGCCAATGCGATAGCAAAAAATAAATTTGTAAAACCCAAAACAACTAAACACAAAACACTAATCTTTCTTTGTGCTTGTTTGGAGTAGTCTTTATTTTATCCAACTTAATTTTAATTTTGCAGTTAAAATCAAACTTCCCACATTCTAGCTCCCTTTCCAGCCAGTGGTTGGAGACATAAAGGTTACGAATATTTTCAAACTGTACAATATATCTTTTTCTACCCCTATGTTGGACTTGTTTAATAGCGCACCATATTCCAAATCCTCCAGTCCATTCTTTAAATTTAACATTGCCTTTAATATCTTGCATCTCTATGTCTTCTTGTCCAACATCCCACTCATTGTTACGGAAACTTAGGTTTTCTATTTTTGGAAAGGAATTGCCATAAAATGTTGCGGTTCCGTTAGTGTTAAAGCTTGCAAGTGGCTCGTTGGTAGGTAGATAAATAATGTCCAAATCACCACTGTATGGCAACGCGCTATAACCTTGCCTATTCTTATGTATCTCTATAAATACAGTTTTACAGACACCTTTAACATAGTATACACCCCTCCGTCCATCCTTTTCTGCCAACACTCCCACAAACTTGTTGTTTACTACAAACGCATACACTATATAATGTCCATAATGCTCTAGATCCTCGTCGCAGGAAGTAATCTTTTAATTTATCCTCTCTTTCCCTTCTTTCTTGTTCTTTAGCCAACTGTGCTTTGTATTCCTCTGCAACAGTATTTTCCACATATTCCAATGTCTTCTAATTCCAATTTCCTCTTTTTGGAACAACTCTCTAAGAAAGGCTTGGAAAGTGGCTCTATTTCTTTAATAGTGTATGGGTACAGTTTATTGGTCCGGCTTCTTAAAACGTAGGGAGTAAGGTTAAGACTTTCCACTAAGCCTAATTCTTCTAAATTGATGTGTTTAGGTATAGTGGAGAAAGGTGTATTTGATTTTGTAAAACATGTGCCCCCAGATTTGATGTAACACTTATGCTTTACACTTATGGCATCCTCCTCTATTACCTCTACATAGTTAGTTGGTAAACAGTTAAAGCTAAATGCAGATAGAGCATACTTTATTAACTTTTCCCTTTGTGTACTATATTTTGGCAGTTTTAGTTGTACTCCAGTTATCTTCCCCCAATATGCGTATTGTAATAAATCGTTAAACACTAAACAACAACTGTTTTGTAATTGATTGGCAACTTTCACCCACATCTTATGCAGAGGTACAGCATAGAATGGAGCATTTTGAAAGTACCGTTTGTTGTCTTCTATTAGACTTAAACAATCTCTTAAAGGTTCAAACCCTTTACCAAAACCTCTACAATAGTTATAGATTGTTGCCTCTAACCTTGTTATTCCATTCTCTCTAGCTAGTTTAGACGAGAACGTTTCTTTTAGTCTCGCATCTGGACAGTTTACAAAGTTTATTATATGGTTTCCTATACTTTTAATTACTCCAGGGCTTGTAATCTGGCATATAAATTTATTATATATTTTTACCCTGCTATTTACATTAAACCATGTTAAACAGTCTTTACTAACATTATCTACAATAACATTATATCCATTCGCCCCTTGGTAGCAAAAGTTAAAGTTTTCTGTAAGATATTGGCACATTTCCTCTTTATTAAATATTCCAGCCAAATCTAGTGTTATATCGAAATCCATAAGATAGTACATTTCTTTTTCCAGATCTTGCAGTATCTTTGGAAGATCTTCCAACAAATCCTTAATTTTAACATTTGCAAGCTCTATTTTATAGGGAATTGCTATAGGATCATCATACTTTTGTTTAATTTGGTCAATATCTTTCTTTATTATTTGTAACACACCCTCGCTTTGGGAGAATGGTAGTTTGGCCACAACACCATGTCGAGCTAAAGAGAACTTTTTAAATATTCCTCGTAAGTAGCTATTAAACGAGCCACATATTTCCTTCTTAACTTTAAATTTATTCCGAACGTCCCCATCACAATCCGTAACATTGGTTATCTTAACTAACATTATGTTATCACAAAACGCATCCGTTATAGATGTTAAGTTATTTAATTTTGTTTCGCCCTCGCAATAGTTTATATTACCTATGTCTGTAAGAAGGTTATTATTACGTAGATTTTCTAATAAAAACCATATACCGAATCTTTCGTTAGTAGGTTTAATACAATTTCCCAATAAATGGCTAACAGAGTACATTTCTTTTATACAAAAAAGTAGCGGAAACATGTAAACAGGACAGATTACACTATAGGTATATATGTGTTGTAAATGGATATTGTATATAAACATAGGCGAGCGGTAAGTGTAACATGTAAGTGGACACCCACATGCAAATATGGAATACCCACAAATTCGACTAAATAAGTTTATAGTCTCAATATAATTAACATATTAACATTAGTACCCAAATTGTCGAAATTCTATAATTCTATTCTTAGTCCTTGTATTAGGTTTTGTACTATTAAACCCTACATCCTGTGCAGTAGAGTAATATATGTATTTAATACGCACATTCTACAAGACCTGTACATCTGTTGTATAAGCAGCAGAATAGACGTCTCACTGTGTTGTTGTAAAGTAAAACATAAATGTAAATTGTGCTGGATACAACCGGCCAGATATTAGACAGGAAATGTGTTGGAAGTGTATTGCCAAAGACAAACACCACATAGTGCAGCATGTAATCAATCCATTACTATTTAGACAAAGGTCAGTATTGGTACAACATCCGATATATTAGCCAAACCCAGTCCAAACATTGTGTCCTCAAAATGTTATGATTGTGTTAAATTTGTTTATATTACATATATTTCTTACACAATTTACAAACTATTTTTGTGTCAGTTGACAGAACCTGTAAAGTTGTGTAAAATGGCTGTAAACCAGTATCTGTGCCTGTGTCGTAATGTGTTGGAGTGTATCATTTATTGTGTCATTTGTGTTGTTTTATAAACTTTAAATATTACTATGTCCTTATACTCTTACTATTTATGTTACTATAATATTAATTTTTTACTGTTTGTTTTCCAAGTTTGATTGTGGGTTTGGCTAATATATCGGATGTTGTACCAATACTGACCTTTGTCTAAATAGTAATGGATTGATTACATGCTGCACTATGTGGTGTTTGTCTTTGGCAATACACTTCCAACACATTTCCTGTCTAATATCTGGCCGGTTGTATCCAGCACAATTTACATTTATGTTTTACTTTACAACAACACAATGAGACGTCTATTCTGCTGCTTATACAACAGATGTACAGGTCTTGTAGAATGTGTGTATCTGTATTAAATACATATATTACTCTACTGCACAGGATGTAGGGTTTAATAGTACAAAACCTAATACAAGGACTAAGAATAGAATTATAGAATTTCGACAATTTGGGTACTAATGCGGGGTGGCACCGTTAGTTAATATGTTAATTATATTGAGACTATAAACTTATTTAGTCGAATTTGTGGGTATTCCATATTTGCATATGGGTGTCCACTTACATGTTACACTTACCGATCGCCTATGTTTATATACAATATCCATATATTTACAACACATATATACCTATAGTGTAATCTGTCCTGTTTACATGTTTCCGCTACTTTTTTTGTATAAAAGAAATGTACTCTGTTAGCCATTTATTGGGAAATTGTATTAAACCTACTAACGAAAGATTTGGTATATGGTTTTTATTAGAAAATCTACGTAATAATAACCTTCTTACAGACATAGGTAATATAAACTATTGCGAGGGCGAACCAAAATTAAATAACTTAACATCTATAACGGATGCGTTTTGTGATAACATAATGTTAGTTAAGATAACCAATGTTACAGATTGTGATGGGGACGTTCGGAATAAATTTAAAGTTAAGAAGGAAATATGTGGCTCGTTTAATAGCTACTTACGAGAAATATTTAAAAGTTCTCTTTAGCTCGACATGGTGTTGTGGCCAAACTACCATTCTCCCAAAGCGAGGGTGTGTTACAAATAATAAAGAAAGATATTGACCAAATTAAACAAAAGTATGATGATCCTATAGCAATTCCCTATAAAATAGAGCTTGCAAATGTTAAAATTAAGGATTTGTTGGAAGATCTTCCAAAGATACTGCAAGATCTGGAAAAAGAAATGTACTATCTTATGGATTTCGATATAACACTAGATTTGGCTGGAATATTTAATAAAGAGGAAATGTGCCAATATCTTACAGAAAACTTTAACTTTTGCTACCAAGGGGCGAATGGATATAATGTTATTGTAGATAATGTTAGTAAAGACTGTTTAACATGGTTTAATGTAAATAGCAGGGTAAAAATATATAATAAATTTATATGCCAGATTACAAGCCCTGGAGTAATTAAAAGTATAGGAAACCATATAATAAACTTTGTAAACTGTCCAGATGCGAGACTAAAAGAAACGTTCTCGTCTAAACTAGCTAGAGAGAATGGAATAACAAGGTTAGAGGCAACAATCTATAACTATTGTAGAGGTTTTGGTAAAGGGTTTGAACCTTTAAGAGATTGTTTAAGTCTAATAGAAGACAACAAACGGTACTTTCAAAATGCTCCATTCTATGCTGTACCTCTGCATAAGATGTGGGTGAAAGTTGCCAATCAATTACAAAACAGTTGTTGTTTAGTGTTTAACGATTTATTACAATACGCATATTGGGGGAAGATAACTGGAGTACAACTAAAACTGCCAAAAGATAGTACACAAAGGGAAAAGTTAATAAAGTATGCTCTATCTGCATTTAGCTTTAACTGTTTACCAACTAACTATGTAGAGGTAATAGAGGAGGATGCCATAAGTGTAAAGCATAAGTGTTACATCAAATCTGGGGGCACATGTTTTACAAAATCAAATACACCTTTCTCCACTATACCTAAACACATCAATTTAGAAGAATTAGGCTTGGTGGAAAGTCCTAACCTTACTCCCTACGTTTTAAGAAGCCGGACCAATAAACTGTACCCATACACTATTAAAGAAATAGAGCCACTTTCCAAGCCTTTCTTAGAGAGTTGTTCCAAAAAGAGGAAATTGGAATTAGAAGACATTGGAATATGTGGAAAATACTGTTGCAGAGGAATACAAAGCACAGAGGGAAAGAAGGGAAAGAGAGGATAAATTAAAAGATTACTTCCTGCGACGAGGATCTAGAGCATTATGGACATTATATAGTGTATGCGTTTGTAGTAAACAAGTTTGTGGGAGTGTTGGCAGAAAAGGACGGAGGGGTGTATACTATGTTAAAGGTGTCTGTAAAACTGTATTTATAGAGATAAATAAGAATAGGCAAGGTTATAGCGTGTTGCCATACAGTGGTGATTTGGACATTATTTACCTACCTACCAACGAGCCACTTGCAAGCTTTAACACTAACGGAACCGCAACATTTTATGGCAATTCCTTTCCAAAAATAGAAAACCTAAGTTTCCGTAACAATGAGTGGGATGTTGGACAAGAAGACATAGAGATGCAAGATATTAAAGGCAATGTTAAATTTAAAGAATGGACTGGAGGATTTGGAATATGGTGCGGAATTATTAATAAGCGCTATTAAACAAGTCCAACATAGGGGTAGAAAAAGATATATTGTACAGTTTGAAAATATTCGTAACCTTTATGTCTCCAACCACTGGCTGGAAAGGGAGCTAGAATGTGGGAAGTTTGATTTTAACTGCAAAATTAAAATTAAGTTGGATAAAATAAAGACTACTCCAAACAAGCACAAAGAAAGATTAGTGTTTTGTGTTTAGTTGTTTTGGGTTTTACAAATTTATTTTTTGCTATCGCATTGGCTTAAAACATATCCAAAATTTAGGCAGTTCTGACCATAATTGTGGATATATATTACTTATCAGCTGGATGTATATAATAGGCTTGTATTTATTTTTTTTAATCCAACCGTAATAGTGAATTTGGAAATGGGGTATTTACTTATGCAATGGCTGGTAATATATTGCAGTCATATCCAAAGTTTGGTTACGACAAAACAACACTAAAAGGTAAATAATATGCGGTAAATTTAGATATAAGGGGATATAACAAGTCGAAAAGTAAATAAAGGAGTTATTGGAAGTAATTTACAAAATATAGTTTTGTAAAAACACAAATACCAATGTTACTTTTTAGGTTGCGGCAAAACAAACAACACATCAACTGTATTATAGGTGGAAATAATATTGTAATTTTAGATATAATAGTTGGGGGCTATAACATATCCAAAAATAAATCAGACAATAAATGCTTAGGACAATATCCAAAGTGTAGGCAAATCGGACAATAAACAGCAAAGTCAGTTTTGGGATTACAGCAAAATAAACTAACAAAAAAGACAAATGGGTAATGGAACGTGTGGTAGTGTGGTCTTGTTACCTATATAAGAGCTATAACATATCCGAAAATAAAGAAGTTTGAAATTGTTAGTATATTTTTCAAAATATTTTTTTAATTTGACCATTATAGTTAATTTGTCAAATGTGGATGGTGTGTACATATACACTAGCCTAGAATAATGACATATATAAATTTTAAACAAATCAGACCATAAACAAAGAAGTTGCCAATTGGCAGTATTTTTCCAAATTTTTAAAAATTTAACCGCAATATTTGTAAAATGTGGATGGTGCATATACACTAGCCTACAACAATAACATATCCAAATTTTAAACAAATCGGACAGTAAATAAAGAAGTTGGCAATTGGCAGTATTTTTCAAAAATATTTTTTAATTTGACCGTAATAGTGAATTTGGGATATGTAAGTGGAATTTATTAAAACACTTGCCTAGGTCAATAGCATATCCAAATTTTAAATAAATCGGACAGTAAATAAAGAAGTTGGCAATTGGCAGTATTTTTCAACAATATTTTTTAATTTGACTGTAATAGTGAATTTGGGAAATGTAAGTGTAATTTATTAAAAAACTTGCCTACGACAATAACATATCTAAATTTTAAACAAATCGGACAGTAAATAAAGAAGTTGGCAATTGGCAGTATTTTTCAAAAATATTTTTTAATTTGACCGTAATAGTGAATTTGGGATATGTAAGTGGAATTTATTAAAACACTTGCCTAGGACAACCACATATCCAAATTTTAAACAAATCGGACAGTAAATAAAGAAGTTGGCAATTGGCAGTATTTTTCAAAAATATTATTTAATTTGACCGTAATGGTGAATTTGGGATATGTAAGTGAAATTTATTAAAACACTTGCCTAGGACAATAACATATCCAAATTGCAGACAAATCGGACATTTAATAAAGAAGTTGGCAATTGGCACTATAGTATTTTTCAAAAATAATTTTTAATTTGACTGTAATAGTGAATTTGGGAAATGTAAGTGTAATTTATTAAAACACTTGCCTACGACAATAACATATCCAAGTTTTAAACAAATCACACCATAAACACTAAAGATAGTTTTTTAGCCTGAATTTGAAAATTAATTTTAAAAAAATATAGAGGAGGGATGGGGATGGGGACAATATATTTAATATAGGCAAGGGTTGGGTATTAATATAGGCCAACAAGGAAACTTGTGTAAGGCGGGATCGGGTGTCGGCGCAAAAACTGATCCCCATAAGAATAACATGGGGAAAAAGCGCCGGAAGTGGCGCCTCTTTCTGGTTTCACATCTAAATACGTAAAAAAATTCAATGGGGAGTATTAAGAGTGCTTTTGATTTAAAATACGGAAGAGTAGTGAAACAGCGGTTGGAAATTTAACGTCGTAAATAAGATATGCAATTCGAGTGCGGCTACGTTACACACATGTTTACGAAGGGCTTCTGAGAACCTATCCTTCTGGCCAATAAATTATTAAACATTTACAGGCAGCCCAGACCAATCGGGGGCTGCTTAGCTGGAGACCATTGACATACATTATTTTGTCATACGACTTACATTGGAAGGGTTGAAAAAAGTAATTCAATATGGACTAAAATTGCATTGTAAATTTAAAAAAATTTAAATATGGAATATAAATAATTTTTAGTGAATTTAAAACCATCTACAATATACGAAATTATCATGCAAGTTTATTATACAGGGTGGTCTGGACCTAGCGTTAATAAAATTTGTGTGTGAAAGAACTACATAATTGCAACTTAAATACACAAATAAAAAAAATTATACCCCACACATCCACTAAAAAAAATAATTTTGAATTATATTTTTAACCGTACTTTTACCAAAAAATTAATAATTTCTGGGTTATTTCGAAACATTTGTCAAACTGTAATACTACTATCGTATTCTAAATTAAATTTCAAGTAAGGACAAATAGGTTTTAATGAACAAGACACTACATAATTACTTATTAAATTCATTAGAAGTGTAAAGTTATCATTTCCTTTAAAAAATTAAAAATGAATATTTCATGTATAATTATTTAACAAATTTGCTAGAGAGTAGCAAATGCTATAAAAACTGCTTCAAAATGTGGGCTTTCAGGAGATATGATACAACACTAGATTCGTTACCATTTCAGTACAGTAATGCGCGTTTGAATGGTGTAACACGTGGTTTGGGAAAATAATAATTAAACTCTATCATACTAAAAAAACACATATGAAAATTTGCATTATTACAGCTATATCATGAAGTTAAAATTCATTTTTTACCTGCAAAAGTACAAGATAAAATCGTAAATGTTAGATGGATCACACGAGATTACAGCTTCATTTCAGTTTATTTTCGAAATGTCATCCGTTCTCTCTTATACAGGCTCTGGCTCTCTTTCGCATTGCACCAACTGTCACTTTATGGCTTAGTTTTTCCCTAACTTTCTGTGTTACATCTTGGATCCTGTTTAGAAGTTCCTCTTCACTATTTACAGGAGTTGCGTACACCTCAGACTTCATAAATCCCCACACAAAAAAGTCCATGGGATTCAGATCAGGAGATCTTGCAGGCCAAGGTACAGGACCTCCTCGGCCAATCCAAGTTGGGTAGTTAGCACTCAGCCAATCTCGGACGTCTGTAGTAAAGTGAGGAAGTGCACCATCTTGTTGATAAATAATATGTTGAAGATGCGCAGGGTCAATCATATCCAACATTTGAGACAAATCGTGTTGCAAAAAGTCAAGATACATAACTCCATTTAAACTTCCCTGAAAAATGTGAGGTCCCAAGAAACGATTGCCAACCACACCAGCCCAAACGTTTATATGAAATCTTCTTTGAAAGGACATTTCTTTTGCTGCTCTTGGGTTTTCAGTATCCCACATGTGCATGTTGTGGCAGTTGAATACACCTTGTCTTGTAAAAATAGATTCGTCTGTCCATAAGATTTTTTTGAAAAAGTGGTATTGTTCAATATCAGGATTTAGTAGATAGCGACAGAAATCTCGTCTAGCAGCATAGTCATTACGTTCAAGGCCTTGAAATTTTGTGAAATGGTTATCGTAGAATTTATTTTTGTGTAAAACCGTCAAAACTGTAGTTTTACTCACGCCTGTTTCACCTGCAATTTTTCTGCTACTAATCCCCGGGTCTTCTCTAACTCGGTCCAGAATTTGCTCTTCAGTGTACACATCCAAAGCTGCTGCACCCACCTCACTCCGCTCCTTGTGCACAGATCCACGTTCTACCAAACACTGATGCAACCGTGTAAACACTTGCGTACTGGGAACGCGCCGACCAGGATAGCGGACAGTGTACTCCCTTTGAGCCGCACTCGCGTATCCATTACAGTAACCATACCAAAAATGCATTTCCGCATATTCTTGATTTGAAAACGACATCTTGACATCACTGTCACTGAGTAAATGGCCAAAATCCACTAGAAATACTTTGTCCAAACAAAACATAACATTGGTATCTGTGCGTGATAACTTATCTCATGATAAGGTAGGCATTTATTAGATATTGGAATTCTTTCAGATATCCTTGTATAATGATTTGTACATGACAATCACTGTCCCTAAATTATTATTTTTTTTAATGAGGATTTCACTGTCCTTTTTATCTGACCTTAAATAATGCTATTTAAAATAGTACTGCAAGTTAAATTAGTGGTATTTTAGTTATCTAAAATCCAGACTTTTAACTAGTGTAATTTTGGCCTAACCTCGTTTTACACCACTCAAACTCGCAAACTGTACTAAAATGGTAACGAATAAAATGTTGTATCATATCTTCTAAAAGCCCACATTTTGAAGCAGTTTTATAGCATTTGCTACTCTCTAGAAAATTTTTTAAAGAATTATGAATGAAATATTCGTTTTAATTTTTAAAGGAAATTATAACTTTACACTTCTAATGAATTTAATAAGTGATTATGTAGTGTCTTCTTCATTAAAACCTATTTTTCCTTACTAGAAATTTAATTTAGAATACGATGGTAGTATTACAGTTTGACAATATCCCAGAAATTATTAAGTTGTACGGTTAAAAAATATAATACAAAATTATTTTTTTTAGTGGATGTGTGGGGTATAATTTGTTTTAATTGTGTATTTAAGTTGCATTTATGTAGTTCTATCACCCAAAAAATTGTTAACGCTAGGTCTAGACCACCCTATATCAATTAAACAAGGATTGAACGTATTTTTCGTACCTAAACCATACCTCATCATTACCTGGATAAGCCTACGACAAGAAAACCCTACAGTAAAAACTTTTAACATGAGTTCACCAATAGCATGATGTGGTGGTGTGGACGACATGAACAATCAGATACATCATGTCTACACCCTCCAAGTTTCACGACAGCACTTATCACTTTGCACTGTCACTGAATTACATTTTAGGAATCGTCTAGAGTAATTTTACGAAGTCTTTAACCGTTTTATCATTACTATTTTAAAACTCATTTAAAGGCTGGCCATGTTATGCGTTCATTATAGTCGACCGCTTCAATTACTTAGCAGTACCACTGTTTAGTGGATTTACTATTAATCAGATCAATTATGAAAGTAATGATATTTAGATGATTATTTGCTACAGTATTTAGATTGTATTTACCTTCTTTTATGCCATGACAACCCTGCTCTACCACAAATTTGGAAACAATGAAACTGAAGTTGGTTTTACTGAGTGTTTACACTATGTCTATAATTGACACGTAAAACGCACTCCAAAACTTAACAATACAAATTCATACAGGTTTACCTAGTTGTCTCTTTTTTGGCGTTGTCACATTATTATTTTACGCATAACAGTGTAATTGTTGCCATGCAGCCAAGTGTAATGGCATTTAATAATTAAGATTAATATTTATTTTAGAATATATTTACTCCAACTTATTGTTATATGTTTTAATTTATTTTCATAACGATATTAATTGTCAAAGAATTATATTTGTATCCATAAATAGGAAAACGAAAAAATGTTTTGCTATGATGAAAAACCTTTAGTAAACACAACAGTATATTTATAAACGTACAGCATAGATATACGGTAAAACAATATGTAAGGTAATTAAAACGGGCATCGTATTCACTAGAGCTATTATCCATTGATATAAGCAGAATACTTAGTGGATTGCATTGTATAATTGTAGCGCAAGTATTAAAATGCGATGAAATGCAGCTTTCAAATTGTAATTTTCGTGACTTTCTGCCGTTTTCATATACTCACGAGATGTTTAAACGAGGCTGATATAAACTGTTCCTACTGGTTTTGTAAAATACGAAAGCATGTTGCCCCCTCGTTATAGCTTACATAAATATTGCTACGCGTTTCAACAACGATAGAGTGCTTTCCGGGCACTAGGCATCACACACGACACCGCGGTGCCAAAGGTTTGTTGTGTTCATCTGTGTGGTAACAGTTTATCACTATTGAAACATTAGTGACTTGACAGACTTATGATGACGTATTGTCTAGGGAGTATTTCGGTCTGTCGTTCTAGTACTGGCTTGGTTATCCGTGTAAAGACAAAATATGTGCTCAAGTTTAATGCGATGTCACTAAACCGGCCTTTATTATATAGCCTAAACAATATTCGTCATAGATTTTAAATGTATGGCTGATCCGCAGCTGAGCATGCCCCACTGTTGATATTGTTCCGTAAAACAAGCTTATCTAGATGCATTCTGATGATCGAAATGTTCATGATACGGTCAAGTCCATCCAATATTTACTTGATTTTACCTTTATTTTTGCGTTTCAGGACAATAACATTCTCAGCAATGGCTAAACCCGAAGAAGAAAACATATTGTGAATGTAATAAATTATCATTTCAATACATGCAATTATAATTTGACTTTGTTCATAGTTTAGCTTTCTTATTCCTCTTTAATTCTAATGCTGATTTAAGACATATAAAAATGCAATCATAAAACGTTAAATTACACCGAACATTTTACATTTAAAAAGAGTATTCCGTAAAAGTAGGTCGTTAGAATCATAGGGTGTCTCAAAAGTCGACGACCAAACTTCACAGGCTTGTTATATGGGGTATTTCTAATAAAAAATGTCACATAACTGTTTATCATATTCTTCATAATTTACGAGATATTGATGTTTTTAATATTTTGTTATCTACGTACAGCAATCTCATAAATCATTTTTAGGCAAGCAAATATGCACGTATGACCACAACACTTTTACAGCGTATAAAAATAAACAGTAGTTATAAATACGCAGCTTTTAGAAGTTTAATAGAATAAAAAATTAAAAACAGATTAATTTTATTTTTATTGTAATTTTTATTTGCTGTTCCTTTAAATTAATGGCTAATTTCAGGCTAGTTAATTTAATAAAATAAATCATTAGGTTTATATTAAATAAACATATTAGGGAAATAAATATTTTAATATCTAAATAATATTATTATCTGAAATAAGTGGGAACGATTTTAAGATATAGTATCACTCTCTAAAGGTAAGCGCATAGTGAGGAGGTAGAGGTAGAAGGAGTATCGCATAGTGAGGAGGTTTAGCGCGCTACTTTCTCAAGCCTTTAGAGCCAGTCTTCCACTTTGTTTCAAGTAGAAAGGTTGTGTGGTTATTCTTTTTACAATGTTAAGTGACAGTAGTACATTAAAGTGTTTGTATGGAAATGTATTGACACTATTTTAATTATTTATTCGATTTTACAATTATACATAACTTGGAGGCCCGTGCGCAAATTGCACGTTTTAATATTTTTTCTGCTTGTGAGAAACTCTCCTACAGTGCGAAGAAATTATATGACTATAAACTCACAGTTATTATAAAGTTAACATTTTCACGTGAAATTTAAATGCAAAATTTATTAAGAAAAATTATATTTTACCGTAAAAAGGGGACCATTTTGATTACAAAACTTCATTAATTACAATTTTTGAAGTAATTAAACCATCCTGTGTTAGCTTTTGCTTAATAGTTTCTTTTACTGTCACTATTAAAATCTTTAAAATCAACATAAAGTTGTCCGTGAGAAAATACAGGTTCCAGCAAACACAAACCAGCTTTGTCAAGGGTTTGGCCCTGCGCTTTATTTATCGTTATAGCAAACGCAAGCTTTATTGGAAACTGTCAAACCATTTGAATGGGCATGGTTTTCTCCGACGGTGTTAAATCAATTCGGCGTATTATGGATGTTTTACCAGAATACTAATTTACAATATTTATAATATTTCGATTGTAGGTCCATACCATAAAGAGTGATTTACCAACCTCAATTAGGCTACAATTATCAATAAAAGTAGCCTATTTAAATTGCATGTTCATAAGCTGTTTCGTCTCTTGTTTACGTTGCAGACGATCTATTTTTGTTTATATCAGACTTTGGTTAAAAATTCATCTGATGGTAATCAGCAGTTAAATTACAATTCACATTTAAAACCGTTACAATGCAAGTTGGTCAGCACTGGACCTTTGAAAGCGCCCTCTAGAAATAAATAAAAGGCAAGGGGGGCGAAGCCCTAGACGAAATTTCCTTTTTAATTACCATTCGCTGGTGCGCTAGATCATAAGCTTTACCTCAATCGTAAAAATCGGTTAAGTAGAACAGGTGAAAAAGGGATGTAACAGAGAAAACCCTTATTGTATTAGGATATAAATCATTTGATTAAATCGTGAATATAACGATTATAAAAATAAGTTAACTAAAAAAGTTGCATTAGGCCTACTATAATTTTCATTTTAATCAACAATATCAACCTGTTATTGATTTATAGTATTAGTATTAAATTCTTATTAATGCTTATTGTTTTTTAAGGAGAGCATTACATATAATTACATTTTATTGTATATTCTGTATAATATAGCATAGTATAGCATGGAAAAATAAATCACGATTAAGGCAGAAACTGTAAACAGCGAAACCGTTGAACGTAAACATATGTTTGACATGTGAATTTATGTTAAAATTGCGTTAACTTGTGTTTTTTAAGTTTATTAAACTTTAAAAAATGCATTTTGTATACATACCGTTCATTTTATGTAGTGTAAAAGTGTTATGGTCCTATGTGTATATTGCCTTGCTAAAAAATAATTTGTAAGATTATGATTCACAGATTTAAAAAAATATTAAAAACAGCAATAGCTCGTAAATTATGAAGAATATGATAAAACATTATATGATTTTTTGGAAATAGTCAATATAACAAGTATGTGAAGTTTGGTAGTTGACTTTTGAGACACCCTGTATATACAACAAAAAATAAACAAATTACAGGCAATTAAAAAATTTAATCATTAGAGTAAACTTTAATACTAGCAGCTAAAAGATGGCCCGAGCCACTGGAAGTAGATACTTTGCCACCCGATGGAAGCCGAACTCGTCCGATGACGAAAAAATTATCCGCTTTATTATAAGAAAACAATGTGTGTCTTAAATTACCAGTGAAATGAAGTATTTGAAAATGTAAACAAAAGAAACCTACTGATATTTTACACAATTAGGCTACATTTACGAAAAGGTTATAGTAAACTAACCTAACCTAACTCCGCAGAGCGCTGTATGGCGGCTTTTTTTCTTTGTAACGTATTACAAAAATGATTTTGTGTAAAATATAACAAAAAAATACCTCAAAAAGTAAACCCGAAAAGGTAGAAATGATCCTCGGACCGCATGATCGTGAATCCAGTGCCTACCATAGCGTAGGTGCCTACCAAAGGTGCCTACCATTAGACTACCATAGCGTATCGAACTAAGTAAAAGTTGCAATTCATCAAGCAGTGGACGGCGCTGTAATTTTAAAATTTGCTACAGGTAGCGGCTCAGTGTGATTTCAAAGTTTTAGACTGGCAGCGCTCACATAGGAAATGTCTCCACTTCCAGTGATTCATGCCTTTTTTTAGCTGCTTGTAAACTTTAAATGTTAGTAAACTTTAACTTTACTTTAAGATTTTTATATTTAATATTGAACAATTTAATTACACACGAATACCATGACAACTATTTGTTTACTTGTTTTTAAAATAACGTTTTACACACAAGACTCTATAGAGTCCCCCCACTCCGTCAAAACCGAACGTTTACGAGTTTTGACGACTACACCCGAACGAAGAACTCTCAATATTTACTTAGGTTTTGACTAAGTTTTTTAAAGTTTTAAAAAGTAATCTACCAACACAGTTTGTCACGCTCTTTTTAAAATAGAAAGTACATCTAGGCTATCATTCCGTTCCGAATTTGGGGCCTTTTATGTCGCTTGCAAGAGGAAACCCTGTAAATTTATGTAATAAAAATCAATCACACGAGATTTAAATTATTGAAAAACATAATAAATTTACAAATACAATATTATTTTTGTTAAAACAAATAAAAAATAATGACTAATTAAACATTTTTTATTTACAAATCTAACCATAATGTGCAGTCTCGAACTGGGAACCTCCATTGTATCAAACTAACATCATAACCACTGAGCTATTTCGCCATGACTGCTGATGTTAATTTTATGACAAATGAAGCGATAGCACTAACTCTAAACCGACAGCTGTTTTATGTCGTCAGTATACGAGAGTGGGGGTGCAATTTCCTGTATGTAAAGTTTTTGTTTTACACCTTCGTTTCCTCTTATTCAGGCCTCTTAAAATTGCCTAATGTATTCAATGTTAAAACTCAATCCTCACTCCATTCCACTTAAATAATTAATAAAGTATACTGAATATCCTTTGGTTTACATTGTAGTACTGTAACGTTCAATATTGTTGAGGAAAAGTACTGTATAAGGTGATTACAAACAATTAATTAGATTTTTTAAGTATACTTTGTAATTCATTAAAACCCCTAACTCACAAACTTTGTTGGTCATATATTTCATGCAATATTAGGAATCACAAGAAATGATAAATTCCAGTAATTTTGTATAGCAATGGACAACCAGTAATTCATAAATCAATTACTTGAAACACAGTGCTGACCATTTAATTTGTGAATTTCGAGTACTTGATTTCGCGTCATAATACAAATAACGATTCGATAATATTACGAGCACCACATAATGTGAATAAAGGAAGCTAAATGTTTGTTAGCCATTTACTGTGTATTAAACAGCGCATGGTAATCTGTGATTTGATTACTTGGAATGAAACACAAACTTTACTGTTTTGTGTAAATATTGGTTCTTGCGTTTTTTCTTCTGAGATATACTTTTAATTTTGTTACTGGAAATTGAAATATAGGTTTACCTACCTTCAGTCAACAGTAAATTTCCAGTAGACCATTCCTACACGTTTCGGAACTCTAGTTCCATCATCACGGTTTACAAAAATGTCTTTCTTCTATTGTAGTCACATATTTGTCAAAAATTAAAATTGAAATTAAATATTATAACACAACACGATACCCACATTTAAACATGAAATATTTGTCTGCCGGCAGGCAATAGACTCCGACTCAATGACTCAAAGCCGGCAGAACAAGTATTTCATGTTTAAATGTGCGTATGTGTTGTGCTATAATATGTAATTTAAATTTTAATTGTTAACAATTGTGTTTCTGCAATAAGAGAAATATATTTTTGTAAACGCTGATGATGGAACAAGAATTCTGAAACATGTAGGAATGGTCTACTGGAAATTGAACTGTTGACTGAAGGTACGTAATCCTAGCGTAAACCTATATTTCAACTGTCATTTAACAGTGCTGGAGGCATTCAACAATGAATAAACTGTAAAGATTGCTACTGCTACTAATAGACTATTATTATACAAAGTTTAAAACAATTTCACTCAAATACAGTTAGTGGTACTCCAGTAACGTTGGCTCTTCTAAAGGTTTTGATAGGGGGCGGGAAGTAGTATCTCGGGGGTTGTTGGGGAGTAGTATCTCCTCTTTTTATAATATTAGGTGGTAGCATAATTTGCATATTGCCTTTAGATTATTGAGGTATTTACTACAAATCTGAAGCTTGGATCAATGCCTAATCAAATAAAATATTTTTAATTATTGGTAAAAAGTAGAAAAATAACAATAACATTTTAAATGCTTTGCGTTTCTAATGTAGCACGTCACATTACCATGCAATGGGTGTCCCTGTAAAGCACTCAGGATAGTATTCTTGGAAACCTATTTTGTTTTATTTTGTTGCTCTTCTTTTAATGTTATTTAAATTAGTTTAATTTAATTTGATTCGCTTTTACTTTCAGTTAAATTTAATGTTCTCCCCAACCTGTTTTTTTAGATAATTATTACCATATAATACTGGTAATTTGTTATTGCGCTTTTTCTAGTGGTAATAATTATTTTAATGAAATGGATAACAGGTTTTAAAAAAAATTATGATTTATATCTTACAATTTTCCAAGACATACTGGTTGTACTATTTTGTCCCGATCTAAATCACTGTATAATATCTACAATGGCACTACCAAATTTTGATTAACATACATTCTTTACTAGGACAGTATTAAGAAATGTTGCTTATGTAACTGCCTCAGATATTTAATTGTTCCATCTTTTTCACAGAATTTTGTAACTAAAAAGTTACTTAAGAAAATTTTACATATTAATCTGATGTCAACAGATTGGGCCAAAAGATGAGAAAGGTTTATCTTACCTTTCTGGCTCACGTTATTTAATCACTACCTGATTTCAACCTAATTAAACCTGTTCCCTAACAGAATAACAAGAAACCGACACACAATTTTACATATTTTAAAGAAATTTATCAACTTCATAAATGAGTGTAATCATAGAGTAGAATTCTGTAAATGATGTATTTAAATAAGGAGAATCGCGTTTTTATACATGGGAAATGGAATATAATATGGCATAAATGGCATATCGAATAAGAATAATCTTTTTGTTTTCACTCTAAGAGCGGATGCAAAACGGAACAATAATAAAATATGTTGTCTTTATTTATGTTTTAGGAGAGAAAGGGGTTTCTGTATTTGTTTTAAACACTGGCTGCAAGTACTGGTGGAATATTGGTGGAGAAATTAGGCGGACCAAAAATATATTCTGATTTTTGCAACAGGCCCCTTACACATCAGTCAAAGGGTGAGTATGTGATAATTAGTTAGTAATTATACAACATGCAAAAATATTCTTTACTTTTCATTTTATACATAATGAAAACTGTAAATTGTGTTTGTTTCAAAAACGTTAAGTATCGATCGTTATTTATTTACTTTTATAAACGGGAATACGTCTGCAATGTTTGTTGGTGTATTTAAAAAATCACTAAAATCAAAAAACAACTACTTACTATGTAACTTATTTTGTAAAATAATCCAGTAAAGGTTCCAGATGACTTTGGCTTGTTATTATTTACAGCCTCTAAATAGAGTTTAGTTATGATTGTAAGGATAATGTACATATATTGAATGTTATGTTATTAGTGTAAGGTTAAGCTCACTCCAAGGTGGTACATTTGGTCCTGTAAAAGGTAGAACAACATTGTCCTCGTAATAAAGTAGGACCAATAAAAGATGTAGTAATACGAGTGTGCCTTACTATTTAAAATCAGCTGAAGCTGAAGCTACGCAATCTTAAATTCTCGTATTGAGTCGAAAATACCAACCTTTTAATGAGTACATTTCGTTTGACAAATTATCACACCTGAAAATTATGCACGTAAATTTCATATCGGTTAAAATTTGAGCTTTATCAAGTCTGTTTGTTGGTACGTGCTAGATTCATAAACAAACATAGAAAATTATTTAAATTTAAATATTTCAATACGCAAGTTCAATGTTTGATGCATTATATGCTTATTAATCAATATAATACACGAATGCGATGCCAATACCAACTAACCAATGACATACATTGATTTATTTGTCATGAAATTTAACACATAAAAAAATCTACTCATAACATAGAAAACTGTACTTTTTTCTTCATAATATAAAATACGATTATTTAAGCTGTAAGGACGATAACAAATCAAACAATGATGTTTTGTTATATACAAATAATTAACGTCAGGATGTCTCTAGTCCATTAATTTCAGACTACTACTTTGATTACACTGTTATTGCAAACCCCAAATACTCTGACGTAATTAAATTAGTGCCAAATTATTTATGTGTTAGGGACTGCAATTGTCAACCCCATTATTTTAATTACCGAGCATTGATGTTTTGATTTGATCATTGACCCATTAGTTTAAGTAGGTTTAAGCTACTAATTGATAACTGCAACGAATAGTCAACCATTGGGGAAAATAAATCGATAACCAAGGATTAAAATGAAAAACATATTGTAGTTTAAGCACGAAAAAGCAAAACCAACAATAGTATTAAATTAATTACGACTTGCATTTGTAAATTGATTAGTTTTTTATATTTGCTATACCTTTAAATTAAAATACTCAGATAATTTATGTGGAAACATGCCAAATATACTACTATCGCTCCATGAATTGACAATTTCACGGGAAAATATAACTTGTTTTTAAGAAAGAAGCAGTTTTATCGCTTAAAGGAATAATAATATAACATGATTAAATCCATTATATGGAAAGAATCGTCTTGCCCGTTATGTAATCAAATCCTGTGCACATTGGTAGGCTGAAGATTACATGATAGATGTACTACAATATGTACTACATGATAGATTTTTTTAATGAGTTTTCTGACAGAACTGTAATACTTTCTACTTCCGAAGAGGAGTATGTTTTACTCTCCAAATAGGGTTTTAATACAGAGCAGAGAACTCTACTGAATCAATCATGAATATAACGGATCACATTTTACTGTAAATAAAATCGGAATTAAGCTAAAAGCTGTATTTAATCTCGAACTTTCACATTTATAATTTCAATTAATGTTGATTGCATTGTTCATGTTTAGTTTATATACTTAAACTTAACATCGTTAATTGGTCAAAACTACTTTATTTTATAAAATAGTTATTTTTGTTGACTTTTTTATTCACCTTCTTCTTTAAATTTTAGTACAATTTATTTGGGTACAATCAACCATTAGGTAAGTAGTAAAACAGACTTAAAACTACATCATATTCCTTATGGACACAACATTAATAAGCTTAATTATATACAAATTAATAAGGCTTGTTTATATTTTAGAACATGATTTTGGGGTGTCTCGTTATAATCAAATAGCTAAACTTATGAATATTTTTTTCCTATCCACATAAACTGTATTTGTTACCTAAAAATACAATAAATATAATGTTTAAAAGTAGGAACGATTGTCGCCAAAGGTGAGCAGTTTATATCAGTTATCTCTGAACGTCAGTGAATCGAGTACGAAAAATATATATATATATTCCCTGAATTAGATACAAGGATTAAATAAGACATACATTATTTACGATAAATAGATTTTGTATAACATAACAAATAAATTCTTTCTAATTTAAATAACATACTTCTTATACAATTTTAGTTTTTATAAATATTAATGTGTCCAAGTACTTATTAATGTGCCATCAACAAAACTGCCGTCACTCGGATCAGAGCCGTTACCGATAGACAGACTAGTTATTTCAAAGTAAACCTACGTTTTGTAAAGGTGAGTGATTCGACTTCAATACAGTATGTGTTAATTTCTTAGCAGAGCGTCTATATAAAGCAGGTAGCAATTATGTGTCAATAATTTACATGATTAATGGTATATTAAAGGTGTACAATGAAATTAAATGCATTAATTATTCTCAAAACTTTGGGGAATGTTTGAGCAGGAACAGTGTTCTTTTAAATTACCACCACTTTTTTTTAAAGCATTATCCGTTGACTCATACTTAAATAATCAACAAATGTATTACAATAATAATACTTAAATAATACTAATAATACTACATTAATAATACAACAATAATACGTAACATAGGTTTATATTTTGCGGCTTATTTTCTCCTTTTTAAATGATTGTTACATCCTTCGTTATTTTATATAGTATATTATATCTCACCGTTATATAATCTGGAAAATTTAGTAGTTTTAAAGAATTTAAATTTATTGCAGCAATGAACTGTTTGTAAACATTTTAAAAAACCTTGGTTTTCGTGACTGCGAGGTTTTTATAGGAAGAACGGGGCACTAACAAAAATTATTATGGCCTAAGTTTGATGCAGGTGTTTTGTTTTCAATTTAGGTAAAATTCTAAAAACTTTAATAATAAAGTGTTCGCAGCTACGAAAATAATGTTTTCTATTTTTATAAAATATTAAAATTTGGAATATCCCTTGCGTTTAAGCAAGATTGTTGCGTTTCAGCAGGATTGACAACTGATGCACACGATGTAATTAAAAATGTATGAAATTTAAAAATGTATTTATTACCTCACCGACTGCGAGGAAACACAATCTCGTTATGTCACACAAATTAATGGGCTTGCAATTTGTGGAATTGAACAATTAAACTAGAGTAATATCGTACTGTAAATATGATACACCTTTTGTTTCTTTGCATTCTGAGAGAAAACATTGCTTATTCGTCTTCACTATTGCTTTTGTTAAACAACGTATTTACTTATACAATTTAAAAACACTTTTGATAACATATCAATTTGTATTTATGCACGCAACCTTGGTATATTGATAGTTAGTTACCATGAATTGTCCTTTCATAGAAGTAAAAACCTTGTTTTAAAACCTTTTTATATAGTACACTAAGAGATACATCCGATACTTTTAGTGTTACTTCGATATCACCTTTTGTTATAATAGATTCGTATACTAAGGTAAAATATATTTGATGTGAGCAATATATTTAAAATTGATGTAAAAATAATAATATCGATATAATCGGGAACATACTTCAAATTAGCTAACTGCATTAATTGAAATCAAACACTTAACAAATGGGTAAACTCCAATGATCCATGACGCAAGCTGTCTTGTAATATTTCTCGAAATATATGTTTTAATACGAGTACCTCAGTGAAAATTGACAAATTTAATACATCGTTTTTGTGGTAGGTCTCTTCAATAAAACATTTTTACTTTACGTGTAAATTGCTTCGAAGTACGTAATCAAATAATTTGATAAATTTTCATCGGAGTGGAGAAAGATTTAGCCGTCTGCAGTAGGTACATCTCATCTTAGTATGGATTAAAACAATATCTTAGGTATAAGCTGTTACACTTTGCTGTTGTATTAATGTCCTACATACAAGTTTTGTGTATCAGTTACAATACAATCCCCGAGTTTAGATTGAAGAAGCTGCCATAAATGTGTAAGTTTAAATTGATTGTAATCAAGCATGTCACGTAAAAGTACGTATTTTTTAAGTAAAATAATTAACAAATTTAGTTAGAATATGTTATATCAAATTAAATCTTACCAAATTATTCATTGCAGTTTGTGATACTTAACAAGAATTACAAAAGTATTAGTGAAAGTCATACAAGTATATTTAAACGTTAAAATTAACAAATTCACTTATATACAATAATTATAAAGCTGAATTTTAAATACATACAATAAGTATGTACTAGGAAAAAGATGATAATGACTTATACAGCTAGATATGTGTTGAAACCGTATTTTCTTTGGTGATAAAAAAGCCTTACGACCTCGCTTAAAAACATATAAGAAGATACAAGTCAGTTTAATGATCTTAATAATGCTTTTAAATGTCAAATAAATTAAATATCATTCTTGGATTACTGCAATTTTATTTTCTGTCCTAGTAGGATGCTCTGTAGCGTACCGGGTTCGTGAGTGTTGCGGATGAGGACATGAAGTATTCATGAGCCAGTTTATCATACACCAGCGCTGAGCCCATGTGCTGGTGACACTTCTCTGTCGGTCATTTGTAATCCGTCTGTCCTCTCATCTGACCATTAACGTTCGCTCACCGATTTTTTCTACTGAATAACCGTAATATATAAAATCCAAATACCACTGACTGACTCAGTCACTCACTCATCACGAAATTTCAAAAACCACAAAACTAATTGCAATGAAATTTTGAACATACCTTCCTCTTGGGTTTTAGGTTCGCACTAAGAAATTCTCATAGCGCTCTGCTCCATGGGGTTTGCTGCAACGAGGAAGAAAAGTAATGAGTTTTTTTTTGCAATTATCAATATAACTGAACCAGGTGAAGCTACATACCAAGTTATATACATTTATGTTCATAATTAAGGGATATAACTTTACTTATTCTCCATATGAATAAAATGGGGGATAAGTATGCAGGTTTGCTGCTACGAGGACTATCGACAAAAAAACATGTTTTCGTCCTAAGATCAATAAACCACAACTTGTTAAAGCCACATACCAAGTTTCATCAATATACATTCATAAATAATCGAGATATAAAATTGTATTTATTCTCCATAAAGATAACATTAGACAACGTAATGTGTTTAGCAGGGGTGGACTGACGATATGAAAAGGGCGGTAGAATAGGTCCTTAGGGCGCCAGTATTCTGGAAAAAATGTTGGTCGGTGGGGGGAAGGGGGGTGATACGCTGCATTTCAAGGGGGCAGCATGGTACACGCTACTGACACTTTGTTCATGGTGATAATCACTTCACTGGTTATTTTGAAACTTGCATTTTAACGCTAATTATAACATGAGAGATAAAACATTGCACCGCCCTGACACTAGATGGAGACTGTCAAAAACATGGTCCAGAACATGAACAAATTAAAATGAAGAGGATGATGATGTACGTGCATCGATCTATAGATCACAGAATCTAAATTATTAAATGATTTTACATATTTTTGTTCAGCGATTTTCGACATATAAAACTATTATTTTCTGTACATATTTTGTATCAGTTGAAAGCTCTGGACCTGCTAGATGTTCCTTTTGGGGATTTGAAAAACATCCACCTTCAGAGCTTCGCCCCACAGACATTTAAAGTTCCAATGTTAATCTTATGGAATTCTATTGTATTTAGGTAGTCAGCTGATCGTAATGTAAACTTTTCAAAACATAGCTCTACGTCTGCTAGACTCCCATGTGGAGAACGGGACATCAGCTAGCATCAGCTAGTAATACACTTATTACTGACCGTCTGAACATACTTTTTGTATGACAATCTATCAAAAAACTAAAAAAATCATCTGCATTTATATCAAACTCACAACACACACTGAGTTTGACTTAAAAATGGAGGAGTATTCGTAATTAATTTCTTTTGAAATATAGGTTTACGTACCTTCAGTCAACATTTCAATCTCAGTGGATCACGGAACTCTTGTTCCATCAATTATTGTTTCACATAATTTGAAGATTATCCATTGTATTGATTTTCCAACTAGCCAACTAATTTCCCTTGGTCGATTTCCTAATTTCCCTTCAGGTTAGTATAATAAAGTGAGTGGTGATTCTCGTCCTGGTTTTGAGCTTTAGATTATCTAGGCCTGCTTACCTTTTAAAATTCTATATATTTAAATTACTAATCTTGCAGAGTCTACAATCCCACCATGCTCATTCACCATATTTATCATTACATAACACAGTAGACCAAACAAGTAAGCTGCAGACGACAGTCAGCTGAAAGATAGCGTATGGCGCTTGACAGGTGAACGCCCGTCATGGTTAACTAACCTCAAAAACAAACGTTTTGAATTTAAAAAAGTTTTAATTTAATTAATTGCAATATAAATTAAATTATTGTAATTTGTTTATTTCAATGTGACTTTTATTTAAATTTTAATGATAATTAAAATAAACTGGTTTTAGATTTTGTATACCAATATGTGTTTATTTTCCTATCTCGAGGAGGGCGCCAGGGTGCCATTACAGGGAACTTTCCCGGTTTCCCGGCGGGTCAGTCCCATATCGATGGTCAGTCCACCCCTGGTGTTTAGCACTTTAAATATCTCTGCAACGGTTGGATTTAGAACAACTATTGAAACGCCAAAATTATTGTTTTGTAGAGCTAAACGTATTGAAAAAAAAGAAATAATAAGTTTTTAGTAAAATTATTAGTGAAAAATCCAAAACTTTTTCCCATAAGATTAACATGGTATAAGTTTTTTATTTTTTTATTTTCTCCATAACCACTTAATCTCGGTTAATGATTTAAAGTGCTAAATTATTGTTTTTTAAGCTATAAAATGGATATAACCAAAATAGAATGTTTTAAAAATGTTGGGGTTAAAGTTGCAAAAAACTGATTTAAAAATAATTGTAAACCTCCATAAAACCCTCTTTTCATAGTCTGATCGATCTGGTTTTCGAACTTAAAGTCATAAATGTTACTCTCCACATTTGTGTCAAATTTCATCAAGATTGGGCGTTTCTTTCAAAAGATATCGAGGTAAAGGACACACACACACACACACACACACACACACACACACACACACACACACACATATATATATATATATTTATATAAAGCTAGACGGGTTTACTGGGCTGACTGACTCACTGACATAAATTATGAGGCACTTCCCGTAATCGGACCCTACTCGACCCCATACTTGAATTGAAGCTCTTGATGGGAAACCCTCAGATTAATTTCCAAAAGTTAAAAATCTTAGTTTTAGAGGCCATTTTTAGACGGGAAAAAGTCCACTACTTCAATTTTTCCTTATATTGTACGGAAATGGTAAGAGATGGAAAAACATGTTAAATACAAAAGTTGTAGAAAATTTAATTCCAAACTCTCGATCTTTCGTCAGATTTAAGATTTGATCATCTGTTTAGTTAAGGTATTCATCCGAGAAGGAGTCATTTAGAGTGTTTTGGCTCTTTTAAATGTGTACAAAGTTTTAGATGTTTTATGAAAGCACACTACCTTTTGCTAATACCACATGTTTGTAACAGCTGATTTCTATAAACCTGCCATGTAGGCGATAATGTGCTCACATGAGGTTTATATAAATCAGCTGTTACAAAACATGATGAGTACATTATCGCCTACACGGGAGGTTCAATATCGCGAATATCATGTGTTTTGAAATCGGAACATGTCATTAACCGATTGTTTGATCTATCGAATGAATTTAGCCCTGTGGCTTAGTTGTCATATTCACGAGTATGTGGTCTCGGGTTCGAATCCTAATTTTGATTATTACTTTTTAATGTCTAAAATTTCTGTTTAATTTGACTTTAACACGTTCAATGCGGCGCGCCGGATTTCCCGCGGTTGCCTAAAAAGGAAACAAATGCAATTATCCTGAATATACACGATTAATGCAGTGAATGCGTTAACAGCCCCCATACAGTGCTCTGCGAAGTTAGGATAGATTACGTGAACTGCAGCTTAATTTTTCGTTATTTTTTCACGTAAATCAATTTGCAGAACTCTAATATAACATTGTAACCACAACTTTTAGCGAATTTCCCCTATAGGGAAGAAGCTATTACCGTAGTCGGCATGGTAAGACCTAGGCCCGGGACCATGATAACTTTTCGTTTTGAGGTCCCCAGACCCCAAAAACACCATTCGTTCGAAACTGTAGATATATATATATATATATATATATATATATATATATATATATATATATATATATATATATATATATATATATATGTGTGTGTGTGTCCGTGAGCACGATAACTCTCGTAAAAATTATCCGATTTTGATGAAATTTGGTATAAACGTGTAAAGCAACATTTATGACTTAAAGTTCGAAAACCAGTTAGATCGGCCTATCCGAAGGGGTATTTTGGGGGGTTTTGTACCCCAAAAATGGGTTTTTTGAATTTTTTACATATAATTTTGGAAATAGTCAAATGTTAGTTTTTTCCATTGGATTCAGCTTAAAAAAACACACAATTTGGTATTTTGATAATTTCTCTACGTCAATTGGTTACCGAGATATTGAAAGTGCTAAACACAGTACGTTGTCTAATGTTATTCTTATGGAGGAAAATAAAAATTTTATATCTCGCTATTTATGAACGTATACTGATGAAACTTGGTATACGGCTTCATCTGGTTGTGGACCATTGATATTGGCTCAAAAAAACAAATTTTTACCAAAGGCTCCCGTAGCAGCAAACCTGCGTACTCAGCCCCATGTTATTCTTATGGAGAATAAGTAACGTGTTATCTCCCTTCATTATGAAAATAAATTAATGAAATTTGGTATGTGGCTTTACCTTCATGAGTTATATTGATATTTGTATAAAACCCCATTTTTTGTGTTCCTTGCTTCAGCAAACCTGCATACTCAGCAACCATGTTATTCTTATGGAGAATAATTAAAATGTCATAAATCGTTTATTTATGAATATATATTGATGAAACTTGGTATGTGGCTTTATGTGGTATTAAGATACATAAATATGCATTGGAAATTCGCTGAGTACGCAGGTTTGCTGCTACGGGGGTATTTATTTAACTTATATCTGATTGACTTTGAACTGAGTGAGCACTTGATTTTTTTTATACACCTCGATACAACTATCGTAGTTGGAATTTCGTTCGATAAAACGAACAAGCAGCCAGTTGGTAAAATCTTTCGATATCAAACTGATATTGGGACGCCTGTGTGGGCGATAATGTGCCCACCAAAGCAATGTTGTGTAGTTTTTCTTTGGTTAACGGACTACAATAGTTGAATTTTATTTAAACTTGCGTTAACTGAGGAGTACAAGTGGGCGAAGCGAACTCCAAAAGGGGGTTTGGGGGCGAAGCCAACAGCGATAAGACTAGTATATACATATAAATTTTAACGAATAGTGTTTTTGGCATCTGGGGTTCTCAAAATGAAAAGTTATCATGGTCTGGGGCTTAAGTCTTACCATGCCACCCACGGTAATAGATTCTTCCCTAAAGGGGGAAAAGATGGTAATTACAAGGAAAAAATAAAACTCATCCCTAAAATAAATGAGTTTTAAATATAAATTAACAAACGATTAGTCGTCATCCTTTAGGGCTTAGACAGATCCAGTACTTGAAGACTAATATTTAGTTATTACTTCTAACAAATAACTCGAGCGTATCTGGAATATAACATCTAAAAACTAAATTTTGAACTATTTTGTATATTACTGTACTGTATATTACCAGTTTTGTAGTTTTATGCAACATTTTTATATTTACATGCCAAATAATTCCAGAATCAATTTGAAATGACATATTTTGTTTTGCAATTTACGTCATTAAATGGAAAGTCATTTAATCACTAAGAGAGGTCCAAAGCAACGCCTTTAAAAGTAATTTTTTGACGTATTCTTTAAGAATTTTGTAAGTTTAATGTTTCTGTTCCAATAAATGTTATATTATTGACGGTTGGATAACTTTTAATCTTATTTAAATTATTTAAATTTATGCCACTTTGTTTTATCATGCAAGACATACAGGTCTAAAACTTAACGAGGAGCCAGTACACGTAAAAGTTCTAAGCAACATGCATTATCCATGACGGTAAAGTCGACGCAACGCGCAACGTGCCGCTAGTAGTTTAAAACGACCACATACGATGATAATGTCCAAAATATATCTAAACATCTCGTTTACGTAATATTTATTTTTTGGATGCGGAGGACGATAATTCCCCTCTAATTAACATTGAAACTTGTGGGATTTTCATGTTTAATCATGTTTGTCAGCATTGAACGTGTTAACTATATAACTTAATACAATATTTGTTCTGACAATTTGTTTACAAGTTTGGAAAGTAAATTTGTTGATATACTTTCGGAATAAAAACAAAAATAGTTGGCAATTTTGGCAAACTTTTACCTCAGTCAGAGAAAGATAACCATTTCTCATACTGGTTGTTTATATATATATATATATATATATATATATATATATATATATATATATACTAATTATACCGTTTAAATAGCATTTGATTATGTTTGTTACTGTTGCGTTTCTGTTTTTGAAAACAAAAATAATAGTGTAATTATTTTGTCAAACTTGTACAAATTGGCTTTTGGCGTTAATAATCAATTTAATAAATGCATTTACTTCATTACTGCATTATAATATGTAAAATAACATATCAATACACATTATTTTGGCTGGAGTTTCATTTATATATGTGAAACAACATTAATATTAAGTATTGGTCAAAAGTCACAAAAACTATTCACAAAACTTACAAGAATATATATAGAAAAAGTATGATGGTTATGAGGAAAGTTTTTGTGTTATATATTTTTCTTAATGAGCCAACCATATTTTCTTACTAAAATAAGTTTTTCCCAACTCATTTATCAGAGGAATACTCTGATGTTTGATGTTTGCAGACATCGCAATACGTTTATATTGAATGTAACAACTATATGGTTCAACGAGTATAACAAAACTCTTTGATTTTAATAGACGTGGTAAAAGTATTAAGAAAATATACCCCCGTCGCAGCAAACCTGCATACTCAGCGAATTTCCAATGGAGATATAAATGTCTTAATACTATATAAAGCCACTTACCAAGTTTCATAAAAATATATTCACAAATAAGCGATATATACAATTTTAATTATTCTCCATAAGAATAACATTGGGGCTGAGTACGCAGGTTTGCTGCAACAAGGAACACAAAAAAATGGGTTTTTATGCTAATATCAATATAACTCAACTAGGTGAAGTCGTATACCAGTTTTTATTCATTTATGTTCATAATTAAGGGAGACAGAGCATTTAATTATTATCCATAAGAATAACATGGGGACTGAGTACGCAGGTTTGCTGCTACGGGAGAGTTATGCAAAAAAGATTTTTTGGAGCAAATATCAATAGACCTCAACGAGATGAAGCTGTATACCAAGTTTCGTCAGTATACGTTCATAAATAAGCGAGATACAAATATTTTCTTTTCCTCCATAAGAATAACATTAGACAACGTACTGTGTTTAGCACTTTCAATATCTCGGTAACCAATTGACGTAGAGGAATGATCAAAATACCAAATTGTGTGTTTTTTTATGCTGAATCGAATGGTCAAAACTAAAATTTGACTTTTTCAAAAATTACATGTAAAAAATTCAAAAAACCCATTTTTGGGGTACAAAACCCCCCCAAAATACCTCCTCGGATAGGTCGATCTGTCTGGTTTTCGAACTTAAAGTCATAAATGCTGCTTTACATGTTTATACCAAATTTCGTCAAAATCGGATCATTTTTCCGAGAGTTATCGTGCTCACGGACACATATATATATATATATATATATATATATATATATATATATATATATATATATATAGATATATATATATATATATACAGTATCGAACGAATGGTGTTTTTGGGGTCTGGGGACCTCAAAACGAAAAGTTATCATGGTCCCGGGCCTAGGTCTTACCATGCCGACTACGGTAATAGCTTCTTCCCTATAGGGGAAATTCGCTAAAACCTCTTCACTAGCAAGACAAGATGACGATGGAACATACATCACAACTAACATCACTTAACTACAATGAAATTACAACACACCTTCTCGATACTAAAGTATTGCCTACTAGACCAATCAAAATAGGTTTTACAAATTAAAAAAATTGCAAGCAGAAATATGTTTGCTGAAAAATGTGCACTAAGGTCAGCTGATTCAAATACCAAGTTTTTTACTTCGGGTCGGGTGAGCTCTCCCCACCATATTGGAAAATGGCGGAAATGATTTTTGAATGCTAAGTTCCATTATAATTAACCTTTCGTCTAATTTGGCTAAAAATTGGAATAAACATGGACATTTACCATATCTTGGACCTCATGAAGCCATAAACTACATGTCAAGATCAAACTCGTATATTTTTCGTTTTTCCCAAAAAATGTGGTTTTTAAGTTTTTTGACCATGTATTTTAGTATATTATTTAAAATACATGCCTTCATGTTGTAGTACTTAAAAAAATCTACATTTAAGTATTTTAAGTCATAGTTTTATCTTGAGTACGTGTGGAGGATATTAAAAAAACTGTCAATGCAAAACTCAGGACGTCGTCTATCAATGTTATTCTTATTTGAAATTAAACAAATTTCAGACAAATTTCAGTAGAACATATCTTTAAATTGTGTCCTACAATTAAACCTCCTTTGCACTCATATAAAACAATATAAGTCATTTTCAACAGATTAGTAAAGGAAAGCAGATTGAGACAACATACTGTTTTTATCAAAAATGTATATTTTAACATTTCTCTGGAACCAGTCATCGTATAATGATGATGCAAAAACAAAATTTGTAGTTTTTTAAGGTAGTTTTAGTGAAAAAGTTATATTTACATACATTTAAAAAAAATATAGATAAAATAAAAAATCAGTGTTTAGGGTAATATATTTTTTAATGTTTAAACTGTTTAGTTAATTAAATTACTTTTTAATGTATTTATGACAAGGTAACCAAGATCAACACATTCTGTAGAAATCTGGTCGACATTGGATAATAACTGTACTATTAAAAGAAACTTCATAAATAGAATAATTCATGTCTATACAAAATTGAGGTAAAATCCAATATGGCGGCGAAAGCTCACGTCATTCGAAGTAGAAAACTTGGTATTTGAATGAGGGGACCTCAGGTAGCATTTTCCAGTAAAAAATGTCTGCTTGATATTTAATTTTTATTCTATTTTTTACCTAATTTCTCTGGCCTATACAGGTAAGCTGGTAAATATAAATCATTTAAAAACCAATAAAATATTTTCTTCAAACTTAAATGTACTAATAAGGCTTAAAATAATTACAAACAACAAAAATTGTCTGTCACGTCTTTTGTGTTTCTTATCATTGAGTTGCAAATTGTGATCTAGTGCTTGACGATTAAGGCGAATATAAACATATCGTAACTTAAGAGCAAAATAAATTATTTTTATCTGACTGAAGTGTAACGGTGTGCATGACCGTAAAAAGGTCAAAGTAACTGTGAAACATGATGCTAGACAAACCTTTAGAGGGAATTTAAAAAATAAATACTACAATCGTCAGGGATTGAAACAAATTATATAAATACAGGTTTTAATAAAATTATAATTGTGTTTTGTAGGAACATTAATAATTTATATTCAAAACTGATAGTAGTCGTTCATTCAATTAATCTTGACAACCTGTGAAACATGTTGAAGACAAATTGTTACTAGGTATTATCACGAATGTGCTAAAAATAAACCATTCTGAGAAACCAGCCTTTGCCTTTGTAACATTACTATAAATATACCGTATCTTAAATAAGTAACTTGCTTCATTCCATTACATAATGAGACGTGTGACATTTTCTCTGAAAATATAAAAAGATACACCCTCACGCTCGCCTTCTGCGTTATTAACTTTCATTAATAAAAATATGAAATACTTTTTTATAAAAAGGTTAATGATGTTTTATTTTGGTACAGTATTTAATTTTCATATCTAAAGCATATTTTTATAAGCTTTCGTTAATTGTAAAGATGTTGTTTTTTGTCTAATAATGGTGCATCAACGAATTATTTATGTTATCCTGTAACAATTTAGCTTCCGTTTTTTTTAACAAATACATTTTTTTACGAATGATTAGGCATTTTAATTGGTGTTAAATAACGATTATTGTTTGAGAATTCAATTTACCGAATGCTAGGACGTATTAAGTATGTTATATTGTCAAAACATTACTAGTTTATTGTTTTTCCCATTTTACACCTCAGTTAATTTAACAATAGCCTTTGGAATATTGTTAATTTACTCAACTTTGTGCCTGCTTTACTTGCTTGATATTCTAAGAAGAACAAAAATCACCTTTAAGTTTCTGTCTGGTAAATACATTTCATCTATTCGCTTTTGTTTTAATTATTATTCTAATATTATTTGTTCTTTCGCCTGTCAGTAAGTTGAATTAATAAATAGCGTTTATAAAAACATTATTATACACGTTTCATCTCTTCATTCGCTGCGATATTAGTTTCATAAAGAAGGTGAATAGGATAAGTTCCCCCTTTTGGCTGTTTATTTATTTGTATTTATTTATTTATCAGTGCTACTAACTTTAAAAATTACCAGAACCCACTAAATATTCCATAAAAAAGGCAGGAATAGCATTTGAAAAGACCCTTAAATAATTTAGGATAATTTTGTTCATGAAAAAAGAAAAAACCGACTTATGAGAAGTAGCAAAATTGTATTTATAAGGTACAAGTTGTAAACATTTTAATATGAACCGTTGGTCTCAGTATTAAATAATTTTATGATACTGGTATTTTTAGTTTTAGTCAATGGTAAATTGTATTTATATGTTTTGAAATATATTTGACCAATATAATTTGATCTTAAGTCCAAACTTAATCGTAATCGTGTTTGCTGCTGGGCCTGTTGGAGAGGCTTACAGAGAATTCCTTATCAATAATGCCAGCTTTGGTTAAAACCAAGCGGGTTTTCACGCTGAAAGCTGTTGTGACCGGGTTTGTGCCTTAAGTCGTTCCTTGATAACGGGTTTGACCGAACTATAAGAACTTCAGTGACATCGATCGACCTCTCTGCTGCACATGCCACAATCTAGAGAAAATGTAAATATAGACCATTAAAATATTTGACAATTCAATTTGACAGCTCGTTTGATCTTGTAGATCAACACTTAAATAAACGGACAGACGGACACGACTATAAATGCAATTTGTTGGTTCAAAGCTTAAAATAAATAACATATTTTACAACGGATTGCATTATATCTTTTACAAGTTTTTACCCAAATAAGACTAATTCCATTTACTCCTATTTTTGTTATAGAAACAAAATCAATTTTAAGTTTTTGATATTAAGCTACTTAATGCTCCTTCCGATATTAAAATCGGAAATAAACCTTGTAAGGTAAAAGAATATCAAGTAAACGTAAGATTCACAAAAGAGGAAAAGATGTTAAACGGTTGTTCTTCTCTATCACCATAGCCAGGCTTTATTAAAGTCATATTCTACAAGGGTAAAACTTCTTATTTTCCTAAAATAACAAAATACAATTACAATGTGGATGATTGTTTTATTATTTTTTTTAATAATAAATATTATGAAAGTTCTCCGTTGTGAGAAGAACTAACAATAGTATATTTTAAATATATTATTATTCACATAGGCAAATCCTTAAGAGTGTTTTAAGCTTTGCAACTAAACCATTTTTATCTTACCTTTTCCAGAGACATTTAGCTTAAACAATTTGAGAATATGTTTTATCACATAATGACCAGTGCAGAATGTGTCATGACTTTTTATAGTAATAAGGATGTTACAATAAATTGTAAAATACGAGAATGGGCTGATGTTATTAAAATTATATACACGTGTGCCTTCAACGTTTCGCGTTACAGTTTAAGCCCTCTTAATGGCATCAAAACACGATAAATAACATTTATTGCGGTACTTTTGCAGCGTATCAATCATAATTTAACCATGAGTTTGGCCAACAGCATTCAAACATTGCTTAATTAAATAATACTTTACAAAGTGAGTTTTAAATGCAACCCTCCTTCTTTTTTTCTAAAAAATATCAACCCCAAAACTCCGCCAATAATTCTTCGTTGGTAAGTACTCATATTGACTAAGTTAAAATGCTCAACCACCATATTGGATTCGCCATATTTGATTGAAAATAGCTATTTTCATATGTGAAGATGGTAACTCATCATTTACAATTTTTTGGCTGAACTCAATGCCGAAATCAGTTTTTGTTCTGTATTTGTTCTCGCAATAATGATACTTTTTAAATTAAATTTAAAGTGAGTTTTAAATGCCACAACCTTAACAGGTTAGCATTTCAAAGTTAAATCTTAACCTCTCGTAGCCATTACATTTTTTACTTTTCAAAGTGCCAGTATTGCAAGAGCGAAAAGTTGTATTTAAAACAGATTATCGCATTGGTTGCAACGTGAAATAACAATTTAAAATTATGGGTCACAAACCATAACTTTACTTTTGTTTATTATTATTCCAAAAGAGATCCAAGGCGTCGTCCAAAAATTTTTAATTTGCCAGATTAACTAAATACCGCTCAAATGATCGGAGGTGGTGCATATTTGTTATCCAGCTATGACGAGAACAGTGTTATGTTTAAGATTGGATCATTCGAAACTTACTTTAAAATTTATTTATAAAAAGTACCGCTATTTTTAGGAAAAAAAGGTTGGTAATGGATTCGGTATTGTGTGCAGCATAAAGAAATAGTAAAACAAATTATGGGTCACAATATATTAAAATGTGGCGATCCAAGATGACATCTGCTAAATTTTGGATTTTCAGGTTTTTAAATAATGTGTCCAGTTATACTTATTAAAATGTAACGAACAATGTTCAAACAATGACAACCATAAATGTAATAAAATTTTAAACGATAGATGAAAGCTACTACAACAAGTTAGAAAGTTTGACATATGTGTTCTTCGTACGCCAAGTGTACTATTCGTGACTTTCCTCAATTTTTGCCTATACGGAGGACTTTTAGACAGGTCTTATCTAAACTGTTGCTACTTACTTTCGCGAAATATGATTGCGTGTTACCTTTACGTTAAGTTCAACTTGATTCTCATTCAAAAATTATCTGGCAAATATTTTAATAGAAATAAGTGTATACTCGATGCGTGATTAGAACCCCTTTTATTGAATAGAATAATTTGAATTGTAATTAGAAATAAAGCATCCATATGTTGATTTCGTAATGATAAATAGCATTTAAGATAGTGTGTTTATATTTGTGTGATGGTTTGAAAATGGTTCTGCAAACCATTAATCCTAGAATATTGTATGTATACTACTCCTGATTGACATAACATCCAAGGAAACAATGGCACAAGGAAACAAAGTATACAATATTATAATTACATTAATGTTCTTTTGGAAATTAAGTTATTTTGAATCGAAAAGAATTCACAAGGTGAAACAAAGTGTTACGTAATCTTTAAATGGTAATAGCTATTTAAATATATCAATTTAGTTTACTATTGGCGGTTGTACTATTACCAGCTGTTACACAATTAATACACTATCCTAACCTATCCAAATATAAGCCTTATAAAATATATATGTTCAATTAGTCTTTGTCTTCCTTTCCAATACATAGACTATACACAAGGTCCTCCAGCAGCCTGTTAACAGAATACTGAAATTCATGTAATGAAGGCAATAAGAAGTAATTTGTTCCACACAGAGGTATTTGAGAGGGCAACCTTCTTCTTCTTCCCCTTTAGTTAAGTGGCATCGTATTCTGAATATTTTACGATGAACAATTTTAGCTCAACTTTGATGTTAAAAAATGAGTATATCATAAATACATCATTACGATTAAGTCATTCAATTTTATTATAACATGTTTACCACCAGCTAATAAATTATAATTTTCTCCGTGACAAATTGTCTTATAATTTCACCTCAAGATGCTTTTTTTCGATGTTCGCGTTCCATTTGATAATATTAAAATTTTAATTAAAGTAATATTTAGAAGGGTTTAAAATGGTTGACCCTGAATTTTTCCAAACATGCAGGTTTAATCAAACCGATTTAATAGCAGGTTTAGTAGCCGATTTAATCAATTTATAATTTTATATTCATCAAGCAGTTTTTTAAGCCTTTTGGATTACCCGATAGATTAAAATTTAAAATATGAAAAAACTGGACCAGCTACGTGTTACGATCATAACTCTCTTATTTTGGGGTCCTTCTATGGAGATGCAGCATTATTAGCTTTCGCACTCAATTTACTCAACGATGAATACGTTTGTTACAACAAAGTTACGTTTAAAATTCCAACAAGAAAAAGTAAGTTTCGGATTTTTTTTATTACAACACCAGTGGCATTTTTGTTAAGAGTGAATTAAAAACTATTTTAAGGAAAAGGGGTCCAAACACCTCAAATTTTAAAGTAAAGTATTATATCAACAGTAAATAGTTTTAGAAAGTACTTCGATTTAATAGACAATATTGATCAACACCCCATGATAGGGAAGGCCGTTAGACAACAAAGTGTATCAGCTCTTGGAAGGATTAATAGCCAACTGCCTCTTGGCATACAGCCTCATTGGAGGTGTAAGCTGTCATATTTGGCACAGTAATCTTTATGTTCCTCATAAAACCATTTAAAACATAATTACTTTAACCTACCTTCGGTAGAATAAGTAGCTTCCATCGTAGAACTTAAAAGTTAAGGTCATTAATTCACATTTCCTTACTTTGCTAAAGAAAGTTGTTGACTTTGCATCGATTAACCGTTGTAATATAAACACACTTGGACCAAATAACCTGAAACTTCTCATGAAGGTAGCTAACTTATACAACCTATGTATAGGACCTAGTGCGCTTAAAAAAATATCGCGAGGTCTCCGCCCAATGGCTCTTGAAAGCTCCAAAGCTATTCATATATATATATATATATATATATATTTATTTATTTATTTATTTATTTATTTATTACCATCATTATGGTTATCTAAGGTTTAATCACTGCAAAATCCTAGTGCGAGAAAAGATTCACCAACTGGTATTATATTATATTCTGTTACATAAAAACAGTTGTGATTTTTAAATTATTTGATATTTTGAAAATTAATACGTTTAATTGTAATCTTCTGTCAGTACTTCACCGTATTGGATTTTCTCATTGTTAGTAATTTTTTTGCTGTTATACGTACTTTCTCCGAGTGATTTTTTCTGTAACGTACTGGTTTAGTGTTATGCGTATACGAAATATTCATGAGCCAGTTTATCATACATCAGCGCTGAGCCCATGTGCTGGTGGCGCTTCTCTGCCGGCCATTAGTAATCCATCTTTCCTCTAATTCATACATTAATTATTAGATTAAACTAGTTATTATATTATCTATAGACTTCAGATAAATAATAATAAATTAGGATATTCGGTGAAGACTCAAGATTAGTATCGGTTATAATGAGCTGAGCCTTTTTTGTTTCGTATGCTATCCTTTCCCCAATCTTACTATTGGTTTATAAGATTTCAATCAGTTTAAGGATATTATTGTACAGTGACAACAACTATTAAAACTATTATGTATCTAGAACTAGTTTATTATTATGGCTCGTTATAGTTTCTATTTGTAACCAAACAAGTTACCTTAATATAAGACAAATGTCTTACACGATTTCGTAATAATACGAATATACTTCAATTTCATTAATTTTAATTCAGTGACGTTTTACACAAAACAAACCGTCCCATTGACTAAAATGTAGACATTATATAATATTGTTATTAAGTTTAATAATATTGCATACAGACGGTAATTTCTTGTAATGCAACTTTGCAGTTTAAAAATTATCAAGGCTTTGACAAATTCTTATTGCTATTAATTTATCCACTCTGTAAATGAAACTTTATAAATAGAATTAGTACATAGTGCAATCAATTATGCTACTAAGGTCTGGCAGCATTGACAATACAATTAGAGTAATTACATGCTGATCTCATGGAGCCATTACAGGGACAGAGTACTGTAATCAAATTATGTTGTTAGTTCTGTTTATCTTATCTTAGTATCAGAAATTTCTCAAAGCACTACTAAAAAAAATACAAATTAAATTTGAAACACATTTTGAAAGAAATTTTACTAGCCTATACAATACAAACCAGAAAAACAAAAAAATTTTATAAAAAAATAATATAGACGCTAAAAGAGTTTTTTATACTTTCTGTATTTGCTAAATTGAAAAGACCACCGTGGAATTTTATAATTATACTATACTTTAAATGATTCAAATGTAATGTATCAAATTTCACGACATAATACTTTACCATATACACAGGTACAGAAGAAACTTGTACTATTTAGTATAAGTCTAAATGAAATGTTTAGCTCTTCTCAAATGCTTTGAGATTAGATCCTTGGTTTTCGTTTCTTCGCGATAAAGTTATTTCCTCTAAAAACATAGAATGTAGGTAACAACTAATTATATATTGTTTTACCTCTTAACAAATCTCTAACCGTAAAATATTTAACGCGATAGTCGATTATTGAGATTATTCAATACAATGTAACCTCCATTTTGTTATACACATTTTAAATAATCTAATTGAAATCTTGATTAGGATTTATTTTAGTTATACATGCATATTTTATTATTAGGATTACAGTAATTCGATGATAAGTAATGTACTGATAAGTATATAACTTTAAACTACTAAAACCAATTGACAACATTTAAAGGAAGATACTAAAGTACGCGCTAGTTCATTAACCCTTTACAAAACAAGTCATTGATGATATTGTGTACTACTGTGATACTGTGAACTTAATCTTAGAGGCTTATGCATCGCTCTAGGATTGCATAGCATACATAACGGTAATAATGTTACACTTAGATAACAGGACATAACTTGTGTGACCTACACATAAGGTTATTGTTTATCTTAGGCTTTATAATATTGTATTACGACTTAGAGTACAACACACAACTTGAGTACAGTGATAACACACGAGATGTATGGATTGGACTAATATTAAACCTCCAGAGTATATAACATGATAAAGTTGCATGTTAGTAATTAAGACATATGTAAATAGAACTAGATGCAATAAAAAAGTATAAGTAGCTTTAAGAATGCAAAGTAAACTAATATAGAGGGCTTTATTAAAGAGGTTCGCAGGCCAAAAGGCTAAGGAAACATTCCCGAGACCGTTAAGACAATTACAGAAGCAGGTCTGGAATTTTGCCAGCTTTGTTTGTAGCAAATCCCTCAAGAGGTATATTTTTGTTTTACCTTATACTGGTCATTTTATAAATAGCTTCACCAAAATTTCTACATATTTAATATTTCAAGAAACATTGATAAGACAACATCGAATAAGTTATTGTAGGTATGAATATCAGCCAACATCATAACAAATACCATTAATTTCACTATTAAATTTAGGATCATAAAGATGGAAATTAAAGTTCATAATTTATTTATATGCTATGGCAAAATTAGAATGTTGTTCTTTAATTTACAGTTGAAGAATGAAGTAATTTATTATTAGCTTTAAACACATTTAGGTATATTGTAACTTTAGGAAGTACAACATTATACTCATCAGAGTTTATATATTGAATAACAAATGTTAATGTTAACCAAGTAATTACTGTAATTAAGTAGATCAGCACTTATACTATATTACCAAGTGAGTGTTCTAGAATATGATACTTATATTAACTGAGTAACACTGTGTTAAATTATACAACGTGTTTGGAAAGTGTAGCTTGAAAAAATTGAAATTGGTTACAGACCATTCATGTCTAACCAGAATATATGTATTACATGCGTAATCCATTAATAACAATTTAAAAAAGTAATAATGTAATCCTATTATTTATTAGTATTGCATTCAACACTTGTGTTTTTTGTTTTATAACGATAATATTTCGGAAATACGATACTCCAAAAACTCGTATTTCCGAAATATTATCGTTAATAATATTATCGTATAATATTATAATATTTCATAAATGTTTGTAATTATTTAAAACTATGACATTTGCTGATCGATACGTTTTTTTAATTTTAATAGTTGGCGTTCTGCAGAGGTTTCTTAAGCAACATGTGCTCAAGCTCCGTTATTTCCAAGGTGTGCAAGTATCATACATCATTGTCAAACATGACACGAGCATTTGTTTAAGTCGGTGATTTATCACCGTGATCTGGCGAAGGCGAAAATATCAAACCTCAGTTAAAAATAAAAAAGAACAAAGCTATTAACATTAACAAAAAAGTTAAATAAACTCAATAAATATGGCGAAGAAAGTATATTATAGAGATCATTAAAATATTATATTTGTTTTGTCGATGAAACGTATAAATATTCTGACATTTACGTTATCTTCAGGCACAAAATAGCCACAGGTGTATAATAAAAACATTGTATTATTTTTTCCGTCAGTCTACAACCATACGACTGCTGGAATTTTATTTTAGGATTTTTTAGGATATCAAGCTTTAATTTTTCAATCAAAACTTCCCATGATTTTTATCTACGCAACAAAATTCCGCAACTCTTTTTTTACATACTAGTCATATCTAGAATACTTGGAGTGATCGAATGAGCTATTCGCCTTCTTGTAATAAAATTATTCCTTCATTGGGAAACTGGCCAAATAATTTATAGAAATTTGTAAATAAGTTGAGATTTTAATTTTGCAAGTTTTATAAACATTTAACATTTTTGTTTGCATATGAATGGAGGAGCAAAGTGAAAAACCTTAATATGATTTTACCAGTTTTTATTTATCGTAATAATATCGGTTACAACACCATAAATATCACTTGTCCTGTTTATATATATAAGTAATATCATCTATTATCGGAGGCTTAGAGTTTTAGTAAAATTAATACAATTTTCTTGGATGAAATACTATTTATTTGCATGAGTACCCCTTTTCGTGGTATCACCTATGAATGTTTAATCATCAGATAAAAAATAAATGTATACTCACTATACCTACATTATTCACCTCGTATATGGACAAATAAAAAAGGTACTACATTACCAAATGTTGTACTTTAACTTAAGCGGAAGGACTCACTTAGGGGTTTTAATGAGTATGTACACGTTTTGATGGCGACAAAAATCAGTATTCTAGTGGAAAGCAGCCGCGACCCTCAGCGGTCCAAACTTGTTAACTGGTGCTTTGTGCTGACGCTCGGCAAAACGAGTTGGGCCCATTAGGTTATCACCATTCATTATCACCGTGCTTCCTCTCCGCTTTCGCCTCATCCCGTTGTTGAAAACACTTCATTTCAGTAATGAGCTCTTTCATTGCTCGGTTTATTGAATAAACTTGGCATACACATGGATCTACACGGGGCACTGTGCAATTTGAGTTATTCTAATGCATCGCCTGAACTAATTAAGTTCTTTGAAACTCTAACATATTAAAGTTAGACATTTTTGAGCATGGTCAAGTGTCTGCAGAGGAATAAGTCCAATTTTTCTATTTACAAATAACTGAAGATTTTAAATTTATTTTGATGCTATATGCTTATATAATATCACCTTCAACTTACAACTCACAAGTCTTTACGATAGGTTCCTTATAATTTTTACTTGGTTAAGTAACTTTGAAACAAAAGGTTATAAGGGAAATAAATCACACTGTGCTAAGTCTGACAGCTTATAACTATAAGATGACGTCGTATTCCAAGAGGCACATGACCATTAATCCTTCTCCGCTCTGATAAACATTATTGTGTAACGTCCTTACCTGTTATGAGATGTTTATCAAGATTATTTTATTTTAGTACTTTCTTATATCCCAAGTTTACCCTTTCTCAAGTTAAATTTACCCAATTCCCTTTATGTGTTAATTTTAAGTATTCATTTATTTAACCTATATCAGTGCATAAGTTGAGTGCGAAAACTAGGATTAAATTAATTTGAATATATCATCCCTAATACAAATAAATATACTTAGACAGATGTTATAACCATATTAAAAATGTTCTCTTACACTAGAGAAGTGTTATGTATAAATACAACTTTAATACAAAGATTATCTTGTACTTTGCAAATTGATGTTTTGACATACCCCCTATACATAGTGTTTTCGTTTTAAAGCTTCCTGAACCCAAAGAAGTGATTTTCACAACAATATTTTTGTCTGCTTGGCTGTGAGTGTTCAGACCCGAAACCATACTTATGGCCTGATTTTGGTCAAATCCGGCATGCAGGTACATTTCACAGTATCTCCAAGGGATTTTTCGCCATCTTAGTTTTTCGAAAGTTAGCATCCCACAAAAATTTTGAACATTTACTTAAGAAGGTCTCTCCCTTAAGTTTTCTCAAACAGATATAAATAAATACTTGCAATAGCATGGCGAAATAAAATTATTTCTCAATAAATCGACAAAAAAAACGAAAATGTATTTTTTGTACTTCTATCAAATACAGTAGTATTTTTCATCAATGATGGATATTTACATTTTAAAGTCCTAAAGGTCCTCTATATTCATAAAAACTGTATGAATGTACTAATTATTATAAACATGACTTGCGACGACCTTTTGAAGTTCAACTTTTTGACTCACCTATCTTCAGAATCTCTAGTCTATCAGTTAACATCTGTATAAACAGTCATTATTAAAATTTCTCCAAATACTAGGCGAGACTCTTGAGTTACCCTCGGCCACCTAATATAAAATTATAAACAAAGTAATTAGCACGTCTGATTCACTTTCTATATTTTTAAATATGTTACAAATCAGACAGCCAATGGACCTTTTGCACTTAGGAGTAGGATTCATCTTAGATTTCTTCTCCAGAACCTTTCACGTAAGTATTGGATCAATAATTCTACGACCTAATGTTAAATAAAGATACTTGACGTATACATTGGTCTACTGAATACATTTATCACAATCCAACTCGAGTGTTGGTGGTAAGACGATTGGTCAGTTTATCGGGAAATGTTTTCCTCCTACAATTGAACTAGATTACATTTACAAATAAGATACAATATTGATGCAATGTTATTAAAAGAATTAATTTGTATTTAGATACAAATTGTGTCAAATAAATAAACTAATAATTGTTATAATTGTTAAATACTGCAACTGTCAGCTCAAATTTTCCAAGGATTTATTGTTTTACCGTCAACGTAATCGCAGTGAGTCTGTTTAATTTAAGTGGAAAATCATGTAGTATCTAAATACCCCCGTCGCAGCAAACCTGCATACACAGTGAATTTCCAATTAATATATAACATAACACATTAAAACACTTAACAGGATTCATAAGAAATAACACAACAGAAAATCTAGTATATTCACAAACAAGCGATATTTGAAATATTAATTATTCTCCTTAAGAATAACATTGGGGATGAGTACGCAGGTTTGCTGCAACAAGGCACACAAAAGAATGGGTTTTTATGCGAATCAAATCAAATTTATCAAATATCAATAGAACTCATCCTAGTGAAGTCACATACCAAGTTTCATCCATATACATTGATAATTAAGCTATATATAACATTTCAAGTATTTTCCATAAGAATAACATGGGGCCCAAGGACCTAGGTTTGCTGCTACAGGAACCATAGGTGAAAAATTGTTTTTTCGTCACAGATGCGTTGAGATTCAAAAGTTCTTCTTTTTAGTCTTTGGATAATAACATATGTTTTGATGATCATTATCGTACTAGTACTAAAAAGATCATTGTTGATGAAACTTTTGATTCGAGGTAAATCGATTACAATTAATTTGATTATAAATAATCGAAACATTCATTTTTATCATCGAAACATTCATTGTTGTATTGTTATTACAACCGTGCCCAAATCGAATGTTTGTTTTGAAGAACAACCGATTGATTCGAACCACAATGATTGGTTTGAAGTGATCGACTCAACAACCGATAGGTATGAATGAACCGAAGTTATGCATGTGCAACAGCTGATTGTTTCAAGAGACAAGCTGAAAGAAGCATTTGAGGTTATGAAGACACAGTACGTAAATTTTACTTTTGTTTTTATTTAAACCTAAGTTTTTTGGCAGTATGACGAAAAATATAGTTCGTCACTCGGATCAAAAGTGTCTTTTTAATACTCGCTCATTTCCCAGCCTCGGCTTCGCCTCGGCAGTTAAACTGGAGCTCGTATTAAAAAGATCCCCTTTTGATCCTAGTGACGAAATATACTATTTCGTGCAAACAACAATAAACCAAAACCAGATCAAGCCATATACCAAATTTCACCGGTTTATGTTCATAAATAAGCGAGATATACAATTTTTCTTTTTCTATATAAGAATAACATTAGACAACGTACTGTGTTTAGCACTTTCAATATCTCGGTAACCAATTGACGTAGAGCAATGATCAAAATACTAAATTGTTTGTTTTTTTAAACTGAATTCAATGGTATAAATTACAATTTGATTTAAATTAAAATTACATGTGATAACCCCAAAAAACACATTTTTGGGGTAAAAACCCCCCAAAAAACCCCCTACGGGTGGTGCGATTCATCTGGTTTTCGAACTCGTTCAAATAAATGGTACTTTAAACATTTGTACCAAATTTCATTAAGATCGGACCTTTTTTACGAGAGTTATCGTGCTTACGGACACACACACACATATATATATACATATATAAAAATTTGATCGAATGGTGTTTTTGGTATCTGGGGACCTCAAAATGAAAAGTTATCATGGTCTCGGTCTTAAGTCTTACCATGAGACCTACGGTAATAGCTTCTTCCCTATAGGGGAAATTCGTTAAAATAACCTGAACTTGCTGTTCTAAAGAATTTTAGGAGTTTTTATATTTCCTTGGCCAAGTTGTTTAAAAATAATGTGAGAAAACAAACAAAATACACCCGTCGCAGCAAACCTGCATACTCAGCGAATTTCCAATGAATTATAACATAACACATTAAGCCACTTAACAAGATTCATAAGAAATATATTCACAAACAAGCGATATTTAAAATATGAATTATTCTCCATAAGAATAACATTGGGGATGAGTACGAAGGTTTGCTGCAACAAGGAACACAAATAATGGGTTTTTATGCAAATATCAATAGATCTCAGCTAAGTGAAGTCACATACCAAGTTTCATCTATATACATTCATAAATAAGCGATATATACAATTTTAATTTTTCCATAAGAATAACATGGGGACCGAGTACCTAGGTTTGCTGCTACGGGAACTATAGGTGAAATTTTTTTTGTGCAAACAACAATAAACCACAACCATATGAAGCCATATACCAAATTTTGTCAGTTTATTTTCATAAATAAGCGAGATATACAATTTTTCTTTTTCTCCATAAGAATAACACTAGACAACGTACTGTGTTTAGTACTTTCAATATCTCAGTAACCAATTGACTTAGAGCAATGATCAAGATACCAAATTGTTTGTTTTGTATGCTGAATTCAATGGTCAAAATTAAAATTTGATTTAAATAAAAACTACATGTGGAAACCCCAAAAAACCCATTTTTTGGGTACAAAACCCCCCTTTAGATGATGCGATTCGTCTGGTTTTCGAACTCGTTCAAATAAATGGTACGTTACACGTTTGTACCAAATTTCATTAAGATCGGACCTTTTTTATGAGAGTTATCGTGCTTACGGACACACACACACACACACACACACACACACACACACATATATATATATATATATACATATATAACAATTTGAACGAATGGTGTTTTTGGCATCTGGGGACCTCAAAATGAAAAGTTATCATAGTGTCGGGCTTAAGTCTTACCATGAGACCTACGGTAATAGCTTCTTCCCTATAGGGGAAATTCGCTAAAAGGGAATATGGCGTGCGACTTTCAATTAATTAGCAACAGGTGAGTTACAAACGGACAATAGCTTATCATTCCCGAAAACAAACTGGTAGGATTTGTTTTCCCCCGCGAAAATGTATGGTCTTCATTAAGAATAAGAAACAGTGCTTTTGAAAAAAATAAATATGCGCTTAGATTATTGGCAATTATCTTTTTAATTTATTATATCTTGCTTGTGGTGAATTTTTCTTGACGTTTACAACATTTATATAACAACAAAAGTTAATTATCCATATATAATTGAGTAAAACGATGTTTTATTCGATTCTGAAGGTATGTATTAGAACAACTGTTGCTGCCCAATAACAACGTTTTATAAATTCAGTTTTCGTAATTGGTTATTGGCTATTTAGCTTTTGGTTTTGTTTGGTATGACAACTCTTTCCCCGCAGGAAAGAAGGGAAACCGATTCTTTGAAAGGTCGTGAAATCCGTAAAAACTTTGTTTGGCCTGTAAATCCTTAAAGTTCATTCAATACCTTTTAAACAAACCAAATGGAAGTGAAAAACCCCCACAAGAAAAATACTTAGAATATAAACTAAATAATATATTGAAATTGAATAGAAAATCATTTCCATTTAATTTCTTTCTCGATAGTGGACTGTTCTAGCCATAGTTTTCAGGTCGGGCGAAGAAGAAACGTGACCTCGTACCTTTTCTGTTTCTGGTAAAAAATCCAGAATGTAAAATTGTGTTAAGAGATTAGAGAAGTCTTATAGTTGGTTAAACCACTGAGAAATAGAACTTTACCTCAAATGTAACAAGACTCAAATTAATTTAGGTTTTAAAGCATTGCCAGTTCTTGTGAAGCGTCAGACAATATTGAAGGTAGCCCAACCAAACCCTACTTATAATACATACATATATATATATATATATATATATATATATATATTTATACATATATATAGTATCTAAGACAATCAAAAACTGGACTAGCATTAAAACTAGCATGAATTATAAAAGATATTTCTAAGTAGCTAGGTCCTGAATTTGAATATGGTTTTTTAGACTTGTCGAAGGAAAGTTGTTTAAACAAAGGTTGGTGTTAACTTATTCCACACTACACTTTTTTCATGTAACGATACTTAACCTTCTCCTTTCATGTATAACTAAACTTGTATGGTTTGTTCAACATGGTATTGGCCAAGAACTAACCTTATACTCAAATATGAATTCTAGTTATATCTGAGTACTAAATAGCGTTTCGGTAAAGTTATTTGTCAAACTCTCGAGATTTTTTTTCATTACTAACTATAAGATATAAAAGAACATCCAGACTCTATAGTTAGTGAATTGAAATGTTTTAAAAACAATCGTTCAATGGGCAAATCGTCATTGCTTAGTCAACAGTTACAAAACTATCAGCTTCAGTATCGTACTACTACTACTACTAAACAGAGCCTATACTAAGCCTAAACTATACGTGTATAAACCTAAATGTACAAAGAGAAATTTAAAAAAGGATATTTTGACTTTTATACATATTTTTAATTGCTACGGGTTATATATATATATATGTATATATAAATCAAAGAAAGAAAAGTCGCAAAGATAATTTAGACAATTACAGAAGCAGCTCTGGATCGTAGCCAGCGTTGTTTCCTGCCCGCCAGCGCCAATGTTACTTTTTGTGCTGGGAACCATTAGTGTATTTTCACCTGAATTGGAAGACCTGCCTATTTATTCAGTCATACCTCCAATTTTATCACTTTGGGAAATGACTTAGTTTATAATTACAATGGCTAGAGCCACGAATTAGAGATTAATCTCGCAGATAACTTAGTGTATTCTATAAAATGAAAACGGAGTTTGATTTTGGAAGTCTGGTAATTTGTTAGGATTAGTTTAGAACTGAAAAAAAGGTTTAACTTTTTGATTTTGTTGTGCCAAAGCATAAAAATCCATAGGGCTCACATATTTTTAGGTGACTAAATTTACAAGGGTCTAGCCCGCATACTGGTCTAGGTCAGTATTTTAGCCGTAAAGAATGAAATGGACAAAACAAGATACGTTGTTCCAGTTGTGCTCAATCTCCATTATCCTCGCGTATATCGTGTTCAGATGACAGTACATCAGATAGTCTTAGTCTCCACGTGGGATCTTTCCTATCATGGACAGTGGGTGATGGTGTGTTCCACATCGTCGGGATCACCAGAGGCGGCAAATGCAGTCCGGAGAACCACCATGGTTCACCCTCCACTTAAAAATTATCAGTTGTTTTTACAATATTTTATCGAGTGTATATTTTTTATTGAGCCAGGCAGAAATGCGGAATGGTCCAAGCTTCTTCAAGGGGGAGTTCCGAATAACACAGCTCCATGTCGCTGGCCCGGCCATGTTGGATATTGGTATATTTGACCGTACCAGAGGTTAATATACAGTTATAGGTTAATATAGCAATTCCCGAAGTTAGTATACATACCAGTGATGTTACTAAAATAAATGTCATGCCGAGGTAGGATATTCCAGCCCGGCCATGTTGGATATTGGTATATTTGACCATACCAGAGGTTAATATACAGTTAGTATAGGTTAATAGAGCTATTCCCGAAGTTAATATACATCCCAATGAAATGTTATTAAGATAAATTTCATGCCGGGGTAGGATATGCCAGCCCGGCCATGTTGGATAATGGTATATTTGACCATACCAGAGGAATTAAAACATTGCAATGTTAATCTTATGGAGGATAAGTAACATTTTATATCTCCCTTATTAATAAACATAAATTAATGAAATTTGGTATGTGGCTTCAGATGGTTGGGGTTTATTAATATTTGCATGCAAAACTCATTTTTTTGGTCCCCATGGCAGCAAACCTACGTACTCAGCAGCTATAATGTAATTCTTACGGAGAATAATAAACATGTGATATCTTGCTTGTTTATGAACATAAATTGATAAAACTTGGTATGTTGCTTCATCTAGTGGGGATCCATTGATATTTGCATAAAACCCAGATTTGTGTGGCCCTTGATGCAGCAAACCTGCATACTCAGTCCTAATGTTTTCTTGTGAAGAATAAATAAAATGTCATATCTCGCTTATTTATGAATATGCTTTGAAGAAAGTTGGTAAGTGGCTTCTTGACTTAATTAAATGCCATTTGAAATTCGCTAAGTATGCAGGTTTGCTGCAACGGGGGTGATTGACTAATAGGTTGGTGTCGAAGGAAACTGTAACTGTTGGGGAATGGGCTGCCTTAATCCACCTTTCCTTTCATGACTAGCTAATTACTACACTGATTCGTTTTAAGTTCATTGTGGGCAGGTTTTTTAAATTTCGGTTAAATTATTTTGCATTTTGATGATTCTGCACCTCTGATTATAAATTCATTTACATTTTGTTATATTTTGATAGTGAAGTTACAAACTAAGGTTGTTACTAAGACTAAAAACCTCGCTTGGAACTTTAAAATTGAATAATATTATAGGAAATCAAAGTAATTGATTTTAAATCGATAGTATTTAAATGTTTTTGTTTAAGCTTTTTTATTTCTAAGTAAAATGCATCTATCTTTTGTATTTTAATAGAATTGTTTAAATCCATACTGGTATTGACAAAAAAACCTATTTTTTCACTTTCAAAATCAACTGATATACAGATATGGTTAATCCTCTTGTATATCGGTGCTTTTAAGGATGTTTTAACATTTTACGAACTGCACAAATACAACCAAACGGGTTTTCACTCATTTAAAGTCGTAGGTTTTTTTTTAGATGCATTATGTGTGAGCAGACACATAACACATTATGTGTGTCATGGAAAATAAAAAACATTTACACATTATTTGTTTTTACATTTTTCAAAATAAATATAATTAGACAAATTTTGTAACAAATAAAAAAAACAATAAATGTGATCATTATAAACCTCGCTTTCCTTTGAGACGGAAAGGAATTACAAGTATTTTGATGGACGAATTGACAAAGAGGCCTTAGAAACACGAACGCTGGTTTGAATAAGAAATAAATTGGAAAGCTTCGAAGCAGATATAAGAAGATCGGAACGTAAAATGTATTACATTATTCCGTTACTCAGAGGAGCAAAGGAAGTAAAATAGAAACCTTATCTGAAACGTTGATAAGGGAAGCGCCGGAATCAATTGTCAAGGGATCAGAGAGACGATAAAGTAGTAGAGAAAGGTTCCGACCACCAGCTAACTCGGACCGCACACAGTAGAGGGCGCGCGTAATGTGCTCTAATGCGGATCGAATTAGAAACTAATTTATCTTATAGAATCCCAGGTGGCACATTTTATAGTTACTTTGTTACTCACAGACAGTCCACTGCCATTGATTCTTGGCCTGGATTTTTGTTCGGCAGTTTTCGGAAGCGCTCGGGTGGGCCCGGCCCACTCCCTATCTGTGGGGCCAGCGGCGCCCAGTCGCCGGGTGCCCGTCGTCGCGCGAGTGCGTCCCTGTTCGCCTCTCCGCGTCGCCACCACCCGCACTCGTACCGCACCTCTACTGCACTCCACACGACCGACTGTAACTGTGCTACAAGTGTGCCCAATTTCGCAGCCAACCTTTATTCTGTGACATTTTTTATTTATTTATTTTTATTTTACTTTATTGACTTATCTAATTACGCTATTATAATTAATACATTTTAATAACTATTTTCTGTTCTGCATTAGTATTTATTTCAAGAACTGTTTAGAAACTATAGTTTTCGAAGGATTTCTTCCCAATAGTGTTTTGTAACTGTCGTGTGTAGGGGTATAGTGTCGGGGATGTGTAGCTGTAGCTGTAGGTGTAGACGGAGTGTGTAGGCGCGGCACTGGAGGCAGTGTGTATGGCGAAGGACGGCCTGCTGTTGGGGCTGATGGCCGTGGTCCTCTACACTCAGCTCGGCCTCAGCAATGTCGTCGTCGACGAGATCGGTGAGTCCCGTCACGTCATTCTCCCTGTCATGCGATCTTTTATTTATTTATGTCATCGACCCGTGCCGCAACGGCAGTTTAAATAAAGCTCTCATTCTAGTGTCTTATTAATCACAGGTAATTCGTAGTAACCGTTTAATTCAACGATATAAAATGATAATAAAACTAAACCTGTAATTTTTTAATTTATTAACAACATCCGAGTATCAATAGAATAAGAATTCGGGGTTCCACGAAAAAACAAGCATATTGAACTTTCGCTTTTTATGAATTAAATTATGAGATAATAATAAAAAGGATAATGGGATAATGGGATACATTTAAAAATTTGCTCACGTAATTTAAGCGGCTTTATTCGATGCTTAAAGTTTTTTTTTCATTATTTAAATAATTTTAAATTCGAATTCACGAGTATAGTAACGTTGTTTTGAAGTTACAGCTCACAGTTAGCATGTACCTAGATTTAGGATTTTATTTACGTTATTAATAAGCATAATATTATAATCAGCTTTTTATTTTGTCACAAGATAAATAATATTAGGCTACGTAAATTTAGCTTTAAAACCTAAACTAAATAAAATACAGAATGTGATTAATAAAACTAGTAATTTCTTCTGTTCCATTATTCTCACGAAATTTATTGACTTTATTGGTTTTAATCAGTGGTTCCTGCTTATATATTTTTCTCTTCTAAGAATTAAAATATCAGTATGCTTATTTCCTAACTACAGTTCTGAATTATTAAAACCTTTTAGTTGACTTAGCCTTCAAAAGAGTATGTTATAAATATGACATAAAAATGATCGTATCAAGATCTAATATTATTTATGATAAACACCGTTGCAGTTTAATTTAAATCATAGAAAGATTTTAAATTAAAGATTACAAAATTTAATTCTAACCTTAATAAATATCCTACAAAATGTGTACAAGGGCTAAAATATACTATTGATCTCGCGTGTGTTATAGGCGCCGCTTATTCCAGCTCTTGAGTATACGCAGTATATTTACAAGCTTTTTAACAAGTCATTAAACATAATCAAACATTTATTCTTTGTTTGCATTTAGTCCATTGCAAAGATTAAATTAAATGTACATTAGCAAAAAAAGAAGATGGCAATAAAAAGTATTAATTTTTTTGCACCAGTGTAAGCTTTCACAACATTACAGATTATTATTATTATTGCAAAATTACAGACAACTTTTTGTTCTGTAGTTTTCTTTGATTATCTCACGAAAAAAGTGTTTTATTGCATGTTTTAAATTTATATTATTTTTGATGTCACTTTAATAATCGAATTGTTTTATAAAATTAAACCAGATAAGCTATATTAATCAATTAGTACAGCCAAGCCTGAAAAGTAGAGCAAAAAGCAGTGAGAAAAAATAAACTAAATACTTAAAAATCGACTAGATTTTCTGTTCTATAAGTAAATAGTTGTTTTGGGAGAATTTGGGAGGTCAACGTGATTTCTGTTACCCTGCATACCATGTATATAATCAATCTAAAAGAATTTGCGTTTACTACTATTATTAATATTAATAATAATAATCAACACTAACCAAAATAATTTGAAATGTAGTGTATACTACAAATTTTCAAGAAATAGTTAAGATGAAAATCTTTCATTTGCACCTAAATTTGATTATATAATAACGACCAGATTAAAATTAAATTATTTTAGTGTTGATTTAAATCACTAAAATTACCTACGTCAGCAGTCCAAACATAGTTCAGGGGCTGATAAAAATGGATGTGATTGAAATACCTCTCCATAAAAAATGTATGTAGCTATTAAAATTTGCCTCCAAGCACGTATTTGCAAAAACCCTATATGAATTCTAAACTTGTTTTTTTTGTTATTGAATTATGTCTAATGTGAAAAACAGTATTGAATTATGACTAATATGAAAAACAGTGGTAGTTTGTCTGTCACCACTTTACATCTCGCTTGGGTAAAATTATTCTAACTAAAGAAATATGCAAATCAACACATCATAGCACAACAATACATTTTAATAAACAATAAGCTATATATTCTTTAGAAGTGGGTAAGAATTCGAATACCTGAGTCAGTTAGACACCCTGCTGTATATACGTTAGATTGTAAAACATTAAACAGAGAAATATGATTATAGTTGATATTTTTAGAAATAGTGAATATTATATAAAACCTTGTTATAAGCAAGAATAAATCAAGTTATGTTCAATAGGAATAAAAAGTGCAACGGGTTAAAAATGAATCTTAAAACTGACATATGATCTGTTAAAGATATGAAAAAGCTAATGATGTGTGTAGGATTTGAACCATTCCTCAGGCGCGGCGCCCGGCCCCGGCGGCCCATCAATCACCTCCCTGCCTCTGTCTCAGCTTCAGATACACACTTCTGAAACTTTCTCTCTGTTTCTGCAATAAGAAACTTCCAAACTTAAAACGATCATTGCTGAACCAACGTGTTCCATTCCATCGATATTGAAGTAGGGTTTTCTATCATACAACATTACATCAAAGTTTGTTACTGCTAAATTAAAAAGTAATCTTTATTTTAATTTAACTGTACCACGTGAATATAGATTTCAATTTCAATAACTGATCCAAATCAAAAATTAAGACTTTAAGACATTTGCACGCTGTGAGTGCGTGATGAATGGGGACCATGAATCATCATCAATTATTTTATCAGATTTGGTACACTTGTTTCCAACAATTAAATATAGTTACAATTTACGTCACCCTTAGAGAAACATTGTTGGCTGTTCCAAATGAGTGCTAATCAATAAAGTAAAATTTTAGTTTTATTAAGACAATAATCTTAATATTTTATAGCGTACAATTCGATTAGTTCTATACTGTTCATTTAATTACAGGAAATTAGACTTAATCAATTTTATTTATGATAAAAATATCCATGATCCCTATTAAAATCAAATGCATAGTAGTACAGTAATTGCCAATTGAATACTTGCAAAGTGTTTTCCAGCTGCTGTCAACAGTGGTATGATATAGCGATTGCGTGATGAACCTGTCAGAAGTAGCAGTTCTGCGGCAGACGCCGAGAGGAGGCAGACTAATCTAATGTGCAGTTACAACGTGTATGTCAGGTGCTGTCAACAGTAGTGTGATATAGCGAGTGTGTGATGAACCTGTCAGAATTGGCAGCTCTGGGATGGCTGCCGAGTGGAGGCAGACTAATCTAATGTGCAGTTACAACGTATTTGCCAGGTGCTGTCAACAGTGGTGTGATATAGCGAGTGTGTGATGAACCTGTCAGAAGTAGCAGTTCTGGGATGGCTGCCGAGTGGAGGCGGACTAATCTAATGTGCAGTTACAACGTGTATGTCAGGTGCTGTCAACAGTAGTGTGATATAGCGAGTGTGTGATGAACCTGTCAGAATTGGCAGCTCTGGGATGGCTGCCGAGTGGAGGCAGACTAATCTAATGTGCAGTTACAACGTATTTGCCAGGTGCTGTCAACAGTGGTGTGATATAGCGAGTGTGTGATGAACCTGTCAGAAGTGGTAGCTCTGGGATGGCTGCCGAGTGGAGGCAGACTAATCTAATGTGCAGTTACAACGTATTTGCCAGGTGCTGTCATCAGTGGTGTGTTATAGCGAGTGTGTGATGAACCTGTTAGAAGTGGCAGCTCTGGGATGGCTGCCGAGCGGAGGCAGACTAATCTAATGTGCAGTTACAACGTATTTGCCAGGTGCTGTCAACAGTAGTGTGATATAGCGAGTGTGTGATGAACCTGGCAGAAGTGGCAGCTCTGGGATGGCTGCCGAGCGGAGGCAGACTAATCTAATGTGCAGTTACAACGTGTATGTCAGGTGCTGTCAACAGTAGTGTGATATAGCGAGTGTTTGATGAACCTGTCAGAATTGGCAGCTCTGGGATGGCTGCCGAGTGGAGGCAGACTAATCTAATGTGCAGTTACAACGTATTTGCCAGGTGCTGTCAACAGTGGTGTGATATAGCGAGTGTGTGATGAACCTGTCAGAAGTAGCAGTTCTGGGATGGCTGCCGAGTGGAGGCGGACTAATCTAATGTGCAGTTACAACGTATTTGCCAGGTGCTGTCAACAGTAGTATGATATAGCGAGTGTGTGATGAACCTGTCAGAATTGTCAGTTCTGGGATGGCTGCCGAGCGGAGGCAGACTAATCTAATGTGCAGTTACAACGTATTTGCCAGGTGCTGTCAACAGTGGTGTGATATAGCGAGTGTGTGATGAACCTGTCAGAAGTGGTAGCTCTGGGATGGCTGCCGAGTGGAGGCAGACTAATCTAATGTGCAGTTACAACGTATTTGCCAGGTGCTGTCAACAGTGGTGTGTTATAGCGAGTGTGTGATAAACCTGTTAGAAGTGGCAGCTCTGGGATGGCTGCCGAGCGGAGGCAGACTAATCTAATGTGCAGTTACAACGTATTTGCCAGGTGCTGTCAACAGTAGTGTGATATAGCGAGTGTGTGATGAACCTGTCAGAATTGGCAGTTCTGGGATGGCTGCCGAGCGGACGCAGACTAATCTAATGTGCAGATACAACGTGTTTGCTAGGTGCTGTCAACATTAGAGTGTTATAGCGAGTGTGTGATGAACCTGTCAGAAGTGGCAGCTCTGGGATGGCTGCCGAGCGGAGGCGGACTAATCTAATGTGCAGTTACAACGTATTTGCCAGGTGCTGTCAACAGTGGTGTGTGATAGCGAGTTTGTGATGAACCTGGCAGAAGTGGCAGCTCTGGGATGGCTGCCGAGCGGAGGCAGACTAATCTAATGTGCAGTTACAACGTATTTGCCAGGTGCTGTCAACAGTAGTGTGATATAGCGAGTGTGTGATGAACCTGTCAGAATTGGCAGTTCTGGGATGGCTGCCAAGCGGAGGCATACTAATCTAATGTGCAGATACAACGTGTTTGCTAGGTGCTGTCAACAGTAGAGTGATATAGTGAGTGTGTGATGAACCTGTCAGAAGTGGCAGATCTGGGATCGCTTCCGAGTGGAGGCAGACTAATCTAATGTGCAGTTACAACGTGTTTGCCAGGTGCTGTCAAAAGTGGTGTGATATAGCGAGTGTGTGATGAACCTGTCAGAAGTGGCAGTTCTGGGATAGCTGCCGAGTGGAGGCAGACTAATCTAATGTGCAGTTACAACGTATTTGCCAGGTGCTGTCAACAGTAGTGTGATATAGCGAGTGTGTGATGAACCTGTCAGAATTGGCAGTTCTGGGATGGCTGCCGAGCGGAGGCAGACTAATCTAATGTGCAGTTACGACGTATTTGCCAGGTGCTGTCACCAGTGGTGTGATATAGCGAGTGTGTGATGAACCTGTCAGAAGTGGTAACTCTGGGTAGGCTGCCGAGTGGAGGCAGACTAATCTAATGTGCAGTTACAACGTATTTGCCAGGTGCTGTCAACAGTAGTATGATATAGCGAGTGTGTGATGAACCTGTCAGAATTGGCAGTTATGGGATGGCTGCCGAGCGGAGGCAGACTAATCTAATGTGCAGTTACAACGTATTTGCCAGGTGCTGTCAACAGTGGTGTGATATAGCGAGTGTGTGATGAACCTATCAGAAGTGGTAGCTCTGGGATGGCTGCCGAGTGGAGGCAGACTAATCTAATGTGCAGTTACAACGTATTTGCCAGGTGCTGTCAACAGTGGTGTGTTATAGCGAGTGTGTGATGAACCTGTCAGAAATGGCAGTTCTGGGATGGCTGCCGAGCGGAGGCAGACATTCTAATGTGCAGATACAACGTGTTTGCTAGGTGCTGTCAACAGTAGAGTGATATAGCGAGTGTGTGATGAACCTGTCAGAAGTGGCAGATCTGGGATGGCTTCCGAGTGGATGCAGACTAATCTAATGTGCAGTTACAACGTATTTGCCAGGTGCTGTCAACAGTGGTGTGATATAGCGAGTGTGTGATGAACCTGTCAGAAGTGGCAGTTCTGGGATAGCTGCCGAGTGGAGGCAGACTAATCTAATGTGCAGTTAAAACGTATTTGCCAGGTGCTGTCAACAGTGGTGTGTTATAGCGAGTGTGTGATGAACCTGTCAGAAGTGGCAGCTCTGGGATGGCTGCCGAGCGGAGGCAGACTAATCTAATGTGCAGTTACAACGTATTTGCCAGGTGCTGTCAACAGTGGTGTGTGATAGCGAGTTTGTGATGAACCTGGCAGAAGTGGCAGCTCTGGTATGGCTGCCGAGCGGAGGCAGACTAATCTAATGTGCAGTTACAACGTATTTGCCAGGTGCTGTTAACAGTGGTGTGTTATAGCGAGTTTGTGATGAACCTGGCAGAAGTGGCAGCTCTGGGATGGCTGCAGAGCGGAGGCAGAATAATCTAATGTGCAGTTACAACGTGTTTGCCAGGTGCTGTCAACAGTAGCGTGATATAGCGAGTGTGTGATGAACCTGTCAGAAGTGGTAGCTCTGGGATGGCTGCCGAGTGGAGGCAGACTAATCTAATGTGCAGTTACAACGTATTTGCCAGGTGCTGTCAACAGTAGTGTGATATAGCGAGTGTGTGATGAACCTGGCAGAAGTGGTAGCTCTGGGATGGCTGCCGAGTGGAGGCAGACTAATCTAATGTGCAGTTACAACGTATTTGCCAGGTGCTGTCAACAGTGGTGTGTTATAGCGAGTGTGTGATGAACCTGTCAGAAGTGGCAGCTCTGGGATGGCTGCCGAGCGGAGGCAGACTAATCTAATGTGCAGTTACAACGTGTTTGCCAGGTGCTGTCAACAGTAGTGTGATATAGCGAGTGTGTGATGAACCTGTCAGAAGTGGTAGCTCTGGGATGGCTGCCGAGCGCCGGCAGACTAATCTAATGTGCAGTTACAACGTATTTGCCAGGTGCTGTCAACAGTGGTGTGATATAGCGAGTGAGTGATGAACCTGTCAGAAGTGGCAGTTCTCAGGCTGCTACTGAGCAGTGGCGGAATTATCTAATGAATGGTTACACCGTGTTTACCGGATGCTGTCAACAGCGGTTTTATATAGCGAGTGCGTGATGAACCTGTCAGAAGTGGCAGTTCTCAGGCGGCTTCTGAGGAGTGGCGGACTAATCTAATGAACAGTTACACCGTGTTTACCGGGTGCTGTCAACAGTGGTTTTATATAGCGAGTGCGTGATGAATCTGTCAGAAGTGGCAGTTCTCAGGCGGCTTCTGAGGAGTGGCGGACTAATCTCATGAACAGTTACACCGTGTTTACCGGGTGCTGTCAACAGTGGTTTTATATAGCGAGTGCGTGATGAACCTCTCAGAAGTGGCAGTTCTCAGGCGGCTTCTGAGGAGTGGCGGACTAATCTAATGAACAGTTACACCGTGTTTACCGGGTGCTGTCAACAGTGGTGTGATATAGCGAGTGCGTGATGAACCTGTCAGAAGTGGCAGTTCTCAGGCGGCTACTGAGCAGTGGCGGACTAATCTAATCTACAGTTATCACGTGTTTTCTGGTTGCTGTCAACAGTGGTGTGATATAGCGAATGCTTAATGAACCTGGCAGAAGTGGCATAAGAGGTGCACTAATCTAATGTACAGTTATCACGTGTTTTCTGGTTGCTGTCACAGTGGTGTGATATAGCGAATGCTTTATGAACCTGGCAGAAGTGGCATAAGAGGTGCACTAATCTAATGTACAGTTATCACGTGTTTGCTGGCCGCTGTCAACAGAGTGTGATATAGCGAGTGCGTGATGAACTCGTAAGAAGTGGCAGTTCTGATGGGGATGCGGATGCGCAGCGTAGGCATGCTAATCTAATCTCCTATCGGACTGCGTCTCTGAATGTGAAATGTTTATGTTAATTGCAACCCGCAACCGAACCGTTAGTGCTCAACTGCTTTAATTAAATGAAAATTTGAAACTAAAACTTACAAATAATTACGATTCTATATGAATATTATAGCTAACTTGACGAATAAAATATAATAATTAGTTTTTCTATATATCCTAAAATTTAAATCAAAACGCGTTATTGAAATTAACTTATTTCTGTATTCCAGTCAGTTATATTTAATTTTAGTAACTAAGATAAACTCTAGTTTTAAACTTTAGTTTAAAAGTGCAATTATGGAAGTTATTAATCATTTCCACATTAAATGACCATGTTAGTTTTTTTATAATGTATTGATCTTATAAAGTTAACGGATTGAACTAAAATAATTATACGTGTATAGGTATGTTCCAATTCACCCTAAAAATATACTGTTGCTTTACGATAAAAATGTTTTGTAGTTAACAAAATACATATAAATTAAGTTGTGTTGTTAAAAGGTAAGGTGTTTTGGATTAATAACTGTAGTACAAGAATAAAAATTGCAAAAAGTATGTTAACTGTTTAAAATGTCTCTTTTTAAAAGAGCTGATCCTATTTTATTCAGTTGGAGGCGATTTATGTATTTTAATCATCCAAACTGTTTATAAAAAATATAAAATGATTATGTATTTATACAGCGAAATATTACTTGTATTATAAAGTATACCATAATAATAACAATGTATGATTGGAAAATGTAATATTTACACTTTTTTAGCAGTAAATTTATAAAATATATTCAAAAAATATAAAATATTCAAAATATTCAAATTCGACAAGATAGTTGTCCCCCTTCAGACTTGACCTCATTGCCCATTTTACTGTTCAAACTAAAACCAGAACTTTCTAGGTTTTTCGAAGAACAGGTTTTGGATTTATTAAGGTCAATTTTGATAAATCTTTTCAATACCAGCCAATTTAGATTTGTTTACTAAGTCAGCAAACATCAGATCGGTAGGCTGCGAGTAGCAATGACTATTCTTATGAAGTGATGTCGTTGGCAGACGATATTTGGTGGGCACTGATGAATGTTTGTATAACCATATCCATGTTTCGCTTGTAAAACAACTACGGAAACTAATTCAACCTTATCTAGAATCTTAATAGCTTTATTTCATATTAAAAGCAACGTATACGTTGTGTTGTAAAGGTACGAAGTTTGTCTAAGTAGTGCTTAATTATAATAGAAATAAAATGACACAAAGAAATCGAAAATATTTCACCAAACTTGGTTGCTACTGTCAAAAATAATTTTTACAAAAAAAGTTAAATTTTATACAATAAAAGAAAGTAAGGTTTTTGAAATAGCATGGTATTCGAAACAATTTAAAATCTTACTTATTTTATATCTTATATTTGTTAACAGGTGATATTTCTGTGAATCAGCTGTTTCCGGTAAATCAGTAGTAAAACATAATACTAATAATTTTATGTTGGGCCAGTACAACATGTCCATTAAAGGGTTGCTAAAAAAGGTTTTCGTTAAAAAATGGACTTTCAAATAAACATATAAACATATATACACTATACTTGCATTTTTAAAGATGTTGGACTGGGTAATTTTATATCAGAAACTAAGTATATTATTTAATGGTAAGCCAAATATTCAGATTCCTTCTAAATGTTCACGTAACTTTGATCTGACTTTTTCTTTAAATCTTAAAATATAAACAAATTAAAGCAATTTTTGCTTTTGATCAAAATGGTTTTCGAGCGTAGCAAACTAGTTTAGTGAAATATTTTTGATTTAATTTCACCATTTTATTCAGTTTATAATAACTCATCACATTGCTCATTTTACCTTCCTTGTAACTAATATGGTTTACGAGATCCCGATGGTGAGCATAAACAAATAAAACACTGCTTTTCTCCACTATCACTAAATCTAGCTTAATGGTTCAAAATAATATATTTTTTAGCTCTATAAAGAGGTCGAAACCAAAATTAATTGTTTTTAAAAGTTTTTGGGTGAAAAATGAAAAAAACTGATTTTTGGAAAAATTTCAACTAAACCCCCATCCTATGGTCTGATCTTTTTGGTTTTCATACTTAAATTCGTGAATGTTGTTTCACACGTTTGTGCTGAATTTCATTGTAATCGGATGTTTTGTTATGTTATCGGGTTACTTACACACGCACACATTAATACTTAATATTTACACATTATATATAAATTTGATCGAAAAGTGTTTTTGGCATCTGTGGGCCTCAAAACAACAAGATATCATGGTCTCGGGCTTAAGTCTTACCATGCCTCCAACGGTAATAACTTCTTCCCTATAGGGGAAATTCGCTAAATATACAGGCTTTTTATTAATATAATGTTTACATCTTAAATTTGTTAAAACCCCGAATTAATAACTAAGTAGTCGTGCGTCGTCATATTATTTTACTATACCCAAATATTTGACTACTGTGAACTTTGCACAAGTGAAGATCAAATTAAACTTTCAAAATTGTAAGAATTTACGCGTACATAAATACAGTGATATTGCTCATTAAATTGATAGAGGAAGTAAAAACTGCATAATTGCTTACACTGAAATGTAATTGTGTTAATTAATTCCTTTTGATAAAATTATCAACAAATTAATTTTTAGTTCAAATTAGTAATATAATTTACAAGTTTAATTTTCGTATTATAAATGAGTTATTAATTAAAATGTATAAAAATAATTTAAAAAATTGTAATTAGTTAAAAATAAATTAAGAAGAAAAACTTGGAATACATTCATAGGAACTTCTAAATGCAAGCTTAGAAATGCGAATTGTAGTTAAAGTTAGTGACCTGGAATAAGTTTAACCTGGAATAATTAAAAGTTTAAAGACACCACTCAGTCAAACCAACAAAGGAAACGCTAGTTCTTAGCTCGTGTTGAGTTGGATCAAAGACATATGACATTGTGAAGTTATATATATAACTCGTTATGGCTGTTAAACAAGTCGTACCTGTTATACGTTTACTGTTCATTGTTAGAGACCAATATTTATTGTTTTATAGTTTCCTACAGATTTGTGTGTAAATAGTTACATACTAAATTCTACTGGTTGATTGTTAACTACGCATTTTGCAGATTATTTCATACAACGAAATTAAAATAATACAACTCATGAGATAATGGTTCTTTAAAAAAATATAACCTTAATTCTATTGAAATAAATTGTGTTATATTTATTTTAATTGCGTACAATTAATTTAATGTTAATATTTTACTATTTTAATATAAGTTACCGAAGTGTTTTAGAGAAAGGCATTACGTGAATTTTGAGTAGTCCAGTCAATATATTCATTGAAAACTAATTTCTACAAATGTATTAAAACACTAAATACCCCGTCGCAGTAAACCTGCGTACTCAGCGAATTTCCAATGCATAATATATGTCTTAATACCACATAAAGCCGCATACCAAGTTTCATAAAAATATATTCACATTTAAGCGATTTTAATTATTCTCCATAAGAATAACATTGGTAGTGAGTACGTAGGTTTGCTGAAACAAGGAATACAAACAATTGATTTTCACGCAAATATAAATAGAATTTAACTAGGTGAAGCCACATACCAAGTTCCATCAATATTCAATCATAAATAAGCGCTATATAACATTCTAGTTATTCACCATAAGAATAACATGGGGGCTGAGAAAGCAGGTTTGCTGCAACAAGGAATGAAAAAAATGGGGTTTTATATAATTATCAATATAACTCAACCAAGTGAAGCTACATACCAAGTTTGATTAATTTATGTTCATAATTAAGGGAGTCATTACATTTTACTTATTCTCCCTAAGAATAACATGAGAGGCTGAGTACGCAGGTTTGCTGCTACGGGAATAATCAACAAAAATAAATTCTGTGTGCAAATATCAATCTACCAGTACTAAGTGAAGCCACATATCAAGTTTCATCAACATACATTAATAAATAATCGAGATATCAAATTTTATTTATTCTCCATAAGGATAACATTGGACAACGTACTGTATTTAGCACTTTGAATATCTCTGCAACGGTTGGGCGTAGAATCACAATTTAAACACCAAAATGATTTTTTTGTGGAACTGAACAGGTTGGTAAAAGCAAATGTGAAGTTTACATTAAAATAAACTGAGGAAAAGCCAAAAACCTTTTTCCCATAAGATTAACATGGGAGATTTTATGAGTAGGTTTTATGGATTTTCTCCGCAACCACTTAACCTAGGTTAATAATTCAAAATACTAAATTTTTTTTAAGCTCTATAACATGGTCAAAACCAATATTAAGTTTTTTTAAAATTTTAGGGTGAAAATGCAAAAAACTGATTTTCGGAAAATTTGAAACCCCATAAACCCCCTTTCCCATGGTCCGATTTTTCTGGTTTACGAACTTAAAGTCATGAATGCTATTTTACACATTTGAGCCAAATTGTATCAAAATCGGACGTTTTTTACTCAAGTTATCGTGTTAACGGACACACAAATACATACATATATATATATATATATATATATATATATACAAATTTGAACGAATAGTGTTTTTGGCATCTGGGGACCTCAAAACAAAAAGTTATCATGATCTCGGGCTTAATTCTTACCATGAGACCTACGGTAATAGCTTCTTCCCTAAGGGGAAATTCGCTAAAATGAAGTCAATGAAGTAAAATACGCTTAACCTTAAAACTTGATGTATGCACACATTTACTCATTAACTTTACTGTTTGGGAGAGCTGAGAGATTTTTTAATCTAAATAAACAGAATTTTGTAATCAAGTAATTAAAAATTTTGCAGTAACTGTTGATTTTATCAACCACTGGATAGTTTCGTTGGGCAGAAAACCTCATAAATAACTATTCAACTGTTTTAAATTGTTGTATTCAATTACATTTTTTAGATTTTGGTCTAATTGGGGTCAGTTTGTGTATCAAATTAAATATATGCAAAACGGTAGAACAAAAACTACAACGAATTTAGAGCAATGTCGATTCTTTAGCTTTCTTCTTCCACTATATTGTAGAATGTCTTCATTAACGAAAAGCAGGGCTTAATGTTGTTTTCAACTTGTAAAATACATTTGTTACATTATTTATAGTCCGCCTTGTGCCTCCACCAAGATATAAACCTAATTGAACCTTCTATTGCACAGTACAACCCTGTAAGCACTAATTAAATAAACAAGAGTAATCAAATACAACAACAATATTTTGAACTATACCAGTATTTTAAAAGTCATCTTTATGTATTTTTTGGTATTCAAATTCGCTAAGGAAATGTGATGTATAAATGTATTTTTTTACAATTTATTAACGTAATAACGTAATAATAATAATAATCTTAATTGAAATAATACATCGGGTTACAATGTATTACAAACTTCAAATAGCTGTACAAAACCTTAATTCCTATTTACACAGAGTTTGTAAAATAAATTACAAACCGCAATGACTACAGAATTTTCATACTGCGTAACAAAGATTGGGACCACAGTTCAGAATTCAAAGTTAGGTGGGGGGTGTAATCAAGTTGAGAATTCGAATCCTTCCCTTCTAAACAAAGTGAAATGTCATTAGCGCTTACAATCAATAAATAAAAATTGAACTTGTCACATAGTAAAATAATCCTTTAAGATTGGTTGGTTAAAGATCGAGTTGAATAAAAGCATGAACACTGTAAAGACTGGAAACAAGGCCGTAACTTAGTTATACAGCTATAATACTGGTCTCTCGTGGCGAGCATAATAGTTGATAAACTCATACACTGAGAAAATTGATTTATCCAATTAGAGCGGTTTGGATTGAGTTTGTAAATTATTAGATTTGTTTCATTGCGGATAGCTTCAAAAGTTTTTTGAAGATACGAGCCTCAGTTTAAAATGTCAAGACTGTCTTAATTCTTCATCTACTGGAAGCAACACGAGAAAAGGCGCTGCTACTTGTACTGCATTTGTACACATTTCTTTATACTACGAATATACACTTTGACCAAGCTTTTGACAATCAGTCTTGCTAAGTATTATTTCCCTCTCAAGATGGGTTTCATGTCTTGCAAAGAAGGTCCTTGGAATGGTATTGAATTTGACTACTTAAAATAAATCGGGTTGAAGCAAGTTCATATAAATAAAAATAAAAATATTAGTAAACTAAATTTTGTTATTGGTCTGATGGTTCATTGGTACCTGTTTGGTATAGTTAGAAGGGAAATATGATGATTGATTTCCTTACGTTCAGCCTAAAAACTTTAGTAAATATTGTTTTTCGTTTATCCATTAATTTTGACTCAGCTCCTAAAACCACACCATGATACCCATTGTGGTAATAAACAAGATGTCAGTAAATCGCATACAACACTACAATACATATTTAGACTTCCAATATACTTACATAAAGGACATTAAATGAACATGAAAGATGGTACAAGCCAATCGCTTTTAACCTGGTACATCGATCATTATCATGCTCAATTAGGTACTCGGATATAATTCTTGAAATTATTACAAATTAATTAAATAAATCTCAATTGAAAACTAAATGTACTAACAAAATAAACATCATCTCTATTAAATGTGAGTAGTTGTATAATTGGATAGAATACACACGTTAACAAAGACTAGCAACTTTATTTTAAAAAACAGCACGGATGAAGATAAAGTAAAGCTATCACAGGACAACTGTACAGTAAGATAAATGCTTCAATTCAGTAGATCTCGGTGTTGTTTAGAATGTCACCAAAGCTGAGTTGTAGTTTACCTCCAAGAAAGAGAAACAGAATAAACTGTCTTGGATTTATTTTAAGAATTCGATCGGCATAAAGAAACCCAAAATGTCTTGCTGACCTCTTGCATTCATTTGTATTATAACTACTAGATAACATGCAATATATATTTAACAAAATATGGTTTGGTTTTAAACGCATACTTACAAGCACTACTGATATCCCTCATAGTCTTAACATAGTGAAACTATTGTATGTTAAGAAGACTAATTAATAGCAATATTTATGTAAATTGTTATTGCATCATCAAGTCCATTATTGTTGTATTACCATTTACGGACGATCGTTCTGACCTGAGGATCAACACAACCAATACATGATGATTAATCTTTTAACTACTCAGCATACTGTAACACAACGGGTTAACCTGTTATTTGATTAAATATTTCCAAATAAATACAACTCTAGAAAGAGGGTATGTGATTTGTTGTCAATCGGCTTAAAGCCTTGATGGGATATTTTTCCGGACATGTTATGGCAGGAGTGGTTAGTACTTTGAAGTCCTCTCTTTAACCAAACTACGTGGTGTACGATCCCTTAGACAAACATTTTGATATTTACCTAGGTGAAACGAAAGGCTTTTAAACTCAACCCAGAATCACAAGTCATGCATGTGTAACTGACTCACTCACTCACTCACTCACTCACTGACTCACTGAGGTCTGAATTCTAGACCACTTCTAGACAAGATAGAAACCTGAAATTTTGCATGCAGGTAGCTTATAGCTTGTAACCCCCAGGAAAATCGCCAAAACTGACAATTCTTAATTTAAACCCCCCTAAAAATATGTTTAAAACCCCCCAAAAAAGGCTTATTTTAAAATTACACTTTTTGAGCTCTAGCGGCCAAACGGATTAACCTATCGAAAAACGGACACCACCACGCGCCACAAATTTTGCAAGATCTACAACTTTGTTCCCATGACTCTTTGTCGTATCTCGCTCCCTTCACCCTTAGGTAGCGCTAGATTTTTAAAAATTTTAACAATTTCGACGGTTATTTTCATGGTTTTTAATTTCCTATCACTTTAATTTACTATTTAAAGGCTTGATATTCGGCACTCAATATGTTGGTAAATTACCCTTCACGAAACACTCGATAAACTAACATGTTTTAATAATTAAACATCCCAAAAAAATTAAAAACCCTAATTATTCCATAAATGGCAAACTGCATTATCGACTTACTCAGATAATTCTAGATAAGCTAGAAACATGGAATTATGCCTACATGTAGCTTGTCCATTGAAACCCCCAGGAAAATTTCAAAAAGGCATAATTTTTTATTTTAACCTCCTCAACAAAATTCAAAATGGAGGAAATTTTGAACATCTCCAAAATAGTGCATTTTTTGTGGCTGTGGCGGCCGAACGGTTGGTCCTATCGAGAAACGGAGATCACCACGACACACGCATTTTAGACGATCTACAAATTTGGTCCTATGACTTTTTGTCGTATCTCGTCTCCTTCACCCTTAGGTAGCGCTAGATTTCTCAAATTTCGGCATATTTTCTATATTTTGTGGCAGTTTTTTATTTCCTATCACGTTAATATAATTGATGGAGGCCTAATATTGGGCACGCAGTATGTCTACATTACACTTAGTTAATAACAGCAGTCATATGACCAGTTTTAACTAATTGAACTTGTCGAAAAATGAAAAACTCTAAATATCTTAAGATATGACCGTTTTCTTGGTATAAGTAGTAATGTATTGCGGGTACTGTTCCAATTTATATTATTGGCCATGCACGTGACACCATTAATACTTGAGCTAGAGACGTGAGATTTGGCATGCATGTGCTTTGCACATTTTAACCTCACAGAAAATTCCCAAGCATTATTTATTTAGTTTTAACTACCTCAAAACAATTCATAATGACGGTTATAAACAATCAGAATGTAGTGTTGTTTAAACAGTTCTTTTAATTGAACAGTTCTTTTAAACAGTTCTTTTAACTGAGCAGCCAAACGGATGGTCTTATACTTAAATATCTGCTGATTTGTCTGTTTTCTTAGTATAAGAAGTGGTCTTATTGGGGTTCTGGGCCAACTGAAATAACACCACTTCAACATGAGGCCAACAGTGAGCTGGGGGCGAAGCCCCCCACAGGGGTCTGGGGCGGAGCCCCCAGCGAGCGAAGCGAGTTATTAATATACGTTTAAAATATTACAAATAGAATAAAATATTACTATAAAATCTTCTTTAATAAAATAGAGTAAAATATTACTAAATAGAATTTGATCTAAAATTCTGTACGTTGACTTTTACTTAGTTCATTTTATATAAACCACTGTACTAAATGATTGTTTAGTTAAAAGGTCATGTAACACTAGACCTAATTAGTTTTCAATACTGTGGACACTATAAGGTAAAAGAAATTAAGTTTAGTTAGAGTTGCTTTGGCGGAATTGTGTGCGGTTTTCAACAAGAGGAAATGATTTCGTGAACAATGTTGATGTTTAGAGCACTGAGAATACTAACACCCGTAATGGAGAAGGAATGTAAGTAGTTAAGCCTCAGAGAGAATGTTAGGAATTTGACAATTGTGTTGAATTAAGCATGTAAATTTGTTTACTGGTTGTACCGTAGACTTATTAAACGCAATAATTCGAACTTAATTTATAATAAAAACTAGGTTTGCTATACTTATGACAATTAAATTCCTGGTTTAGTACTCAAATAATATTTTATTTATACAAGGTCAACGAGTAAACTAAATAGAATGGCCAACGGAGAAGGTGAATAAATCGTTTGCGGTAGAAAAAAGACTATTGGGAGCATAAATAGTTTATAATTTGTGCGATTTAGAATGACATTCCTATGTGGATATCTTTTTTTACATAATTGATTGCTATTGACCAGGCATTTTGTTGGTTTAACGAAAATATTTTAAAATGTTGACCCTTTTTAAATGACGAGTCATAACTTTCGAATCTATTTTAAGTAATAACTTGAAACTCTGGTTTTATGTAATACATACAGTAAACATGGCATATTAAATTTATGCTTAATATCATAACTCATCATATCATCTGGTTTATGATGAGGGTTACGCCCGACTCAGTAATGTAAGAACTGAATTTTCAAAAACACTAGAAGCATTCTGAGACGTTAGTTATTCATTACATTCATGTGTAAAATTAATGTAAATTACAAATCGTAGTTACAAAAATGAGAATGTACAAATACAGAAAATTAAATTAAATTCTCGTAGAGGGAACATAGGGCTTGTGTTAGTGTAAACATTTGTTTTCCATAAGAGACAACTGTAAAAGCTTTTCTAGACAACTGTTTTACTTTAATGAGTTTTTCCATATTTATTATCCCTAGCGTACCTTGATGTAAATATGAAAATGCTTAAATAGAATGAAACTATAAAGTTTCTCTTAGTCACTTTATTGACTGGGTGCCTGCTTGTGGTTTTTACTAATTGCATCTTATCTTAGAAACTATTCTATGCGTTATTGTTAAATTCTGTACCTACAGTTTCTATTTTTTAACGGTTAGAAGAAATGAAACTTTATTAAAGTTTTACTTTTAAAAGAAAAATATTAACAGTTTTTAAATATCATCCAATTTTCTACAACATGTACTGTAACATAAATTATAAACAAATAAAAGAGGCAATGAACCTTATTCCAAATAAACTATCCCCTTCTGTTTATTAATTATACAACAAAAATTATTATTTCAGGAAATAACCATCACATTGTTAAAATGTTCAAAAAATAGAATCGATATTACTTATCGGATCAAGTTGAAAAATGTGTTGTGTCTTGTTAAATGTTTTTGACACCTCGGGCATTAAAATAGTTTTCTTAAGAAAAACCCGGTATTTTCAAACAATATAACCTAGACATGACTATTTTCTTTTAGATCTAGGCATAACTATGGTTGTATGTCCATACTACCAAATATGAACAGGTACCACTGGGGGTTAATAACTAAATGTCTAGGGCTAAGATTATTAGCCCTGACGTTGCCAAATCTCATTAGCGTCTCACCGTGGGCCCGGTCACTGATCCTGTTGGTTTACCTGGGAGAAAATTTACTCGTTTCTGTGAAAAATACTTTTTAGAGAAAGTATTGGTTTGTCAAGTTTCGTTGCTTTTTCTGTAACTGTAAAATAAACAAATATCCTGCCCGAAGTTTTAATGATAATGATACTCTGTACATAAAGAGAAAAGTTAAAACATTTACTGATGGTTACTAGATCAATAATATTTTGCAATAAGATTACATCCTATTTTATGATAAGCAAACAGGTAATAACTATAATTTAAATAAGTGATTTTGTACTCTTATATATAGGTCATGAACATATTATTTTCTTCTTATTCCACGAGAAGTAAAGATTATTCGTATTGTATTTAGTTTAAAGGCCTAGTTAAAATGTTGTGTAGAGGAAAGTTTTATCCCATTAATATAGTATATAGGCTGTGCTGTGGACTTCAGTTTCAATTTTACACTTACCTAGTGGATGTAGGAGATTCTTACCATTATTGACGTATTTTTTGAGCTATAATAACAATTATGATATTAACTATGTTTCAATATAAGTCAAATTAAATCTGGCATTTACGAATTGATTAAAATAAAGGTAGAGCCTATTTATAAAATGATTTTAATGCGACGTAATAATTTACTCTGCGTGGATGCGTCCGGTAGAATCATAACACTATAATCACATTAAAATACCGCAAAATGGTAATAGATAAAAAAGTTTAAATATTATATTTATGAAATTATTCTTCAAATCGTAAGAATAAATTGTGTAAACTCATAATAATAATCAGTATTTTCGGACAATATGATGATTTATCTATAGAGAGGTTTAAGGTTTGTTAGTAAATTTAGCTCTATTTTGTTAACACAAGTTTTATTTATGATCTAATTTGGTTTTTGGCAAGTTAGGTTCTAATGAACAATCTGAACCTTTGCTAATCAAACAATGCACACTTGTTGGCATGTTTAAGCCTTGAATTAAATTATTTACTGTATTTTAAAATAGATAATCAAGCGTACGGACTATACAGATACTTACTATAGTACAGACAATCAAAATATAAATCGTAATGAAAAAGTTTGTGCAATAGGCAATATTGAGTTTTAAAATAACGTAAATAATAATCATAATTACCTAAATGAACAAATTTGATAACCATGATTGTAAACCATTGAGTAGCTATGTGATTGCAAAACTGACCGTAAAACGCTAACCTAATTTAATTTGCTTAGAAATATCTGTCATCATTATAACATGATTTATTACCTATACGTGTTCCTTAGGCCTGGGATAAGAAATGTTGTTACTCTTAGTTGCCGAAGCAAGGTTAGGAACTAAGGTAATTAAATGTCATTTGCTTTTCCCGTTTTATTTAATTGTATTATTCAATTCACTTAACCATATTCGCCGCCAACTAAACACTTAACAAGAATAAGTAAGAGCTCTATCGTCCAAAATGGTTGCCAGCATTCTAAATTAAACGTCATTGGTTTAAGCCGATTTCAATCAATTACATTTCGAGATTACAACTACATCTTAACTCCGAAACTTGAATGTTAATTTGTGTAACTAAATTCTGATTCGTAAACATTAAGAGAATCGCAGACATTTACGATGCATCTTTGAGTTTAATAAACATATGAATAAGGCTTTTTTACTTTCGTAAATCGATTAAGATCAAAAATACGTTTAAAATGCCTAATTTAGTACACATGTAAGATTCTACAGTTACACATTATAAAAGAGGCTCTTTTATCATTAAGTTTTATTGTTATTTACGAAATTTTTGCCGAAAACCTTTTGTTTGTTAGTAAAGTAAGTTAAAATTAACACACCATTACGAAAATGCAGGTTGTTTTCATGAAACACATCTGGGGTTACACAAACGCACCCTCACTACGAGCACTGCTGTGGAGCATACACGCGGGAATCTCGCCGAGAATAATGCAGCCGCGGTATAATTGAGTTCTTTGTATGCTGGTGTGCGCTACCTTTCAAAGTGTCGAAACAAAATCATACCAAGATTTTTTTATGCAACAATTTCCCCCGAAATTATGAATCTCTGTAGATCATTATTTTAATCTTATAAGTTATTCCTCTTCTTTTTAAACTCTTAATCTTTATTTAAATGCCCCAAATGTTACTACACTTTGGTTATCGATGCCACAGTCAGACCAGGGGGCTGATCAGGGGACCAGGGGGCTCCCCGAAACAAAAAAATATGTAAACTAGTTAATTAATCTGATTTATTTAATATAAACTAATGTGCGGGAGAAAATAGCGATACAAAGTCAATACTGAGTGGAATCTATAATAGTCACGGAACCAATGAACATATTTGTATTATAGGTTTCGTTGGGTAGCGGTTTATTTAAATGGTGCCGGTAGTCTCGGGCCTCTGCTGCTGGCAAGGGGTTGTGGCTTGAGGCGATTTGCGCATGCGCGGATATCTAAAGCTGGCTCCAGTCATGCGTCATTCGCTGAGCACCGATTATTTGCCGATTGGCGAGCTACTTATTTTGGTATTCGCCGATTAACGATAGGACATTTACAGACATGCGTGCTTTCCCGAACGCCCTGTTTGTTGCGGAAATAGCGAATATACAGATACATGAATGCCGAAGACGTTGCTGTTTGTCATGCCAATTTTATTATTTTAGTTGGTGGATATTTACTGTAGCGTAATTTTACATATCATTATTGTATGTAGCGTATTATTTACTGTAGCATATTTAATTTAACGAACATACATTGATCAAACAATAGTAATTACCAATAAATTCCGAGAAAGCCGAATGTGTGGATGGACCTAAAGTTCGACTTTTAACGAATATTCGTGAGATTTGATGAATATTCGTGAGATTTGATGAGTGAAAAATACCGACACCAGACGGGAAAAGATGAGCACTAACGCTCGCTGCTTCCCAAGTAGGCGAATACCCATCCACACTACCTACTTGTGATTCGGCGAGTCGCTGCTCGGCGCTCGACGAATGACGCATATCTTTACAGGCGATCGCAGCTAAAGGCGCTCGCTTCCACCGGCAGTAATGTATAGTTTAGCGGCAGCCATTGTTTGATACGTTTGACGTTTGGTTAGAGCATCTCTGATGTACATTTCAATCAATGTTTTATTGTCAAGAATTATTTTTATGCGTGAGTTCGCAAAAAAGGTGTGAATAGGGCTGTTGGCGAAAGTCCCGAACTTACCCTTTGAATTTGGCCACCAAAATTAATGTAAAACATTGAGTCCCACTTCTTTAATAATAAATTATTATTGGTCTTGCCCCCCCTCAAAAAAAGTATTATCTACATTTGCCACTGGTCACAATTAACATTCTTCTATATAAATAGGTGCATGCTAAATTTGTTGAAGAAAATAAAGAAAACTGCAGGCTCGATCAGTTTATTAAATTCAATAATAAACACACAGTCTACACAAGGATATAGAAAATTAAAGATTTTAAAACTACCAAATATTAAGGGCAAACAAATATTCCGATAGATACCGATATGTCTCATTACCAAATTAAGGACATTAGTGTTTATGGTAGGGTATAAAAGTTACGTTAATACCATTTGATTGATTTACGCATCAACGTATTAATATACATATTAGCTATTGTAACCTCTACACAGCAAATTTGTTTATAATAAAAAGAAGGTGTGTATATTCTCAGCTGATTTTACAGCTAGCGCTGAGTTCATGGGCAAAGATGAATTTTTATGTTTACAACTAGTCTGTTGTATTTAATCATTGTTGTAGGTTGAATAACTGTAAACCAATCTTATGCGGCATTAACTGAATACCCCTGTAGCAGCAAACCTGCATACTCAGCGAATTTCAAATGCATATTAATTTATCTTAATACCACATAAAGCCACATACCAAGTTTCATCAATATACATTCATAAATAAACGATTTATGACATTTTAATTATTCTCCATAAGAATAACATGGCGGCTGAGTATGCAGGTTTGCTGAAATAAGGAACACTAAAAATGGGCTTTTATACAAATATCATTATAACTCAACTAGGTAAAGCCACATACCAAGTTCTATTAATTTATGTTCATAATTAAAGGAGATAACACGTTAATTATTCTCCATAAGAATAACATGGGGCTGAGTATGCAGGTTTGCTGCTACGGGAACTATCGGGCAAAAAATGGATTTTTGTGCAAATATCAATAGACCACAACCAAATAAAGCCATATACCAAATTTTGCCAGTTTACGTTCATAAGTAAGCGAGATACAATTTTTCTTTTTCTCCATAAGAATAACATTAGACAACGTACTGTGTTTAGCACTTTCAATATCTCGGTAACCAATTGACGTAGAGCAATGATCAAAATACCAAATTGTTTGGTTTTTAAGCTGATTTTAATGGTATAAATTAAAATTTGATTTAAATTAAAATTACATGTGAAAACCCCAAAAAACACATTTTTGGGGTACAAAACCCCCCAAAAACTCCCCTTCGGATGGTGCGATTCATCTGGTTTTCGAACTCGTTCAAATAAATGGTACTTTACACATTTGTACCAAATTTCATTAAGATCGGACCTTTTTTACGAGAGTTATCGTGCTTACGGACACATATATATATATATATATAAATTTGAACGAATGGTGTTTTTGGCATCTGGGGACCTCAAAATGAAAAGTTATCATGGTCTCGGGCTTAAGTCTTACCATGAGACCTACGGTAATAGCTTCTTCCCTATAGGGGAAATTCGCTAAAAACACATCTTAGGAGTGTTCCAGGAGTGTCTACATATGAAATGTGTTTTAACAATGAGAGGTTTATCCAAAATGTGTGTTTATTACTGTTATGCTATGTTTTAATATAATATAAATGGCATTTTATAAACCAAGATATTTTCCGAAAGTGTATCAGTATGTATATAACATTTATGTAAAAAGAGAAGAATACAGTTCTTAAGGTTTTTCTTTAAAGAGGTTGGCAGCCTCTTATGCCCTACTTTGCCTGTCCACATAGACTATAAATCTGTGCATAGAACGTACAGCATAGCAAGGGGTGAGCCTTTACAGTACGGGTCGTACAGTAGTGATAACATTTACATGCCAGGGCTAGGAATCAAACCCACGAGAGGGCCATTGCCATGGTTCCGGGGTCCATTGCCTAGACGACTACGCCAACGACTCACAGCTTGCGCTAGCCTATGGATGAAATTCTTAGGCTATTACTTGGTACATAAGTATTTGTCGTTCTTATGTAATTAAATTGAGAAAATTTCACAATCTCTCTTTAACTAAAATATATAAGATAAATATATTATAAATAGAAGGTCAACTTATGGATTAGTTTCGTTGCAGTCATATAACCATCATTTACAGTTTTACACAACAATTTTTGATTTTTTTAGAAAAAACATTAATTGCCATTTACATTCAATCAGTTTTAAAATTCCCTATTTACAAATTAGAGTTTTGTACACTTTGTAATATAATTTTAAATCAATGACTGCACTGAAACACAGAATATAATCTGCACAATAATGTATAAATTGAAATAATTTTAGATTAATGCTAATTGCCTGTACTAGTAACATAAATAAAAATAACTTTTCTAACCAAAATATTTTTCTTTTTGTTATTAATTGTTTATGTCACATTAAATCAATCAGGATATTTGTAAGATAAAGTGTAGTAAAACTAGCTGGCAGTAAATACGCTAAATTTGTATAAAGTTAACACAATATGTAAGTGAAAGGGAAACAAATATTGTCGTTTGTTTTAAGCTCTTCTTCTAAAACACAGAAACTACATCAAGCAAACTATGAAGTTTGGTTTGCTTCTCTTACGTCCATAGCGCCAGCGGGCGAGGGCTATCACGCCCCGTCAGTTGAGATTGTGCACACCACTTCTACAGGTTGCGTTGCCTGTATAGTATCATGTATTACTTCCTTAAACTGTAAATTATTGCAAAACAGCTGTTTCAGAATATAATATAAATCAAATTCATCTCCATATGAATTTATCTATATTATCTATATGGGGGAAAACTAAATTTGTGTGTGGCCTGTGATCTTCAGAATGGTAGTATTGAACATGTTTAAATACTTTGTACAGCTCAAAATCGAGAGCATGTTTTTTTTTATTTCAATGGTCGAAATATGTTCAGAAATAACGATGGAGTACCGGTATGTTATTTACAGAAATAGAAATAGAAAATTCTGAGTAAAACAAATTTAAATGTAAAATTAACTTCTATAACGTGGGTTAGAAATACTATAGTGCTACAACAAATTGCATTGGTACTATACCTAAACTCTGTTGATGGGCTTACTGCCAAATGTAATATAACTAAATATTATACGATTAGATTTGTTGTCTAAAATATGAAGCTGTATATAGTACGAAAGGGTTTTATGAAAACACCACGCAGAGTATTAATAAATATTCAACACAGCGCTGAACTTCTTTCATCCTGAGGGTAATTTAATCTGGTTCACTTGGATGGTGACGAGATTGAAGTAGAAAGCATGAATCATATATTACATTTCTTTAATAATTTATCTCTTCATCGTCCCATGAAAGAATATGTATAACATAATTTATTTACAAACTAAATATTATTGATTATTTATATGTAAGATAGTATAATTATTATTTTAAATATATATATGTAGATGATTTAGACATATTATCCCCTGTTTATGTTTTCAATGCGTTAGTCTCACTTTAAGTTGATTAAAATGGTTTCTCTCATTATAAAATTATAGAAGATACATAAGGTACATAATAAACGTTCCCAACATCATAGAAATAGACGAAATTAAAGTATTATTATTTACATAGCAGGTTTCCGTCTCAATTCTATCTTGTCCTATCTTGGATGATGCAGGTTTTGGCTTAGGCTATTTCTAAGCCGACTTCTTCCAAGGAACCTGGTTAAAGCTAAAACTATATACCAAAGTTGGCGATGTTGCCAAGAAGCAGATTACTTAGAAAAAATCCGTAACCTGGTTTGTCCAAACTACAACAAGTTATAAATAATACGGGTAAGTGGTATTGTGAACAAAATTAAGTTATCTTTTCACAACAACAAATAAATAAGGCGGTATATATAAGTAAATAATCACAAATTTTAATTCTTATTTACATTATATTATTTTTTCCAATATTATTAGAAAAAACTCAATGACTGAACCAAAGATAATATCTAATATTTATATATTACTAATATTAATATCTATAACTAATATTTATCAAAATAAACGTGAAATGGTAAAATGTTTATTAAAAACTCACCAATTTGAAAATGGAAGAATATTACGGAGGGTAGCTAAATAGAGTTCTATTTCTTTTTTTTTATCCTTGGGTCAAGGATGGTTTAACTTCTCATAATTTAGTTTTCCAAATTGAGTATGTAAGAGATGAAAAGCAGTTGAATTTTTAGTACGATGTTTAGTACAACCATTACAGCTTCAATGCAGTACAAAAGTTTGAAATGAGTAAAAAATACTAATTTTTAGCGAATTTCCCCTATAGGGAAGAGGCTATTACCGTAGTCGGCATGGTAAGACCTAGGCCCGGGACCATGATAACTTTTCGTTTTGAGGTCCCCAGACCCCAAAAACAGTTCGTTTGAAACTATATATATGTGTGTGTCCGTGAGCACGATAACTCTCGTAAAAATTATCCGATTTTGATGACATTTGGTATAAACGTGTAAAGCAACATTTATGACTTTAAGTTCGAAAACCAGCCAGATCACTCCATCCAAAAGGGTTTTTTGGGGGGGTTTTGTACCCCAAAAATGGGTTTTTCGAATTTTGTACATATAATTTTGGAAATAGTCAAATTTTAGTTTTTTCCATTGAATTCAACTTAAAATAACACACAATTTGGTATTTTGATCATTTCTATACGTAAATTGGTTACCGAGATGTTGAAAGTGCTAAACACAGTACGTTGTCTAATGTTATTCTTATGGAGGAAAAGAAAAATTTTATATCTCGCTTATTTATGAACATATACTGACGAAACTTGGTATACGGCTTCATCTGGTTGTGGACCATTGATATTTGCTCAAAAAAATTTTTTTTCCAAAGGCTCCCGTAGCAGCAAACCTGCGTACTCAGCCCCATGTTATTCTTATGGAGAATAAGTAACGTGTATCTCCCTTAATTAAGAAAATAAATTAATGAAATTTGGTATGTGGCTTTACCTACATGAGTTATATTGATATTTGTATAAAACCCCATTTTTTGTGTTTCTTGCTTCAGCAAACCTGCATACTCAGCCGTCTTGTTATTCATAAGGGAATAATTAAAATGTCATAAATCGTTTGTTTATGAATGTATATTGATGAAACTTGGTTTGTGGCTTTATGTGGTATTAAGATACATATATATGCATTGGAAATTCGCTGAGTACGCAGGTTTGCTGCTACGGGGGTATTTCCATTCCCACGATGACTCAAAAATGTTCTTGTCTTTGATATATTTTACAATTACTGTTAGATTAGTCCTTTTTCCACATAAAAAAAATGAACCCGGTGACAGTCTCAACATTTGGCATCACATTAAAGTATAATCTGGCGAATATAAATACATGCCTAATCTCATGTATTACAAAAAGAAACATTTGAGAGACGTACTGTAAAGCTGAGGATAAATATAACTCTGAATAAACAATCGAATTCAGAGTTTCCGAATAATAAATACAAAGATTAACTAATATTAATATAATGATTATAATAATTATAATAATTGATTTAATATAACAAATTAAGTGTTAGCAGTGAATTAAAACAACATATACAGTTTTCTGTATAAGGGATAGTGTATTAAATTTCGCTAAATCTAAATTTCATTATGTAATGCAATAAGTTGTCAAGCTTTGTTAGACCATCTGAGTAAAACATATTTGCTGAGTTATATACTCGCTGTAAACGAAAAGGTGATTTAAAGATGCCAATAAATTATTCACGAGGCCATTTACATTGCTTGGAAAGTATACATTATTATTCAGTTTTTCAAAGAGACTCGCTTAAACAACGTATCTGGAAAACATTATATTTTAACTATTTATATTGTTTATATTATGTTTACTGTCGAAGTTCGTAGTATAGTAAGAAAATTATGTAATTTATTATTAATCAAGAATTTGTTAATGTCACTAAATTAATGTGAAAGTTAATCTGTAAGTTAATATGAGCCAACCATACTACGTTTAATAAAATATTTAGTTACATTTATTAGAAATATGTATTATTGAACCAATTATATAAAACGTAATACCGTCGAACACTAAACTATAATGTATTAAAAACTCATTGTTCTGTTATCCGAAAGAGCATAGGAAATCGGGTTGTAATGGAAATGGTTTAAGAAATCCGTGCTCTCTACAGAGAAAGGTAAACGTGTTATATATAAGCATTATATATCCCCACATTAAATGAGTTATAATACCTTAGCTTTTTTAAGTAAAGTTCAACACAATACAAGTTCTAACTCTAAACTTTTTTTATCTCATACTCTTATTGGAAATTCGTTATTAAATCTCCTATGGATATTTTAATAATTTATATTGTTAGATTAATTTCCTGTTTTCTTCTATGTTCCGGAAGCTTGTTCTAAACATGATACAATTATAATTGCAATCATACATATTGAATTCAGAAAAAGGAAGTACATTTCTTACATGCTGATGTTTTATTTAGCATTTTAAATAGATAAGTAAAATCGGACGTCTAATTTGCAGAATTTCACGAATTTTGTATGTATTTTAAATAAAGTGTTCAATGCTATAGGGGTAATAATACTACATAATAAAGTGGTATGCACAGTACTCGAGACACAGTGGCAAGGTAACACTGTTTCAATGTTGGTCAACCACCGTCGATGTTTCAGGCTAAAAGCTTGACAAACACACTTGACCTGTTGACATTCAGGCTACCCCACAATATTTATAAATTTCCGAATGTCACTTGGGACTTGGGCAAGAAATCCCCTTTTGTGGTATTTAAATCCTAGAGGAGGAAAAGCGCAATATAATCAAACATATTTTAATAAGTTAGTTTAGATTAGGTTTAGTGCCGTAACACTACTTTGCATTATTATCTAAACATAAATTTGTTTTAGGCCTTATTCTATTTTAAATGGTAAAGGATTAGTAACATTACTACAGTAGTGGTTCAAAACAAAACTACAGAAGGTTGCCGATGATAATTTAGGAATATAGAAAATTGGCTAAGACTTCCTTATTGAGGTTGTTACCTTAAATGTAACTAAATATTTCGATTTTCAGACTCTCATTACTATTGTTTGTGCATTAGCATCTAACAATTTCTATTAAAATATTGTTCAAGTTCCATGTTATACTTTTATGTTTCATAAAATATATAGGCTTAAAATAATTTTTAAAAAGCAAATCAGCTTGTTCCTATGAGCTGGGAATTTTAGTTTAGTTCTCAAGTAAGCTAAATAGACTATGAAAGTTTCAACGTTAACATACATATGCAAGTGAATGATAATTTAGCGCGTGTTTAATCAAACCTTTTAATATGTGTAGTGACGTAAAGTATGTTATCTATAGGTCAGCTCATTTCAAAGTGAAAAAGATAAATCATTAAAAATCCTTCTCTGGACTAAATGATTAAATGTCTAATGATATGGCGTCCCTCATAACAGTTCTGTATAACATGTACAATAGGTACCTTGAAAATCATCTCAAGATAACTTACCTAAATTATTTTTATACTTCTGTAATGGGTTATGAAGTAATTGTTTTGTAGTTTTGTAGTAATTCTTCGTTTGTAAAACCATCATAATCGAAAAAGTCTCAAATATATTTAGGAGTTACACAATAACACATATTTACTGTAAGATATTTCATTTATTTTAAAGTATTATTAAAAAGTAATAGCCTGAATAAACCACGGATATTTATCAAGCTTTGTATATATACATAACAAAGCTTGAAATAGCTCATTCATTTTTTTTAATAGTTTAGACTTACAAAATGGTTTTTATTATAGTATGAGATATTGGTTTCAATGTATATACGAAAATAGCCAGTTGAAAGATATTAGTTCCTGTAAAATAAATTTGACGGTTCATTAAGTGAAAGTTTTTAAGAGGGGTTTTACGAAGAAAAGGCTCTTATAAAAGATTTACTTTTCAACAGCTAGACGTTATGAGACTCAAGAGAGAAATAACTTGACTTTATTAAAGGTGAAGCATTTTATTTTATGTGTACTATCAATGCTTTAACGGGTATACTTTTTTAGGAATTATCAGACCGTAATCAAGCAATCCAATCAAGCAATTTCATTATGCCTGCAAGGTCGCGTTTTTCTATATGAATTTTCACGTCGAGCACGTGTCAATGAGATTGATCTTTGATCACATTTAAATAGCTTTGCGACACCCATAAAGGATTTTCTTTAATAGATTGCACACATCCATCTCTAATCTGGGGCGAAGGAGAAACATTTATCTTCCGGAGGAAGTAATCCCTATGGCGGCTGAGAGAAAACATAAATAATAAATGTATATAAAACATAAATGGATAGCTTAAAGTGTAACTCAGGACATGTCACCTTAGGCGTAAATATTTTAATGGACACTCTCAAATTTAGATTTATATTTCGATTAAATTGTGTGAGCCTTAGTCACTTATACTGGGATAAAAACCACAACGATCCAAAACATAATATGTACTCTCAATAGACTGGTAACGTTATTGAAACATTAAATACATGAACAAAATGAATCCTATTTCCACGGTGAGCATTATTGATTGTAATGTATGAAATAGGGAAACTGGAATAGTTCATTTATCAGAGTCTTGACTGCTCTAAAATCTCTTGTAAAACGTCAGGACAAGATAAGCAAAGCAAGTTCATCACCAAAGTGATAGTGTAAAACTAGCATGTATCCAGTTGAGATCTTCAGGCTATTGTGAGGCGGTAACCCGAGTAGCTCTTATGAACACTGTTTGTGCTTACTTAGTCTTTGAATTCTGCCAGTATTTTATTCCTTGGGTCTTTTAATTGAGATCAAAGTTCAGACAGCAAGTCTAATTACCTCAAATACAAACTTCTGCTTGTAGTTGTTTATATTTTTAGAAATACAAGCTGACAACTGTAAATATTACGTTTAACGTTATATTTGTTTTTAATAAAATAAAACTTATTACCTGAGAATAACTAATTTACTCAAATTTAGTTCGGTAATATTTTGGATCTCCACTATGAAAATTAACTAGTTGACGGAAAAGGTCGTGCAATACAGAAATTTAGTAATTTGGAAACAATCTAAGAAATGGGCTACCAAGACTGAGAAGAAATTACAATTTTTATTTTAAAATGTTAACTTTACGTAAGAACATTAAAATAACTATTACAATATTGATGTGACCGGTATAAGTAGGGGGCAAAGACCGATTCAAAACCAGCAAAGGCGTGCGAGGAGGAATGAGGAATCACCCCCCCCCGTGACGTCAGCCCCCCCCCCGTGACGTCAGCCCCCCCCCCCGGTGACGTCAGCCCCCCCCGGTGACGTCAGCCCCCCCCGGTGACGTCAGCCCCCCCCCGGTGACGTCAGCCCCCCCCCCGGCCGCCAATGGCACTTTTCGTGATGACCTTGAACATGAGGAAAAAACTTTTGAAAATTAATAACTAGCCTATTTATCCACCGATTCCCACGGGACTTTTTTCAGAGTGTAGGCCTATCCCCAAGGAAGCGAATGACGTAAGAACCCCATAGATCCACCATTAAACAAGGCCGCTATTAATTTAAAACCGCGTTTTCCTTATGGGATCTCAGCTGTTTACCAACCGATTTTGACGAAACCTCACCACATGTGGGGCCGTGACCTAAGAAAACCATCGCTTAAAGAAAATTGAAAATCCACTGTTAAACGGGCCCGCTATTAATTTTCAAACGCGTTTTCCTCATGGGATCTCGGCTGCTTGCCGACCGAATTTGATGTGACTTACCCTGACTTACCCTCCGTTTACTACAACCCTCGCATATATCGGGGGATTAACCTCCCGAAGGAGCCAAACTATGGCGTTGCGGCATAAGACGTGTGACGGTATCACATTAAAGTCTCCCAGGTCAGCCCTGAGTTGCCGACACTTGTGTGGGGCCAACGGTCTTTCTAGCCAAAATTCAACATGTAATTTTCCGAGGAAGCATCTCGTATAGTAATACACCGTTTGCAGAAATACCTCCGCGTCTATCGAATCCACCTCTGATATCGTGGAATGTATATGGAAAGGCATTGTCGCTGGATAGGACCCTACCGGCTCCGAAACCATTGTGAATAAATGAAACATGGTGCACCGCTTGCCAGTACCGTTAGAAGGAGACTGACGGGTAGGACCGAAGGTGTAAACAACTCGGAGGGCAACTCGGAGGAAACTGCCATGACGTCATCCTCCGCCTACGTGACCGCCACAGTCGGTTTACCCATTAGCGGTTCCAGTGGAAACTTCCACGACCGATTTCTCCTCCCGACCGGAGTGCTATTTATGAGCGCGTCTTCAGAGGTTTCACCAGTTTGTCTTTGGAGCTCTTACTGTGCGGACGAAGTAGTGCTGTCTCTGCGATACATCTACACAACTTGCTGTTCATTGTCTTTGGATTCCCGTAAAAGTTAACGTAAGTAACATGTAATTTACTTTTTCATCAGAAAGTTTACCAATGCTCTAAAATCTTATTAGCTAAAATTAATATTTAATGTTTTGCATATCTCGGTACACTGAGTCTTGTCCTTGTCTCTTTTCAGATGGAGATGAGTGAAACCGTAATGACCTTGGAACAGTTGTGTTTTCTAACGATTAAAGTTAACGAACCAAATTTAAAAAGCAAAATAGACCCGCTTCCACTCCTTTTTAAAAACGTTTTGAGTGAAATAAAATTTGGTTTCGCTTTTAAATCGAACTTTCAAGTGCCTAGTGGAATTACAGACGAGAGCGAAATCGCTATGTGTGAGCGTAACAAAGACAAAGACGTGTACCAGTGTTGGGAATGTCATACGAGCGATTCATGTCATCTATTTCTATCTAACATTATTAAAAGGGTTAGACTCGCCTCGTTCCCAGGGGTATCGCTACCAAAGTGTTTTTGCTGCGACAATTGTGCCTTTGTAGCGGACGGGGAATACAGATACCCGATGTTTTTGTAGATGGTTGGTCCCTGCATGTGTGTGGTCTGCGGCCGCGTGTTCGCAAACGCCGGAAACCTGACTCGCCACACGAGAGCCGCTCACAGCGACCGCCATCTCAACTGCGACGTCTGCGGTAGACGCTTCGGGCGAAGCGATAACCTGCGACGCCATCTCGCCACAGTTCATCTTCTCACTCCTCACGACCAAGCGCCAGGTACGGTTTTTATGTTAAACAAGAATAGGTGGATTGCTAGCCTCTGTGTAATTCCTCACCCTTGTATTTACTGGACCTAGGTAAACTGGCGATTGTGATGAGGAAGAGGTCGTTAGTTCTCTATACAGTTCCTCACTCATCCTCACGATCAAGCGTCAGGCATGGTTTTTATGTTAAACAAGAAACCGCCAGTACTAATGACTTGTTTTCGAGAGAGAGTAAACGGCTTTAGTTGAGTAAACAGATTCAAGTAGTAAACAAGGGGCTGCCAGCCTCTGTGCGATTCCTCACTCTTGTATTTACTGGGCCCGGGTAAACTGGCGCTCGAGATGAGGAAGAGGTCGCCAGGCCTCTGTACAATTCCTCACCCTTGTATTTACTGGGCTCAAACTGGTGATTGAGATGAGAAAGAGGTTGCCAGTTCCTCACCCTCGTGTTTATCGGGGTCACTAATAGGACTTGTTTTCCTGTTCGCAGGCCATCCGTGCCCGTTGTGCTCCGTCGCCCTGGCGGGTCCCGAGGATCTTCGCCACCATATGGAAGCGGTCCACGGTGCGAGCCCGTCTGCTTCAACTTCCTCCTCCTCCTCTGCAACGCCACCCTTCAGAGACCCACGGCCCGAGTGCGACGCGTGCGGGCGGCGATTCTCCCGCGGGGACCTGCTCCGGCGTCACGTGCAGCTGGTGCACGCCAACGAGGTCCGCTGTCCCGATTGCGGCGCCCTTTTCCACAGGGCCGCTTTTCTCCAGCGGCACATGGAGAGCACCCACCGCGGCATGAGGTTTGCGTGCGCCTACTGCGACCGAGGCTTCACCCGACGCTACAACCGGGACCGGCACGAGGCCCACAACTGCCCCGTCGTGAGGAACCTCGTTGTGGACGAGATGCCGCGCCTGCCCGTCCTGTCACCCGAGCCCCGGCCCAGCCGCGAGCCCCAGCCCGGACCTAGCCGCGAGCCCCAGCCCGGACCCAGCCGCGAGCCCCAGCCCGGACTCAGCCGCGAGCCCCAGCCCGGACCCAGCCGCGAGCCCCAGCCCGGACCAAGCACGGCACCCGACGGGATGGTGGGTGGCGGCGGACTACCCACGTTCCGCCCCATCCAACGGGCGTTCCGCGGTCGCCTCCTGACCTTCGGCCTGTCCCGGCCCATGGAGGACTTCTTGGCCGTGGAGGACGCGCTGGTGCTGCTGTTCGACAGCGTCCTGGAACTGCTGGCCGACGTCAGGACCCGACACCCGAACATCAAGGTGAACATGTTCCTAGAGTGCGAATTCGCCAACGTTCACGGAGCCACCTGTCTGCGGGCCCTCAAGACAAAGAACGTGCCTCTCACCGCCGCGTCCAACTTGGAGGACTTCCTATCGGCTTCCTTCCACAAGCTGGAGGAAGAGAAGGAGCAGTGCCTGCTAGTGGGCAGCGGGTGGAGCTATCTCCGAATACGCGACCTGGAGATCCGTGTCAACCTCTACACCCCGTTGGGAGAACGCGGAGCCCGGTTCGTCCAGCTTCCCAGGACCATCTGCGAGACGCGTGCCGTTATCAACGTACAAAACGTCGATGACATGTGCTTCGCGTATGCCGTCCTGGCCAAGTTCGTCGCGCAACACCCGGAGAGGCCCGCATCGTACACACCGGACGTCATGGCACGCTACGACTGGGTCGGCCTACGCTTCCCCGTGGCCGTGAAGGACATTAAGGTCTTCGAGAGGAGGAACCCCATCAGCGTCAACGTGTACGGGATCGAGCGCGCTATGGTGGGGAGACGCCCCGACGGATCGCCAAAGTTCCAGGACCGCGTGTTCCCGCTGAAGATCTGCAAGCGGGAGTTGGAGGATCACCGGGACCTGCTGTACGTGACCACCGGCGGGGACAGTCACTACGCCTACATCGCAAACATGAGTAGGCTAGTGCGACACCAGCTGACGTCTTACGGCCACGCCATCCACGTGTGTAAGCGATGCTTCGCCTACTTTGACAACCGGCCCAACAAGCTGCAACTGTCCGGTGCCGAGCGTCTGGAGGAGCACATGCGATACTGCACCGCCAAGGCTCCCCTTCGCCTGGACTTGTCGAAGAAGCAGCAGATCCGCTTCGCCCACCCCGAGTACACTAGGCGGGAGAGGTTCTGCATCTACGCGGACTTTGAGTGTGCTCTGCAGCCCGTCGCTGTTGACCCAGCGGAAGCGCCGCCCGGCACGAGGCCCCTGCAACTGCACGTCCCGTACGCCTTCGCCTACCAGATCGTGGACTCGCTCGGCCTGGAGGAGTTTGAGCCCCGCGTCTACTTCGGGGCTGACGCGTCCAAGGTCTTCATGGAGAGGTTGAAGATGGACGTGCTGGCGCTGTGGGAGTTCCTATTCAGCATGAGAGCTCTGCACCCTTCTCTGACCCGGCAGGAGATGGACGAGTACCTGGCGACGACTCACTGCTACCTCTGCGGGAAGGAGTTCACGGACCAGGCCGTCAAGGTGCGGGACCACAATCACGCCCCGCCCTACGAGTTCCGAGGAGCCGCTCATCGCTCGTGCAACCTCAGGTACCGGGAGCAGCGACACATCAACTGCTACTTCCACAACCTGTCCAACTACGACGCCCACTTCGTAGTGCGCGAGCTAGCCATCGACCCCGGCGACGTGGACGTGTTGGCCCACACGGAGGAGCGGTACATCGCTTTTACCAAGCGATTCCACTTTGGTCAGCCCGGGGACAACCAACGACAGAGCAGTTTCGCGGTGCGCTTCCTGGACACCTACAGGTTCCTGTCCATGAGCCTGGCCAACCTGGCGGCGGGACTTCCCACGGACAGGATGCGCGAGACGAGGAAGCGCTTCCCCGACAACCGGCTGTTCGACCTGGTGCGTAGGAAGGGCGTGTTCCCCTACGACTTCGTTACGTCCTACGACACGTTGTACAGGACCAGGGAGTTGCCGCCCAAGGAGGCGTTCAGGAACTCCATGACCCTGGAGGACATCAAGGACGAGGAGTACGAGCACGCCCTCAACGTGTGGCGAGCCTTTGAGTGTCACAACCTCAAGGACTATGCCGACAAGTACCTGCGATGCGACATCGCCCTGCTCACCGATGTCTTTGAGCAGTTCCGCGACACCTCGCTGGCGGAGTACGGGCTGGACCCCGCCCACTACTACACCCTACCGTCCTACGCCTGGGACGTAATGCTCAAGACCTGCGGTGTGGAGCTGGACACGCTGCAGGACTTTGACATGTACCTGTTCGTGGAGCAGGGGATCCGGGGAGGCATCTCTCAGGCCATCACCCGCTACGCCAAGGCCAACCACGACAGGTGCCCGGACTACCGCCCGGACGAGCCCACGCGCTTCCTCCTGTACCTGGACGCAAACAACCTGTACGGCTGGGCCATGTCCCAGTGCCTGCCGACCGGAGACTTCGAGTGGCTCAGCCGTGAGGAAATACAGGCGTTGGACATTGCGGCGCTGGACGCAGAGGCTGATCGAGGCTACATCTTGGAGGTGGATCTCCACTACCCCGCGCGCCTACACGACCTGCACAAGGACCTTCCCTACTGCTGCGAGACGAAGCGCCCGCCGATAGGGAAGTTCCCCAAACTGTTGACGACCCTGGACGACAAGATGCACTACATCTGTCACTACAGGGTCTTGCAGCAGGCGCTGCAAAACGGATTGGAGCTGGTCGCGGTGCATCGGGCGATCTCCTTTCGCCAGTCGCGGTGGTTGGAACCGTACATCCTGATGAACACGGAGCTGCGGAAGAGGGCCAGGACGAAGTTCGAACAGGACTTCTTCAAGCTCATGAACAACGCAGTCTTCGGCAAGACCATCGAGAATGTACGGAAGCGCCTCAACGTGAAGCTGGTGTGCACCCCGGAGAGGTTTTCCAAGTACGTCGCCAGATCCAACTTCCTGGACCGGACGTACTACACGGAGGACGTGGCCCTGGTGCATCTGTCCAAGGTCAACATCGTGTTGGACAAGCCCGTCTACGTAGGCATGACAGTCCTGGAGCTGAGCAAGTGGCTCATGTACGAGTTCCTGCGCAAGATGAAGGAGCGCTACGGTGACCGCCTCACCGTGGACTACATGGACACAGACAGCTTCGTCTTTGACATCGTGTCCCAGGACGTCTACGCCGAGATGAAGGAACACCTGGACGACTTCGACACCAGCGGCTATCCGAGGTCCCACCCCTGCTACAGCCCCGTCAACGCCAAGGTCATTGGAAAGTTTAAGGACGAGTGCAACGGCCTGTCCTTATTCGAGTACCTCGGCCTGCGGTCCAAGCTGTACTTTATGGACATCGAGGACGCGGCGACAGGCGGCAGCAAGGCTCTCAAGCGAGCTAAGGGGGTGGCGAAGGGCGTTGTCAAGAACGTCCTCACCCCCGACGACTACAGAGAGTGCCTGTTTGACGGGGTCCAAAAGCGCACCACCAACGTCCGCTTCCAGTCTCACTTGCACCGGGTCTACACCGTGGAAGTGGACAAGCTGAGCCTCAGCCCGACCGACGACAAGCGGTGTGTCCTCCCCGACGGCATCCACACTCTGCCGTGGGGACACAAGGACGTCCCGCCACTACCGCCAGCCAGGAGAGGAGATCGACGGATGGAGGTGGACGGTGAGGAGGAGGAGGAGCGCCAGGACGAAGACGAGGAAGAGGAATTCCCTGTTTAGTTTTAATATTAATTTTAAGAAAAATTTGTAAATAGTATTTGTAAGAAAATATAATAGCTTTATGTACAGCACAAACCTGAGTTGTTTATTTCCTCCCCTTTGCTCACTCAAAAGCCGTTAGGCTTAAAGTGTGTGAGAAAGGCGTTATGGGCCGTTTGGCCCGTGCCGTGCAGCTTAAAAGCCCCCGCCAACCGGGAGCGGTTGGCGGCGCGTGTCGGGGGGACGGCCCTGAAGGAGTTGCCCAGGAAGGAATTACTTAGCGGTCTGCTGACGCTCGAGGTTGCACCCTTGAATTGATCAGCGGCTTGCTGACGCTCGAGGTTGCACCCTTGAGTTGCTAAGTGGTTTGCTGATGCCCGAGGGGTCTTGTGGCGCGCCCTCTTTGGCGGCCTTCACTGCCGCTTGGCGGGGGCTCAGCCAGTGACACGCGCCGCTGGTATATTAACCTGAGGTCCAGCCCCGCTGCCTCAGTTTTGCTAATTTTTTAAAATTTAGTAAGGAGAAAGGAGAAATGTAAACACAAGCTTTATCATTATGAGGCATGTATTGTACAGTAATAAGGTTACATACACATACTACAAAAACCTTACAAACTAGTTTTAAGCGAATATGGAGTGGAAGAGCCTGCGGACGAGAGCGTCGTTGGCGGCGGGAGCGGCAGGGTCGAAGAGCTGGACGTAGTCGCTGAGTGACGTGCGGAGAACAGCCCGGCAGTACAGGTAAGTGAGGCAGTAGTAGCCGCAAACAGAAGTATCGTAGCCCTGGAGCCGATACCTGTTGTAGACATAGTGGCGGTGATGAGGATTGCGCCTCAGGAACATTTGAAAGTCGGCCTGGTATGGCGGCCTTCCGTAGCTGTCCAGGTACTCGAGTCTGTCCTCTTCCGAGCAGTAAAACGCCACCCAGTGTTCGCCTCCCTCGGTGTGTGCTACCGTGTTGGACACGATGGCGGTGAGAGGCTTGACCGGCACGTCCGGTAGTTGGTCAGAGGCGTAGACCGCAACGTTCCTCAGTCCGGGGATCTTCGCCAGGCATTCTCTGATCTGGACGGTATTCATCGTGGGCGGAAGCAGCACAGGCAGCTCGAGGTGGACGAGTCCAGCGTGTCGTTAGCCACGAGCCAGTCCCGCAATACTATGCAGTTATGAAGGGCGCAACGGTTGTGGGAGCTCTTATGGTGGCGACAGCGCAGGGTCCGGTAGGTGGGCGGACCGTTGAGCGACCCGCAGCCCAGATCCTCCATGTCCTGAGCGGTGGTGGCGGCGGGCTCGGTTATGAGGTGGCGTTGTACAAAGTCCCTCTTCTGCGATCCTTTGACGTAGACCAGGGGGCGGTGGATGAGGCAGGAGCGCAGCTTGTCCAGCAGGGCGACGTACGCGATGTCCCCCTGGTCCCACTCCAAGCCTTGGCAGTGGCGAGTGACCCAGACGCTCTCGCGCTGTTTCTCGGAAGTCAGGAGGTCCTTACTGAAAGGTGGGCGGGCGATGTGATGTAGGAGCAGCGTGCCGGTAGTCACGTCCACCACGCAAACCTCTTTCAGTAGAAAGTCATTATCACTGTCTTTAAAACACTGCATATCCATCACCACGCTTCCGTGATGACAGCGCGCTGGCGGTGGCTCGTTGTAGATCGGTGGCGGCACGTCCATCCCGTACGGCTGACTGAACTCGACTGAGCGCTGGTGGGAGCGCGCCTAGCGGGATAACCTTGGGTGCGCGCGCCGCCATCACCTAACGGTCCGCGGTGACCTTGAGCGCGCGGCAACTCGTTTACCCGCCAAAGTCGACTGTGACGTTGCGATGACGGTCCACCTCCACGACGTTGTCCAACTCGGCGTACACTATGCAGTTGAACGCCTCCGCCAAGGCTTCGGAGAACCCAATCTCTATGCGCAGGTTACCGTTGCGCACCAGGTTCCAGTGGCTGGATTGAGAGGCCGCCATATCGGGTGTCAGATCAAACGCCATCAGGCAGTATCCGTAGGGGTATTCGTTGCGACTGACTTCGTTACCGCAGTCTGAGAAATTGATGCCGGTGCCGGTGTACAGCGTGTGGTAGGCGAGCACGCACAACTCCTGACCGAACGTGTAATCCGGTTGAAGCGGCTTACATGGCACTTGCTCACCGTCTATGTACAGCGCGAAGAAGTTCACGTGGCTGTGGGTGAAGTTGAACGGGTTCTTCTTGTAGTCCCCGTTGAACGCCTGATTGCTGACCAGGCCAACTATAATGCGTTTCGGCAGTTGTCCCAGAAACCCACTGTCCAGAGTCTTGCTGCTGATACCGGAGGGTAGCGTGAAGGATTTCACTTCCACGCGCGTAATGGGATATTTGGCTGTGCCCGACTCCAGCGTCCTGCTGTGAGCCAACAGCACGCTCGGGTTGATCTTACAGCGGCGCATGAACAGGTTGACTTCGGCGATGTCCACTTTATAGTCTGTCACGGTTTTGGACATGATGGAGAATGAGTTCTTTGACCTGATCAGGCGAAAGCGCATCTCCACGCCGTTTAACATGAACTTCTCCTGGTTGCACAGGTCAACGTGCAGATGTCCGACCATGTCCGCGTACCGGCTGGCCTTGACAAACTCCCTCCGGTTCTTGAGCCCGGCATTATCCTCCTCAGTATTGTCCATGTACCCGGCATAGTCCTCGTAGAACAACTCCGCGGTGAGGTGCGATGTCTTGGCATCACCGCCATAGGACAACAGGTTCTCCAGGTAGGCGCGATAGGCGTACGTGTTGTTCTGAGGAGACACCAGTTTGTTGTTCAGGTACAGGTCCACTTGACTGAACAGCGAGTGCAGCCAGTTGTTAATCGGACCCACCTCTTTTATCGCTTGATCACCCGTTACAGCGCCTCCATTAGCCGTTCTAATGGTAGCCTTCACATGCAGTAGCGTCTGTGACAGATCCGTGTACTCGTCCCCATGACCCGGAACTATGAACTCAACGGGTGAGTCGTCTGTCAGGGAGGAGATGGGCTTGTACTGCACCCATTTACCACTCTCTATACTGGTCTGCGTGGGCGGTAGCGAGAACAGGTCCAACTCGGTCTTGACACACTCGCACGACTTCTGATGTAGAAACGCCATTATCCAAAAATGTCCTTCACGGTACTCTCACTCTTCTTGCTTCTCCTGTTCTTAGCGACACGTTTTGCGGGCTTCCTCTTGGGCGCAGCGCTCTTCTTCCTCGCTCCGAGGAGTTTCGCCAGAGACTGAGGAGTAACCTGCTGTACACGCCTCCTCTTATAGGCGCCACCACCGCTCAGCACGCGATCCAGTTTTTCATCGGCCCTACGTTTCAGCGACCCGGTAAACTCTCTGAGCCGGGTGTTGGCCGCGACTCGGGGGTCGGCTGTGCCCGCTGCCACGTCGCCCAAGAAGCCCACACCGGACTTCAGTGCCTCCTTGCCCAGCGCCGATGCGCCGGATCTGATCAAAGGAACCACTGTACGCATCAGTCCGCCTAGGAAACTGCCGATGCCGTGTCCGCGTTGGAAAGCGGCTCCTCTGAATACGGAGGATACGCCATGGCCCGCCTGCTGGTGGCGGTAATACGCCAGATAGGGATCGCTCGGATTCATTGCCGCTGCCTCTCTTTCCTGAAATGAAGCTTCATGCACGTGGTCCCGAAGTGGAATGGCAAGTGTCGTCCTTGGTTGTCCCTTAAATCGATTTCCACGCTCTCGAATGAGGTTTTAATCACCGGCACGTAGTGCGGGTCTATTATATACACTGTCGTGTTGGCACCGTACGTGTAATTCCTGATGTCGATGTTGAGGATCTTCAGTAGTGGCGCCACAGCGTCGCCCACCAGTTGGGGTTCCACCAGGTCGCAATACACGTACATGTGTGATGGCAGACCGGCGAAGAGGTTAGCCGGCCTCACGGACCTGTGACGCTTGACGATATCCGTATCCACCTCGTAGCCAAACTGTAGCGCCAAACTGGGGCTCAGTTTGAGGCTCTGAACGGCTGAAGACGTCGACATCAATTCCACCCTGGAGGACCTCTCGTCATACGAGAAGGTGCACAGGTTACTCTTCATTTGAGGGTGGTTGTTGATTGCGTGCACGAGTTCCTCGGTACTACTGTAATTGCCCGGCTCCACTTTGATTAACAACTTGTCCACCACGGCCAACCCGCCTTTCGAGTCCCTCATTCCCAGCACTAGTTTGATGTAGGTTCCCTCACCGACGGTCAGAAAAGAGAAGGGGTAGTGCGCCTCCGCCAGAGCGACCTCCCACTCGCCGTCTGACAGATCAACGGTCGAGGGTAGATGGGTCGTGTAGTTTGTCACCATGTTGTTGGGATAGTACTTCATTGAACTGTTACTGGGCAACGTCAGGTAAAACTGGTCGTGCCTCGTCATCGCAGCTGTTGCACGTCCGCTGCGGGTACCCACGAGTTAAAGTCCTCTCCGTAACCGGCCCACTTGACTAGGTAGCGCTTACTGGAGCCTCGCCCCTCGGTGTTCAGTATTTTATCTATTTGATACAGGCGGTCCGGGGCGATCGTCACCTTTTGCATCTCGTGCTCGTAGAAGCGCCCTTCCAGCGGCGTCCCGTTCAGGTCGCGCAACACGTACAATGGCAGAGGATGCGACCCGTATACGTGGTCCACCACGAACAGCTCCTTACTCCAATTGGTCTCGTAACCTTTGGCGAACGTACCATTCTCCTTGGCTATGCGCACCGTGTCGCCCGGCTCGAACCTGGGCTTGTGTCGCCGGATCGCCTTTCCATACATGTGACGCCACACCTTGTACACCGTTTGACCATCGCCGCTGTCCGCGTCCACGGGTCGTAGGCCACCCAGGCTCCTATGCGGGCTGTGGTTGTAGGCGTCCACAAGCCTGTCCAACACGTCCACGTAGCGATACGTGTTTTTGTAGGTCAGGTAGCGCCACATGCGGGTCTTGAGCGTGCGGTTGACTCGCTCCACCACCGCCGCCTTCACGTCGGGGTTCTGCGTGGTGAAGTAGTTGACACCGTGACTCTTGAACACTCGCTTGGTCGCGGCCCCGGTGAACTCCGTCCCCTTGTCGGTCTGTAGGCAGCGAGGAGTCGCCTCAGCGAATATCCTCTCGAACGCTGCAGCCACCTCAGGCCCGCTTTTCCTCTTCAGTGGTACCGCGAACAGCCGCTTACTGAATACGTCTATCACAGTCAGCAGGTAGTTGACTCCGTCGTTGTACCGGCTCAGGCCGCGCATGTCGTTCAGGTCCGCCTGCCACAGCTCCCGGGGCCCGAACACGGCGTAGCGGTTGCGGGGAAACCGCTTGCGCGCAGGTTTGTGCAGCGTGTAGGTGTCCTGGGCGCGCAGCCAGTCGGCTACCCGACGTTTCGGTAAGCGCGCGGCTCTGGCCAGGGCGGCCACCCCGCCGAGGGAACCGGGCTGGCTCGGGTCATAGTACAGCTTCTCCATTACGGTGTGAACGGCTCCCAGTTGTCTAATGACGATTCCCGGTCGGGTTCCTCGGTTATTATCCTTCTTCGGGCCGCTGGAGGTCGCGGTCTCAGGCGGTCCAGTATCGGTGTCAACCTCGGCGAGAGGGGTGTCGACGAGGCTGTCGTCGTGTCTCCCCAGGGGCTCGATGCCGAGTCCAGTCCCACGCCTAAGTAACGCAACGCCGTGGGATTGCTCACGTATTCTTTGGGCACGTTCATGTCCTTCAAGGCGGCCATCACTTGATGCCAGCCGGTAGGCAATCGGTCCGCCCTTCGCGCTCTCACTATGCTGTGCGCGATGTCCACTATATTGGAATCGGGGATCTTCACCTTGTTCACGTACACCGCCCCACTGGCGTCCCAGGCGATGGGGCTGCCTTGACGGGTCATGAATCGCAACAAGTTGCGCGCCACCGACCTGTAGATTTTTGAGAACGATTCCACAATGTCCTCCTCCGCCGAGGCGCTAGACTCGCGCTTCATCTGACTCGGACCCCCTGCCGCTTCCTCCTCCTCCCTCTCCTCACCCTCGATGATTGACAGACCTATGGGTTGACGTTTAGCCGCGGAAAAGTGCAGGAACCGCTGTAACACCTGCTGATATTGTTTCCATTTCTCCGTATCGTCCAGCCGCTTGTCGCTCAATATGCGATGCATCTCAGCGTCCAGGCTGGCTGGCTTATTGGCGCTACCTGCTCCTCCTCTTGGCTCCGGCCCTGGTCCCGGTCCTTCTCGCAATCTCTCGATGAGCTCCTGCGGTACAACCACCATTTTCCTAGCGTACTCCATGTCCGATTAGCTTCTGCGCTAGAACGGGCAGAACAGCGTTCAACAGTAGAGGTAAGAGGATCCCTCCGCCCCGTTGAACGAGGTAGTGTCGCTTCTTGGCCCAGCCCTCGCCGCGTTTCACCAGCCGTCTGAGCGCCTGTTTGTGTTTGCTCAATTTGCGTTTGAGACAGGGGGAAAGCGGTACGTTTCCGCGTAGCACGTTATACGCGCACTCGCACAATGACTTGATGCGACTCTTGTCACACACTTTTAACAGGGCCTTGCGTTCTTTGGGCGTAGCGTGTATTAGGGCCCTCAGCAGCGCCGCGTCCTTCTTCACACGGTGTGACATGATGACTGACGCTGGCGCGCGCTCGGCCTATTTATCACTTCTTCTTGGGCAGGTACACGTAGTTCACCGGATCGTCTGGGAAAATGGTTGAACGTACGCGCATCTCTTCAGGCGTGGACTGTTTCAAGTCTATGAGCAGGTAGGCGTGCGGATCACGCGTGGCGTCCGCGTAAGCCTCCTCCACGAATTTGGGGTTTTCCGGGTATACTTGGCGAGCCAAGTGTTTGATCTGAGCGCGGTCCCTGGGATTCTTGAAACACACTATGTAGTGGGCGTTCAGCGATATGTCGCGCTGGCCCCTGCCCTGGTGAAACAGGTTTTGCGTGATGAAGAACACGCTCATGTTGCGGTGGTGCGAGCCCTTGGTGAACAGGTCCGCCACGCCGGGACCAGCCTCGCGCATCATGTCATCGACGATAACCAGGGTGGGCTCGCTACCGTCGTAGTCGTCCAGGTCCGGCAGGCCGGCTACGTATCGCACGGCAGAGTCCGCACGGCTCTTGCCGCCACCGCTGCCATAGTGCCAAGTGATGCGGGCGAACCGCGTATCGCACATGCGGTCGGCGTGCTCTATGAAGCGAGCCACGAAGTGCGACTTGCCACTGCCCGAAGGCCCGGCCACGATGGCGGTGAACGGGTGTTTCCACCTCAAGTCCATGGCGTCTACTGACTGCCGTGCACCGCCACCTCGGCTCTTGTAACTAAAGGTTATTTTTCTTGCTTCTTTTTATTTATTTTTATTTTTTTATATTGAAGGAAATAAGGGAATAGGAAATACCATTTATTTATACAAATTCCAGGAAAGGAAGTTTGCTGCCAGGAGGGCCGCTCCTCTTTACAAGGCTCGTCCTCGGCCCCACGCCAACGTTGTACTGGGAGATGGCGTTGTCGTCCAGGACCGTGAGGTACCGCCGGGGCATGTAAATCCGGATCGGGTCATCACCGACGAGACCCTCCAAGGTGGCCATCACTGCCTCGCCGTACGGTGTGTCCACCCGCTCGAATGAGCGGATCGGGTACACCGCGTTGTCCCGCAGATCTGCGATGCGAGTGTAACCCGCGGCCTTGCAGCTGTTGAGGGCTGTCCCGAGGTCCATCTTCTGGTCCGTGTTGAGCATGGCGCAGCGGCTGGATGCAGAATGACTGGCTCTCGCCACCGAGTCACCTTTCATTGGCGGTGTCTACGTGCCGACTCGCGCGTATCAACAACATGATGACATAGTTAATCGCTCAATTTCAGGAAGGGTGATGTAATGGAAAGCTTTACTGCGTAAACAAGTGGATTGTTCTAGAAGCATCTCGGTTATTAACTGCTTAGTGGAAGTTTCCACGCTCAATTCCAGGAAGGATGACGTAATGGAAAGCTTTACTGCGTAAACAAGTGGATTGTTCTAGAAGCATCTCGGTTATTAACTGCTTAGTGGAATTTTCCACGCTCTCTCGTTTACTGGGTAGCGCGCTTGGAGTGTGCGCTCCTCTTGGTTTTCCCTGAGATGACGCAATCGGTCTTTCGCCAGGTGGGTAGAGGAGTAGCGGTCCTAGTGATCCCGTCGTATCTTGTCTCTCCCGTCTCGCTATTTGCCAACCATAGGTTTTGTAATCTGGATAGCAGGTCCTCTAGACATATGCAGATTTCATCGTTTCGCTCCTCGTCCAAGTACAAGCCGCAACTGAACGTGGGGCGACCTCCTTTGAACACATTCATCTTCAACAGTACATTACCGCTGTTAGTAGGATTCTTCACAGTGTACTGATATCCGCCAGCGGACCAGCACAGTGTCGGGGAATCGATAGGCACTTCCTTCCTCTTTACAGTCCACCCATCGAGCTTTTTCTTCTTTGACGCACATCCCTGCTGAACTGGCGGTGCGTTGGCGTTCTCATCGTTCATTGCGTTCAGCTCCTCTAGGAAGGAGCGGATCGTTTGGTCCACTTCGGCTGCACTGACTCCGTTTCCGTTCATGGTGACGTCTCGAACAACACTGAGGTCGCGCGCGCGGCTCTGCCTCGGTTTTATACCCAGGTTGCACGCTTCAGCGAACCTTCTAGAAGCTTCCAGAAACGTGAGAGGTGGTCCTTCGCTAACGGGGAGCACTCCAGTCAGGAGGCCTCATGCAACACACTTGTCGGAACCTTCTAGAACGGAGGAGTGTGGGAGTGATGAGGGGTCTGGAAGGCCGCTGATGAGTAAACAACCCCGGGCAGTCACGTAGGCCCTAGCACGCGCCTCGACACGTGACTCCACGGAGCCGCTCGCAGTTTGGCTTAGTCAAGCCGGCATACAACGTGTAACGAAGTCACATCAAATTCAGTCGGCAAACAGCCGAGATCCCATGAGGAAAACGCGTTTGAAAATTAATAGCGAGCCCGTTTAACGGTGGATTTTCAATATTCTTTAAGCGATGGTTTAATTAGGCCGCTGCCCAACATGTGGTGAAGTTTCATCAAAACCAGTCGGCAAACAGCCGAGATCCTATAAGGAAAACACGTTTAAAAATTAATAGCGGGCCCGTTTAACAGTGGATTTTCAATTTTCTTTAAGCGATGGTTTTCTTAGGTCACGGCCCGACATGTGGTGAGGTTTCGTCAAAATCGGTTGGTAAACAGCTGAGATCCCATAAGGAAAACGCGGTTTTAAATTAATAGCGGCCTTGTTTAATGGTGGATCTATGGAGTTCTTACGTCATTCGCTTCCTTGGGGATAGGCCTACACTCTGGAAAAAGTCCCGTGGGAATCGGTGGATAAATAGGCTAGTTATTAATTTTCGAAAGTTTTTCCTCATGTTCAAGGTCATCACGAAAAGTGCCATTGGCGGCCAGGGGGGGGGGCTGACGTCACCGGGGGGGGGCTGACGTCACCGGGGGGGGGGCTGACGTCACCGGGGGGGGCTGACGTCACCGGGGGGGGCTGACGTCACCGGGGGGGGGGCTGACGTCACGGGGGGGGGGTGATTCCTCATTCCTCCTCGCACGCCTTTGCTGGTTTTGAATCGGTCTTTGCCCCCTACTGGTATAGTTTAAGTACTCTCTTCGGTCTTCCTATTTTCGATTCAGAAATAGTATTTATTTCTACTGTCTATTTGTAGCGTTGAGGCAAAGGCCAATGAACTGCACAGATAAAAATTAAGTGTATTATACAAAACTGTGATTGAAGCGTATTGTTTTTGTTTAGCTTCCACAACGAGAAGAAGCAGCAAACCCCGAGTAATCCAATCTGAGTCGGTCTTGAATTGCCGTTAACCCAGATCGCGATTTATACTTTTGCATCCTCATATCAGTTCTATTTTTAAGAACAATAAACGTCTAATTCTCAACAAGAACTTCTATAAACTCTACATGGTAAAAATTAAACCACTTTACAGATTGAAGGGGATTTCATACATATTCTAAGGGATCGGTGAACAACGATTTCTTAATACAACTCGCCTTATGCAATGTTTACAATTAACTATATATGTTCAGTGTGTTTTTATTAAAACGAAAGAGAGTGTCAGCCATCACGTTAACAGATCCTTCTTTTTATATCAATGACCATAATTTTTTCCTGTTTTTTTCCAAATAATATTCCATATGTTCTTACTCTTTCTATTTTGCCGTATGTTACTGTGGTCATAACATTGTTTTTATTAATTGTTCAATTCTTTAGTTTCCATTTCAATATACTACTAACTATAGATGAAGGTGTTTTAATAAAAAAAAGTTACTTATATGTCTTAAGTAAGCCATGGACTACTATTCCATAATTTTTTTAGTCATCTAATTCAATTTAAATAAAATATGAACAAACCAAATTAATAGTGCAGTGAACTAACAATCTAATTTTGTGCTTTATTTTCTAGTAATTTCAAAAATATGTATTCCTTTTATAAACTAAAATAGGATGGTCCTTCGCCTAGTGTCTCCCCCAATATTATTCTAATGATATTTTTATGTATGTTAGTTTATCACGGAAGCTGGTATCGAAATATGTGCCTTTTATTTTTCCCCTGGATGCATTAACAAATAATTAATAATTCCTTAAATCTTATATTTGGATACAATTTTTTTATTTCAGAATACCTTACACATAAATTACACTGCGCTTCTCTAACAAAATATTATAGACTTATATTCTTATATACAATACTTTCCATAGCTTCATTTTAACTTCTTTCAATATATACGTTAATAAGGTAAAAGATAACTCGTTACTTTTTAGCGAATTTCCCCTATATGGAAGAAGCTATTACCGTAGGTCTTATGGTAAGACTTAAGCCCGAGACCATGATAACTTTTCATTTTGAGGTCCCCAGATGCCAAAAACACCATTCGTTAAAATTTTTATATATGTATATATATATGTTATATATATATATATATATGTATATGTTATATATATATATATATATGTGTGTCCGTAAGCACGATAACTCTCGTAAAAAACGTCCGATCTTAATGAAATTTGGTACAAATATGTAAAGTACCATTTATTTGAACGAGTTCGAAAACCAGATGAATCGCACCATCCAAAGGGGGGTTTTTGGGGGTTTTGTACCCCAAAAATGTGTTTTTTGGGGTTTTCACAGGTAATTTAAATTTAAGTCAAATTTTAATTTATACCATTAGGTTGAGCTTAAAAAAACAAACAATTTGGTATTTTTACCATTGCTCTACGTCAATTGGTTACCGAGATATTGGAAGTGCTAAACACAGTACGTTGTCTAATGTTATTCTTATGGAGAAAAAGAAAAATTGTATATTTAGCTTATTTATGAACATAAACTGACGAAATTTGGTATATGGCTTCATATGGTTGTGGTTTATTGTTGTTTGCACAAAAAAACTATTTTTCGCCTATGGTTCCTGTAGCAGCAAACCTAGGTACTCGGTCCCTATGTTATTCTTATGGAAAATACTTAAAATGTTATATATCGCTTATTTATGAATGTATATGGATGAAACTTGGTATGTGACTTCACATACATGAGATCTATTGGTATTTGCATAAAAACCCATTATTTTGTGTGCCTTGTTGCAGCAAACCTGCGTACTCATCCCCAATGTTATTCTTATGGAGATTAATTAATATTTTAAATATCGCTTGTCTGTGAATACATTTCTTACGAATCCTGTGAAGTGTTTTAATGTGTTATGTTATATGTTCATTCGAAATTCGCTGAGTATGCAGGTTTGCTGCGACGGGGGTATTTTCTTCTTACATTTTCTTTTAGCGAATTCCCCCTATAGGGAAGAATCTATTACCGTAGGTCTCATGGTAAGACTTAAGCCCGAGACCATGATAACTTTTTGTTTTGACGTCCCCAGATGCCAAAAACACCATTCGTTCAAATTTCTATATATGTATATATATATATATATATGTGTGTGTGTCCGTAAGCACGATAACTCTCGTAAAAAAGGTCCGATCTTAATGAAATTTGGTACAAATGTGTAAAGCACCATTTATTTGAACGAGTTCGAAAACCAGACGAATCACACCATCCAAAGTGGGGTTTTTGGGGGATTTTGTACCCCAAAAATGGGTTTTTTGGGGTTTCCACATGTACTTTTTACTTAAATCAAATTTTAATTTTTACCATTAGGTTGAGCTTAAAAAAACAAACAATTTGGTATTTTTATCATTGCTCTATGTCAATTGGTTACCGAGATATTTAAAGTGCTAAACACAGTACGTTGTCTAATGTTATTCTTACGGAGAAAAAGAAAAATTGTATATTTAGCTTATTTATGAACATAAACTGACGAAATTTGGTATATGGCTTCATATGGTTGTGGTTTATTGTTGTTTGCACAAAAAAACTATTTTTCGCCTATGGTTCCTGTAGCAGCAAACCTAGGTACTCGGTCCCTATGTTATTCTTATGGAAAATACTTAAAATGTTATATATCGCTTATTTATGAATGTATATGGATGAAACTTGGTATGTGACTTCACATACATGAGATCTATTGGTATTTGCATAAAAACCCATTATTTTGTGTGCCTTGTTGCAGCAAACCTGCGTACTCATCCCCAATGTTATTCTTATGGAGATTAATTAATATTTTAAATATCGCTTGTCTGTGAATACATTTCTTACGAATCCTGTGAAGTGTTTTAATGTGTTATGTTATATGTTCATTCGAAATTCGCTTAGTATGCAGGTTTGCTGCGACGGGGGTATTTTCTTCTTACATTTTCTTTTAGCGAATTCCCCCTATAGGGAAGAATCTATTACCGTAGGTCTCATGGTAAGACTTAAGCCCGAGACCATGATAACTTTTTGTTTTGACGTCCCCAGATGCCAAAAACACCATTCGTTCAAATTTCTATATATGTATATATATATATGTGTGTGTCCGTAAGCACGATAACTCTCGTAAAAAAGGTCCGATCTTAATGAAATTTGGTACAAATGTGTAAAGCACCATTTATTTGAACGAGTTCGAAAACCAGACGAATCACACCATCCAAAGTGGGGTTTTTGGGGGATTTTGTACCCCAAAAATGGGTTTTTTGGGGTTTCCACATGTACTTTTTACTTAAATCAAATTTTAATTTTTACCATTAGGTTGAGCTTAAAAAAACAAACAATTTGGTATTTTTATCATTGCTCTACGTCAATTGGTTACCGAGATATTGAAAGTGCTAAACACAGTACGTTGTCTAATGTTATTCTTACGGAGAAAAAGAAAAATTGTATATTTAGCTTATTTATGAACATAAACTGACGAAATTTGGTATATGGCTTCATATGGTTGTGGTTTATTGTTGTTTGCACAAAAAAACTATTTTTCGCCTATGGTTCCTGTAGCAGCAAACCTAGGTACTCGGTCCCTATGTTATTCTTATGGAAAATACTTAAAATGTTATATATCGCTTATTTATGAATGTATATGGATGAAACTTGGTATGTGACTTCACATACATGAGATCTATTGGTATTTGCATAAAAACCCATTATTTTGTGTGCCTTGTTGCAGCAAACCTGCGTACTCATCCCCAATGTTATTCTTATGGAGATTAATTAATATTTTAAATATCGCTTGTCTGTGAATACATTTCTTACGAATCCTGTGAAGTGTTTTAATGTGTTATTTTATATATTCATTGGAAATTCGCTGAGTATGCAGGTTTTCTGTGACGGGGGTATTTTATTTGTATTGCACTTTTGTGCTTAAACCACCCCTCACGCTTATTCCAAGCAGCCCGATGATGAAAACACTTTTCTGAGAAATGTTGAGGAATTTCTCGCTGTTACCGTGACAGCTGTCACTCGATTATTATCCCTTGCTGTATCCAAATGACAATTGATTCTACCAAATTAATGAACTTGTTATGTTCTTAGTTTTTGAAGTTTATCGTATTCTTTAAAATATATTTTTAAAGAAGTAACATACATAGATAGAAACTGATGTTTACTGAAATAAGGCTGCAACCCCGAAGACAAGATAAACAGCTCATGTTGGCGTTGGAGTTAAACAAACTGTATCAGTAATCTAACACATACTTCATCCCTTCAAGTACAGTTTTAATAAATAATTGATTTAAAATGTACTAATATAACAAAATATAAACAATTATTGTAAGAATTTTAAATTTATTAATACAGTTATTGTAGTTAAACTATAATGTATATTTATACATATTATATACACAAAAATAGTATTATAACGCAAGTGTAAGCAAAATTCTAACTGAAAAACTGTAAATAATAATATAAATAGTGACATCCAAAATGTTTACTTGAGCAGTAAGTGTCTGTTTTTCTACAAATAATTAAATGTTTTACAAATACATATAAATAAATCATGAATTATAGATACAAAAACGATAAAATATAGTTAGTTTTATATCTAGAAATGTAATTTTTAAATAAGTACAATTTTATCTATTAAAATTATTTAAATGTATAATAATAAAGTATAAATAATACTAAAATAACCATACACATCATATATCTCAAAATCTATGATAAACAGACCCGCTCCGCCTTCTAATAAGATCACACCCCTGGACGTTCGAACTGATGGCTTTCCTTTAGGACCAGGCCTATGTTACTGAGGTGGATCTTACTTAACTAAACCGTTCAGGCTTTATATTTTCCTCTCCTTGAATATATTTTAGTCCATTAACTATCTGCGAAGTATGGAACCTATAGAATGCAATATCATACTAACTAATGCCATTCTGTATTATTCCAAGAGAGTATCCGACAGACTCAGCGGGACTCGTCATCGGTGTAACGACCCCGTGTCGTGACCTCACCAACCAACGACAATAACTGTGTTTTGCGCTCGTTTAAATAACTGCTTCCATCGACCTTACCATTTTCTTGTAATAGCGAATGTAATAACCCCCACCGTTAATATACACGATTTATTATAATACGTTAGTAGTGAATGAACATAGTCATGAGGTCAAACCCCATTGTATCGGATAACTTAAAACTCTCAGGCAGTTTTTTTCACGTGTGTAGAAATGTTGATTTATACTATAGACAATTAATTTTTTAATTTACAAAATCTACATTTTTATAATTTTTTACGCATTTGGTATAAACAGATTTAGTAATAAGGCAGGTATAGTATGAGTAAACCTTTTACAATATAGCCTACTCAGATAGGTGTTCCGACCATCTCATGACTTTATTTGCTTGAAGATTAAACATTTAAATGTTAATCTAGTGCGTAGCAAGTTAAAAAAAATTAATAATATAAACAAAACAAACAAAATAGAGAAATATTTTTTTATTATTTATTTATAGAAGTTTATCAGATTCGTTTTAAAAGTTATCTTGTTAATATTATGTCACAAAATATGCCGAACAACATATTTTCACGTTTCGTATGTTGATATGAGATAATAGTTACAGTAGGTTTTGTTTTTAAAACAAATAAAAACAATATTCATATCAGGTTGTTTTCGTAGCTCCCTCGCGCAATGTACTGATTAGACGATTTTTTCTAATAAATTATGTGCATTTTCGTCTTTAACCAACATTGCCATTGAAAATCCGTCTCATAGTTTTATTTAGCCACTTTAATTAATTTAAATTATTTATTTATATCTTTTGTAACATTTTTAAAAAGTTTCGGATGAAGTGTATTCAAGTGAATCGAGATTATGCACACACAAGAGACGATTTTATAACTGAAAATTACGTAAGTACATTGCATTTTTAAAATTTGTACATGGAACTTGAACAATTGTGAATTAATTATATATATATTATTTAAGGCATACCTGCACGACAAGTACAGATTTTAGACTGGTTTGTAAATTTTCAAGACTAAACCGATATTTGACGGTCGGTATATATTACGAAAATTAAAACACATTTTCTTTAACAGTTGTATATTTTTTCTCATTATTATTATTGTAGCTCTTACGAGCCCATCAAAAATGACGGACGTAAACAAACTAAAGAAGTATTGTTCACTAGTTATAACTTAAATTTGATGGCTTAACAATTTATATTTAAAAAGCTAATTTTGAATTGCATGTAATAAACTGGGGATCCGCCGTGCCAAATTAAAAGTGTTATTATAATAAAGCTCCAGTATAATGCATTCAAAATATTAATTATAACTTGTCAAAATGCATAAAGTGTCTTTTTACAAAAGACATTCTACGCCTGCATGCAACAGCGTTGTTTAAACTTTGTTGTTAGTTTAGTTTTGGATGTTGAATCAAACCCATTTTGGTGTCACTTCAAGCCAAATTTTGTTTCTTAAAAACTGCAGTTAAATGTTATTAAGTGTACATTATTAAGTGTTATTAAGTGTTATTTAGTGTGGGTTTGTTCATCGGGTTCAAATTTGTAATACAAATTTACTTAACTACTTTCAGTGCTAAAAGAAAAAAATACAGTCAACATATTTATCAACATTTAATTGTAATTCGACTGCTAACAAAATATCTAAAGTCAGACTAACAAAAATACGTAATTTATCCGTCTATATTATTTATACGCTACATATAAACTTTGTAAACAGTAAGGCTTTTTTATATGATTTACCACCACATCTTATACACTAATGCGCGCGTCTAGGTGTGCAGATGTTCAAACTGGCTTTAGATTTTCGATTTAGGCCTCAGGGCTCTTCCCCATGGGATTGCCAAGTCCCTACGTTATTGATATGGATGAGAGTATTTTTTTGGTTTATGTCACATGTGTTTTTTATTAAATCAATTCAATTAAATAACATATATTATAAGGATTTCATATAACTACAGACTATCGTTCTTTTTTACTTTTTAAATAATTACTATATTCGCTTCTCAAAACGGGATGCGTAAGCTGCACACAGGAAATTCTAGTTATCTATAACCTGCATGGACAAATATTTCACATTGTATTCAATGCTAATAGGATAGGTCAATAGTCCTTAGTTTTCTTATCCATTCCATTAAATTTCTTACCAGAGTTTCGTTCAGTTGCAGCCAATTTCATCCAATACAGCACATGAAATGGAAATCGAACTATATATTTAGATAACAAAACTGAATCGGAATTTTAAACTTGAAATGTGTAACTGAAATATAGTTTACTGGATTATATAAATCGTCTTAATCTTCACAAGCCTTATGTGGTTAACTTTACCTTCGCATTTTTACCTCCCTTTTTAACTGTATTTGTGCCTTAGTCATGTTTTTTATATACTCATACACAAATCGCTATACTACTTTAGGGAGTATAGTGACTATCATCGAAGTTAAAAAAAACTTTTGATTCAGCTGTACACAAAACTTTCAAAACTACCTAAAAAACTACAATTCCAGCAGTGAACCGCTAGAATGCCACCCTGCTGTCATATTTTATGAGACCCATGATTTATCAAAGGAAAATCATCTCCTTCAGGTTCCATTAACAGTGACAAAATCCAATTTCGCCGCAAGAGTAAAAGTAAAAAGAGTTAATTATTAATAGTAAATATAGAGTACACCAATCTTAATTGAACTTTGCTGACACCTTTAGACAGTATTATAAACTCTACTACCATTCAACATGGAATTTTGGTTCCTTACTGCTTGTAAATTTCAATCCAAAAACCTAAATTTAGCTAGGAATAGACGTCTGCTTTTTTTTACAAAAACAACCTTAATTTTATCCAGCTGTTGTAGTGATTTTGGATGCAAAATAGGGAAAGAATGGCTTGGTAAACAAAATGATTGCAAATAAAATATGGAAAAAGAACAGTGTATTACGCCAATTACAAACTTATAACTAAATAAATGTAGGACATCGTATCTTTTCCTCAATCTGGGCCTAAAGGAAATCTTGTGATACCAACCTGGCCTCTCTATGTTCAGAGTACTTTGCACAAAACATGTGGTGACACGTTCCTTATACATGGGCCTTAAACATGGGGATGTCGAAAAAGGGCAAAAAACAGTGTGATTTTGCCAATTGCAAAATTATAACTCAGTAAATTTATGATATCGTACTTTTTCCATCATCCTTGGGCTAAGGAAAATCTATTGACAACAACCTGGCCGCTCTAAGTTCAGTAGTTTACTCGGATTAGGTGGTTACAAGTCATCACTACACGCTATTATTATATAGTATTAAACCTATATTAATTCTTTCTTCCAACCAAAAGTTGTAATATTTCTTTTAAGATAAGGACACTGAAGTTTTATATTAAATAAATTATAATCACCACTCTATAGTATTTAGTTTTTATTATACTCAACCATTTGGATAATATAATTAATGCACTTATTTATTGATCCCTAAATTATAATAACCCCCGTCACATCAAATCTGCGTACTCAGCAAATTTATATTGAATATTTATATGTCTTAATAACACATTAAGCCACTTACCAGGATTCATAAGAAATATTCACAAATAAGGGATAGGCCTATTTAAATTAAATTATACTCTATAAGAATAACATTGGGGATGAGTACGCAGGTTTGCTGCAAAAAGGAACACAAAATAATAGGTTTTTATGTAAATAGTGATACGACTCTTCAAAGTGAAGCCACATACCAAGTTTCATCCATATATATATTCATAAATAAGCTATATATAACATTTTAACTATTCTCCTTAAGAATAACTTTGAAACCGAGTACCTAGGTTTGCTGCTACGGGAACAATACGCAAAAATTTGTTTGTGTAAACAACAACAAACCACAACAAGATGAAATCATATATCAAGTTTCATCAGTTTATGTAAATAAATAAACAAGATATAACATTTTGATTTTTCTTCACAAGAATAGCATTAGACAACGTACTGTTTAAGCTTTCAATATCTCAGTAACCAATTGACGTAGCGTAATGATCAAAATACCAAGTTGTTTGGTTTTTAACTGAATTTAATGGCATAAATTACAGTTTAATTTAAATAAATATTTCATGTGAAACCCCAAAAAAAGATTTTTGGGATACAAAACCCCCTCATAATTCCCCTTCGGATGGTGCGATTAGTCTGGTTTTCGAACTCGTTCAAATAAATGGTGCTTTACACATTTGTACCAAATTGTATTAAGATCGGACTTTTTTACGAGAGTTATCGTGCTTACGAGCCCACACACGCACAAACACACACACACACACACACACACACACACACACACACACACACACATATAAATATTTTAACGAATGGTGTTTTTGTGCATCTTGGGACCTCAAAATGAAAAGTTATCATGGTCTTGGGCTTAAGTCTTTCCATGAGACCTACGGTAATAGCTTCTACCCTGTAGGGTAAATTAGGTAAAACTAATTAAGTTTTTTTTTATTTGTTTTACATACATCTTAGTTGTGGGAAAGATGTAGTCTTAATTTAATAAATTATATGCTTGGTTGAAATCGTTGAGTAAAAATGGTAGGTATAATAGGGAATAGGTATAAAATGGGATAGTAAACAAATATGCTGGGGTTTTAATAAGTTCCAGTTTCTTCTTTATAGTTGCTGTTGTTGTGCCAGTAATGTTAAAACTGACAAAGACTACGGTCGATATATCTTATTACAATTGACAGAGACGCATTTATAGCAGGTTTTCCCACTTTCTTGTTGTCAGTTGGGCAAAGCCCTGGAAGAAATATGGAAAACCATGAATCACATGCACAGCTACATACTGTACGATATGCACCCATACAACTGGGAGTACCTACAAAAACACTGCTTCTTTCCTAGGATTAACCTATTCGTTCTGATCTTCATCATTGGGCTCTTGGGTTGCATTTCCTAACGTTTCTGTATTTCCTTTATTTTTTTATTGAATTTTGTTTTATTAGTAGGAAAATTTGTATACGTTTCAATTGATGAATCTGTTTATACTGTGAACTAAAAAATGTCAAATTTTGTTTCTTTCAATTAGACTTCAAAATCTACAATTTGGTGCCAGTTTAAAACACATACTTCAAAAAGGCTGAAACTTGCATTTACACACAGGTTTTATTTGTACCCAGAGTTAAAAGATTATTAACAAAAAATTCATATTTCTAAACCTTACATCAGTATATATTCGTCTATCAAATATACTTATTTTATTTTTCCCTGTGTAAATTTACCTTGAGACCAAAAGTTATAGTTAGCTCTAAACCGTTCTATTTCCAATAAAAATTCACCTTTTTTAAATCCTGATAAAACGTTGAAAGTCATGACCAACATGTTTAAGCATCAACTTTATTGTCCTGAAGAGATATATATATATATATATATATATATATATATATATATATATACAGACACTTTATAATGCTCACGGTGTATGACAATATATGATTTTTTTAATATTACTTCACAAATCCGAGTAACAGTGGGACGTGTTGGTTGGCGACGACCCAGGTCAGAACGCCAACTATTGAACCGCCGCTGCGTCAAATGTTTTATGACAACTTGCGTGCAAACGGACTCAAGTATTTTTCAGTATTGTTATTTCCAAAAAGCAGAACACCGCAAATGTTCGAGTAGAGTTGGAATGTTAAATAGTAAAATCAGATGAATTTCAGATGTAAAGAAAATTCATGTCAAATTTGCTTGTCTTTCCACCAAACGTTTTAGTGCTATTTTATTTTTTACGATCGTGACTTGGATCTCACGTTATCAGATATGCCACCGTGTGAACAAGAATTGGGCTCTGCATTGCCCCTACAACCAGCCAAATCCATGGTCTGGGCAAATTATGGTCTGGCTTCAGGGTACTGGGGTTGGGGTTGTGTCTTCAAGGCTATACCCATTCCTCGTTATCAAGGCCACCCCTAGTTTCAACAGAACCTGGCTAGTCAAAACCTATCCACCCTACACAAATAGAGAGAAAGCTTAAGCAAGACAAGTATAAAATGCTGGAGGTGGAGCAAGCGTACTTCGATTGCAGCTCAAAGCTCGTAAGGCAACCAGCTTGAACAAAGCCCACAGACTCGGGGAAAGGCGCCGTCAGGTGTCATGAAGACTTCGCCTCCACCGGCACCATTCAAGACTAAGAAGGCGGAACCTATTTGATCTTAAGAACCTCAAGATACCGGCATAACGCCGAAAAAGAACCCTCTGTGAGCCGCCTTTTTTCATGTGTTGGTGTGAGTGATTTTGTCTATGATACAAGCGTTATTTTCAATGTTTATTTAGCACGTAGAAACTTCGGGTGTTTTAAATAAAGGTGTGAGTTTTCAGAAAAAGCGAACACCGACTTTTGACAGAAAATGTTCGTACGCTACTACTTTATGGTGGCCTATTCGAAAGCTGACCCTGTCTCTCGTGTTATGATTGTGCCTTTTTGTCAGAGTACATTTATACATACAGTGTACGCCAGTTTCCAGAATATAGAGACAAGAAAGTGTCAGCAATTCCGGTTCTATAAAAGCTAGCTTGTATGACTCTCTTGTTTTTATACTTTCAATTGTTCGGAACACATGTTTGTAGTATAAACAGACTTATAAACGTACTGCTTAAATACACACCTTAGTGGGCTACTCCTTACGCAAGGTGGGGAAAAACAATCCATAATACACCATTATCAGTACCTTGGTATGGCAGTATTTAGACAATGATTTAAAAACAAAAAAGATGAATGATAATTTAGAACAGATGCTTTCAATACTATCGTTCCACGTTAACCCTCGATCAATGTTTATTCCAAGGAAAATGGTAGAACATGCTTATTTGAGCAGTATCTCAGTCAGAATTACTGCTGGACTATCCTCTATATTTTTGGAATGGAAACAGAAATTGGTTAATTTAGATTTTGATGAATTTGTTTTCAAGTTGATTTCATTGAAAGCCTGACCACATCGTTTCAGATCCACAAATATTTAATGTACCAAATATCATTTTTAATCTGCAGTGAGGCAGAGATTCGTGTCATCAGTATACTTCACCTTCACCCATGTTATAGTGACAAGCTAATGGCTTTGACGTAAATGAGGACAATTGGATTAGTGTTCCCTGAGGACACTGTGCCTTGCCATTGCGCAGTGATTTTGTTTTTGGAAAGCTGGTTTGAGATTTTAAAAATATTTGTTGTGTCACATAGGTCTGACTTAAGCCAATAACTTGACACGCCTCGAATATTTTAGCAAGCTGGGAACACGATACCCGAGGTCTTTGTACTACTACACTCATCCCGAAAGTCCAAAACGAGTGGAACAACTGCACGGCTAGGTTTTACTACCTCCCGCAATATTTGTCAGGTGATGGCTATTTTCAGTCGTACTTTTACTTATGGGTAAGACCGGTTCATTGGACTGCATGTACTGATCGGAAGTTGCTGACGACGCGGGACATACATTCTTACACTGACCGCGTCAGAAAAGGTCTCGAATAGTGGTCACGAGACAACTTGTACTGTACTTGTAGGTGTACGACAGTGGATGCGGCAGTCAGTAATTCTGAAAAGGATGAAAGGTGATAGCAAATGGATCTGCATGTCACGACTAGTGCAGGACATCATACATACTAATAAGATATTCCTAAACTGGGGTGGGGCTAGGTCTTAACAAGTTGTTATGCCCTGAGGGTATAAGTTTAAACTAGGCCTAGCCTGAAGCAATGCCATAAATAGTTCCCAGGTTATGTTCTGAAAGTGTGGATGAGGTTTTTTAAGTGGGTAGACTAAGTCTGATAGAAGTCACACACTAGAGGATGACCACATGTGTGCATAGAGCATTGTTGTACCTCCCTCTACAACAAACAATAATTGTTACCATGTGTGAGAATAACCCCACATCATCAGGAACCAGGAACCAGCACACTAAGGTGTGTATTCAAGCAATACGTTTATAAGTCTGTTTATACTACAAACATGTGTTCCGAACAATTGAAAGTATAAAAACAAGAGAGTCAAACAAGCTAGCTTTTATAGAACTGGAATTGCTGACACTTTCTTGTCTCTATATTCTGGAAACTGGCGTACACTGTATGTATAAATGTACTCTGACAAAAAGGCACAATCATAACACGAGAGACAGAGTCAGCTTTCGAATAGGCCAGCATGAAGTAGTAGTTAGTAGTTAGTTATTGCGTAACTAATTTATGTGGGTGCTAATCATATGAAGAAAATTAATTTGTTAAAATTATTATTTAAACAATATCTTCATTATCTAAGGTTTAATTATATACATTCATCACAAAATGCATTATTAGCTTTTCAATGATAATTGTATTTGTTGTTAAAAATCTTTCACAAACAACACAAATTATACTTCCAAAACAACTTTATTAATACACACTTACACCCATAACACTATTTACAATAATAATATATTTCGACAGCCTATTTAGTCATCATGATGGAAGAATAGGCGTGATGGCATGATTCGAGGCAGCTATATTGATTCACTCAGTTGGTAAGATGATGATGGGATAAACGGTTGAAATATTCTATTAGTGTAAACAGATATGTAGTTCGTACTTTATTACAATGAAATGTTGTTTTCGACGTAAAATGTGTTTATTACTGTACAGAAATTTACTCGTATAACGGATGTTTTATTACTTATTATTGCTAATACAAGTTTCTGTGATGGAGATATTGGTATCTTAATATTTTTATGTAATATGATAAAACGATTCATAAAACATTTAGTTTTGTTTTCCCCGTTTTAATTTTCTCAAACCAATACAGTAAATACGAGTGAAGTAGAGAATATTGAATAAACCGTGACGTAAGGTATTTGTTGAAACAAATGTAAACCATCTAATTAACAGAACCCTTCAGGGGTTTTCTGAAATCTGAGTTTGTGTCTGGATCCTTCTGTTATTGATCACGTTCCAAACGTTTAAGTTACCTGACCCTAAAGCAATCAATTAAATCGAAGAATTCAGTATACTTCGAACATTTTAGTACTCACCTAAGAGTCACATATAGGCTATTCTTACTCAAAATTAGGCAATTTATAAACGTTTATAAAATATTGTGTTACAAGTACAGCACCAACTCTAAACCAAAACAAACAGTTATACAAGTAGGCCTACATAACTTACATCCATAATTTGAGACAATTGCTGTGTATTTATTTATGTTACGCTCTTGGCACTGGTATATTAAAAGAAACATGTAATTAGTTATTTCACACTTTTTAGCGTGTTTTTATAACTATTTGAGTTGGTTAAATTTTTGTTAAAAATAGATTATTTTATTATTCTTATTAGTAAGTGGAAAGAATCTAAAAGTAATGCAACTTAGATTTTCGAAGCTATTAGCAATGACTACATAAAGTAAAATTGTAGTTTATGTAGTCATTGCTATTATTCACGATAGCACCTGGTTGAGTGATCCTACTAAAATTGTCTGGTTGATATCAACAGCTGATTTTAATTGTTTCTATTTTAAACCACATAATCCAATATTAAATTTTGGTTTAAAGGCATGGTTTTTATATAATTGTGTCTAGAATCAGGCTTATCTAAAGTACATTTTTAACCCAGGTAAGCCTACTTTTTATCGTTTGTGCCGTTTTGACCTAAAATTTTCAAGCAAATAAGCTTACTCATATTATACTTACTATACTTACATATTATATATTCATATTCTATAAAGTATTTAAACTTGTTTAACAATTGTTTATCTTATTTCCCTTTCATAATCATACTTACATATATATATAGGATACCGCCAAAACCATTTCGTATTCTGGATTCTGAGTTGATGATCTACATTTGCTCTCATACACTGTTTAAAAATTGCGTTTCCATTCCGTTATTATGGTTTTTTAATGTACATCGTGAGTCATATCTGATTTTAGACTGCAGATGATTATAATGCACATTTCAATTCAACTTAATTCCTTTATAAGATTTGAATTGACACTTTAAATGTATGCAGGACAGAGCCCTGATGTTGGATTTGATTGAATTTAATGTAGGACGCCCTGAAATCAAGACCTATAAAACAAAACCAAAATCATCAAAATCGGTTGAAAACAACAAAGTTATACGCGAACATACACGAAAAAACATACCGACGGATCGAATCTACAACCTCCTACTTTTTTGAAGTTGGTCAAAAAGAAAACACGGTATTTCATGTCACATACACACTCGCAATTTAGGAGAAAATTTGTGTGTGTCTTTAATTATATTTGATCAAATAAAAACGTCTACCTTCACGTTGGTTGAATTATTGTTTAGGTAATTCTCTTGATGAGGAGTTTTCAATGAATATACAGTTTAAGACTAAATTCGAATGACACTGTCCGGAAGCCATTCAGATTTGTATTTTGTCGTTCCATAAGCAAGTAGCCATCTCTGGGTGTTTGTGAGGCAACATTGTTTACTACACCATTTCTGAACTAGAACACCTGATGCTGAATCCCAGTTAAGTTCCCTGATAGATTGCGAAATGTTGACATATCATAATTAAATAACGTAGATGGTTAATTGAAAATTGCGTTATAGTTATTTATTGTGATTATTTATTGTAACATCATATTAACTCACAATTAGTTTGTTAATATAATAATGATTTGAGTCAGCTATTAATTATACTCGATGACACTGGATACCTTGGAACATATTCAGCCAACTACATCGGCATTTATATCTAAGTCGTAACCCTCAGTATTTTTGCAGTCGTTAAAATAATAAAGTGAACTCGTTATCAACTTGCCATACAACATAGCACTTTCTATAGTTGCAATAAGTAGTCATAGTCACTGATTTCTTCTTAGGTGGACACGATGTTCAGGATTACTGTAAAAAATAGTAATATACTTCTACTAATGCAACTGATGCAGTGCGGTTTAGTTTAAAACAACAAAAAAGTCAGTATTGACCTTATACACTCAATATAGCGCTATTATATTGATCAAACTTCTAAATTGTTTTAATTTTTTACATTTTTTGGCATTGTAACTTCTCTTAACATGGTATGCTATTAAATTATGTTTCATGTAAATTATATTTTAAGGCAGCAGGTGCTTTAGAATCGGGTTAGTAGTAAAAGAATAGCTGTTTTTAGGAAATAACTTAATGTTTATATAATGAAGGATGGTATATAAAATGGTAACAAGCAAACTAGAACAAATATTTTGTGTTTCAAGGAAAAAGAAAATGATACGATTATGTGCAATTATAATTTATTATGTAAACGTAAATGGATTAATTTATTTAAATGCAGCTTTATTGATACTAATACTGTTTTCAGGTATCTGCAGGTAAATGCAGGTATCCGGTATTTTAATTATCTTCCGAATAAAATCAAATTGATAGACAAATTCATTTAATATACATTTAAAACAGTTCCTAGTTCAAAAGGTGCTTTATTCCATCCAAGAGTTTTTCGACTGAGATAAAGTATAATGTATGTTTTTTTTATATTATGATTTAACTATAAATTGATTTAGGAGTTGAGTTACGTGTATTTTTTGTTCGTTTAATTTATGGACGCCATTCTTGTATACTACTATAAATATTTTTACTATGACTATGACTATTTAAACACATATAACACATAAGCACTTTATCTAACGTGCTCCTGGCTGTTGCAGTGGACGTGGTGGCGGCGGAGGCGGTGGCAGGGTTTACGGCGCTGCTGCCCTGCGACCTATCGCCACCCGTCCCCGACGACAAGGTCCATCTCGTCATATGGTACAAGGACTCCATAGACCTGCCCATATACAGGTAACTCCTACTAGAGATAGCTCCTATCTGCTTCATTAAAATAAATTTAAAATGTTATCGTCAGCCACTTGACGATCAGAGTCAAAATTCAAGATTGTAAAAAATATAAAAACCTTAAATTTAAATTTTGGCTTCTACAATCCCTTCCAATTAGTATTACTTTTTCTTCAAACAAATATTTGTTAAGATCTGTCATGTGGTTTTCTCAGAATTTTACCGGTAAAAGACCAGTTTTTTTAAAATATATAGAATAATCCTGCATCCGGTGGGGTACAAATGTTTTGAAATTAGATTAACATATTATATTTGATTTCACTGTTGAAAACTTACATTAGATAATCGTGTAAACAAATCTATATGTAGCTACAACGTGGCCCTATCAAGGAACACCAACAATGAGTGAATTTAAAGGTACCAATATATGACGAGAGGTGTTTCAATGACTTTGTAGCGAGAGCGCAATCGATAGAAAGCCATTACGGTCTTTGGCAAAGGATGAAATGACAGTTTCGTTTCCACTCCTTCAATTGTTTTTTTTTCACATTACTTTATTGGGAATAATGTGTTACACGTCCAACTATATATTCTTAGTAAAGTTATTGGCTTTCAGTTTTTAGCCTGGTGAAACGAATTATTTTATTGTACCGTCAAATGGAAAACGAAACTTTAAATACGGAGCGTGAACATGTACCTTTTCTTGTTTAACTTATTACTCTTATCGTTATACCCTGGCTGCTGTTTGACAGCTACGACGCTAGAGGTACGGCACCAGAGAAGGGCACACACTGGGCGGCGGACTCGTCGCTGGGTGAGAGGGCGTTCTTCAGGTACAAGGACGAGCCGTCCAGATTGGAGCTCCGCAACATCCGCGAAGGCGACGTCGGCCTGTACCGCTGCAGGGTGGACTTCCGCAAGTCACCCACCAGGAACTCCAAAGTCAACCTCACCATCATACGTAAGTTGTTAAATATATCACAACTTATCCTACCTAGAAAGGCATTGGTATAAACTAACTTGACAGCTCTTATGAAATAACCACGAACCTCTAATTTCACTTGTGGCGTAATTTATATATACTTCACTTTAGTAGCCCACTTGTGTTTCGATAGCAATTGTCTTTGTATCAGTTCAGAAAGGATGAAACTGTAACAGCTGATAGGTGTGTAGCATATCAATGTAATGGGAAATATACATAGGGATATTAAAGGATAACTTCATTCTTCTTTGGTAGCAAGTACTTATGTTATTCATGTTGCTAAATGAGCTGTTTGTTGCGTGTTGTAGTGCCACCCCAGAAGCTGAGTGTGCTGGACGAGCGAGGCACCCACATCCAACACTACATCCTGGGCCCATACTCGGAAGGCGCCAGCATGGAGATCACCTGCCTCTCCACTGGAGGTAAACAGTTTTAGAATGAGTAGCTCTTCGGTAACTTGGAGGGAAAGTCTTTGCACTAATGGTAAGCGTGGTAAGTGTATCAACTAGCTTCAATATTTCCGGTTACCGTTAAAACGGCATATCAAGGAAAAAATAAATGGAGAACTTATCCAGAACAAATGCAATAGTAATGCAACATATAAAGATGCATTAAAGTGAATCGAGATTCAAGAGCTCGTATTTTTGTTTTAAAGTATATTGAATACATTTATTCTTCATTAAAAGGTAACCAATTTCTTCTAATTTAGCAGCATTTTACACATATCGGACGATTTACAACAAGACATTGGTATAAAAATACGTACATTTTGCATAGTCAAACATGTTGCAAGTAAAATTTACCCAGCCTTGACACCTATATATATATATATATGTGTATATGTATTTAACACATTAAGATGCAATTAGAGTCTAGATATTATCAATATCAATAACATATTTTCCAAGGTATGAGTTGTGCTTACAGTCGGGTAATATATTGTTTTACACATTTAAAACTACACACAACGTTAAAACCTCAAAATATTACAACTACACATTCAAACACGTTAAACATTTAATGCAATTATCTCCTAGGCTTGGATTTCATAATCTTCCTGATTGTCTTCCAGTCACTTCCGTGTAAATGATATCAAATGATGACCATTTACCAACGACGCCGACGTAACAAAACTAAAGATGTTTCGTAGATGTTCAATTTAGCAGTGTAAAACAAATAATATTGTAACATATCTGTTCGTACAGTTTAAGGTATTAAGATATACAATTGTGTAAACATTATTTTTAATCAATATTGGAAAATATACACTGTGTTTGTTAAAGAAGTTATGTTAGTTTACTTCAATGTTAGTAGAAGTTAAAGTTAAATCAAATTCACATCTATACCGTTAAATATAAAATATCCGCCCCAAAAACTTTCCAATTAAGATAGGGTGATAAACCGGTTGAATGGATAAGAACAACATCCAAAAGCGATTTCGTTTATCAGGAACGTTATAAAACGTTTCTATTGTTGGCAGTCGATTGGGCCTCGTCATAAGTCATCACACAAAAACTCCCGTCCCGGTCCAACCACGCCCGCCCGGGCTAACACTGCCTCTCTTTAACTCTTTTGCCAAATATGTGTTTTATATTTAAATTTCCAAAACAATTCACATTTCATATGAAATGTAACCCACAATCAGAAAAACTTCATTAACTTTGTATTATTGTTTAAGTTGTCTGTGTTCTACCTGCTTTGTAGGTAAAATTTGTTATAAATAAACAGTTGCAGACACTTTTTTTAAAAATCACGCGGTTTAGGTTAAACAACAAAAAAGTCAGTGTTGATTATTTTTACACCCACGTTATTAAAATATAGGCTCACATAATTTATTATTTTAAGCGAGTCGTCTGAAGGAATAATAATAAAGAAACGGTATCAGGAAACTGACACATACTTTCTCCCTTTTAGCCAAACTTTAATGAAACAATTATTTTTTATTTACTAAATATAGAATATGAAGTACAGAAAATTGTCTCAAATAGTTGTTTTCAGAAATATCAACCCAAATTCCTTTTTGGGATGCACTATAGAGTCCGTTGCTACACACAGTGGTTTTGAGAGGGGACATGCCCCCTTGTCCCCCCCAGGGTTAAATGGCAACATATTTCGAACATCCTCTGTTGGTCAATGCTAACTTGACCTGCATATCAAGGTTTAATGAAATTGTTCAGTAAATAAGGGAGAAATAGTTATATTTGTATTCACCATAAGAATAAAATTGGACAACGTACTGCGTTTACCGCTAAATGGAAATTTCAATTTTCTCCGCAACTAGCAATCGTAGAATAGTAATTCATTTACTAATTTATTTAGTTTTTTGAGCTTTTTTTAATGGGGAATAGAAATCTTTTTTAACATTTATGATTTTTTATGAAAAATCCAAAAACTGAATTTTGGATGTTTTAAGTCCTGTTATTTCTGAACCCGAATTTTTACGGAAATGCGGGTGGTGTAATTTTGTTGAAAAACTAAAATTCTACAAACGGCTAAAGTTTAATTAAAATCGTTGGAGACATTTTTGATAAATTTTGATTTTTCATGTTTTTCATGGTTTTTGGGTGATTATTACCCTTAAAAATCAAAAATTCAAAAAAATAAAAGAAGCCTGGAAATATCGTGGTTTAGTACCTAATTACTAAATTTCATAAAAATCGCATATTCGAAAATTTTGAAGAAACCAATACTTTCTCCATATTACTATGTATAGGGGGAGAAAGTAATAAACGGTATCAGGAAACTGACACATACTTTCTCCCTTTTAGCCCAACTTTAATCATTAAATTACTTGTTATTTACTAAATATAGAATACAAAGCACGGTCGAATGTACAGAAAATCTTGTAAACAAGTCGTTTTCAAAAACATCCACCCAAATCCCTGTTTTGGAGGCACTACAGAATCCATTGCTATACCCATGGTTTTAAGATGGGAAATGTCCCCTATCCCCCCCTGGATTGTTAAGGGGCAACAAATTTCGAATTTACTCTGTTGGTCAATGCTAACTTGACAAGCATATCAGGTTTGAACGAAATTGATCAGTAAATAAGAGAGAAATAGTAATTTTTGTATTCCCCATAAGAAAAACATTCGACAACGTACTGCGTATACCTCAAAATGAAAATTTAAATTTTCTCCGCAACCAGCAATCGTAGAATAGTAATTAAAAATACTAAATTATTTAGTTGTTTGAGCTCTTTTTAATGGTGAATAGTATTTTTTTATATATTTATGTTTACTATGTAAAATCCAAAAAACAAATTGTTTATGTATTAAGCCCTATAACTTCTAAACCCGTATTTTTACAGAAACACGGGTGGTGTAATTTTGTTGAAAAACTAAAATTCTACAAACGGCTAAAGTTTAATTAAAATCGTTAGAGATATTTTTGATAAATTTTGATTTTTCATGTTTTTTGTGGTTTTTGGATGATAATTACCCTTAAAAATCAAAAATTCAAAAAAGGAATAAAGCCTGGAAATATCGTGGTTTAGTACCTAATTACCAAATTTCATAAAAATTGGACCATTGGTTTGGTCTCGAGCTCTGTACACATCCATACAGACAGACACACAGACATCACGTAAAAATCCCTTTTTTGGGTTCAGGGAGCACCAAAACGAATATTTCAACGAACAACTCAAATTCGAAATTGTTTTCGAATACAATACTTTCTCCATATACTATGTATAAGGGGAGAAAGTAAAAACTGACTTGAAATTAACCATGTCGATACTAACGTAGTGAAAAGAACAGGCCTAGTAGAGCTTAAAAGAAACTTTGTGTGAGTGTAAACACATCCTTAGACATTTAAACATGGTGATTGTAATATTTGATTTTAAGACAGATCTGTAATTATTTAGCTATTTAGCCTATTTAGCTTAAGATAGATCTGTACAGACACGTTGTCAGTATCAAGGTAGATCTGTACCGACATGTTGTCACTATCATGATAGATCTCTACCGACACGTTGTCAGTATCAAGGTAGATCTTTACCGAAACGTTTTCAGTATCAAGGTTGATCGGTATCGCAACGTTGTCAGTATTGAGATAGATCTGTACCGTCACGTTGTCAGCATCAAGGTAGATCTGTACCGACACGTTGTCAAGGTAGATCTGTACCAACACGTTTTCAGTACCGAGATAGATCTGTACCGACACGTTGTCAGTATCAAGGTAGATCTGTACTGTCACGTTTTTCAGTATCGAGATAGATCTGTACCGACACGTTGTCAGTATCAAGGTAGATCTGTACCAACACGTTGTCAGTATCAAGATAGATCTGTACTGACACATTGTAAGTATCAACGTAGATCTGAAACGACACGTTGTAAGTATCAACGTAGATCTGTAACGACACGTTGTCAGTATCAAGGTAGATCTGTACCGACACGTTGTCAGTATCAAGGTAGATCTGTACCAACACGTTGTCAGTATCAAGATAGATCTGTACTGACACATTGTAAGTATCAACGTAGATCTGAAACGACACGTTGTAAGTATCAACGTAGATCTGTAACGACACGTTGTCAGTATCAAGGTAGATCTGTACCGACACGTTGTCAGTATCAAGATAGATCTGTACTGACACATTGTAAGTATCAACGTAGATCTGAAACGACACGTTGTAAGTATCAACGTAGATCTGTAACGACACGTTGTCAGTATCAAGGTAGATCTGTACCGACACGTTGTCAGTATCAAGGTAGATCTGTACCAACACGTTGTCAGTATCAAGATAGATCTGTACTGACACATTGTAAGTATCAACGTAGATCTGAAACGACACGTTGTAAGTATCAACGTAGATCTGTAACGACACGTTGTCAGTATCAAGGTAGATCTGTACCGACACGTTGTCAGTATCAAGATAGATCTGTACTGACACATTGTAAGTATCAACGTAGATCTGAAACGACACGTTGTAAGTATCAACGTAGATCTGTAACGACACATTGTAAGTATCAAGGTAGATCTGTACCGACACGTTGTCAGTATCAAGATAGATCTGTACTGACACATTGTAAGTATCAACGTAGATCTGAAACGACACGTTGTAAGTATCAACGTAGATCTGAAACGACACGTTGTCAGTATCAAGGTAGATCTGTACCGACACGTTGTCAGTATCAAGGTAGATCTGTACCGACACGTTGTCAGTATTAAGGTAGATCTGTACCGACACGTTGTCAGTATTAAGGTAGATCTGTACCGACAAATTGCCAGTATAACGCAGCTTTACTGGTTTCAAGACAATACCTATACGATTCCTGTCTACTCAACAAGTGAAGGTCGTACCAACCCTTAAGCATAAGCATCATATGTGGATAAAAATAGCTTACTTGAAAAAAACACATCATACGAAAGAGATTCAGCTGGGGTTCGTGCTAGAGTAACTTCCTATTTCTGCTAATCAAATAATTCCCCACGATTTCAAATGTGAAGAAAACATTATTTTCAGCTAGGTCTCTACCGAAATTAACATGGTAAATGGAAAATATTTTTCTGACTGACACATTTAAAACCTTTCCTTGCAGGCTAGTAAGTATGCCGACATACTACAGTTCCAGAGCAAACTTTTCTGTAGACTATTTATGTTAATTATTTGTAGGGAGACCTCTGCCGAACCTGATATAGTGACTAGAATAAGTGCTGAGGGATATTTGTGAGATCATGTTTAACAGACGAGTGAGCAACATGCTTCGGTTTCAGAGCAGTCGTTTCTTTTGAACATTGATATGAATATATATTTACAGGGAGGCCTCTGCCGAAGGTGACGTGGTGGCAGGAGAACGCTCTGTTGGACGACTCGTACGAGACGCTGTCCGAGCGACGAGTGAGGAACGTTCTGCGGCTGGAGAGGTTGGAGAGGAAACATCTGCACACGGTGTTCACCTGTCAGGCGGCCAACAACAACCTGGTAGCACCCATATCCAGCGCCGTCACTCTGGACCTCTACCGTTAGTATCGCAGCCGCTAAAGAAATATTTGAGTTATGAACAATAAACCGACACGCACTGTAACACATTTGTCGGGAACTATTTTAGGGTTTGAAATGAGGAGACAATTTTTAAAAGCACTTTTTTAAGTTTAAAAAAATAGTATTTTTAGTATAGAAACCACTTGCGATATTCCAATACATACAATATAACCTTGAACGGAGTTGATAAAAAATAAAATGATCTTGTTTCGGTGGTTATCATATTTTTGTACAAGGGTTTATTATTTTATATGTATAAAAATGCCATTGCAAAATTAATAACCTTTTAAAATACAAACACAAAAAGATTAAACCAAATAGGAGATTATTACAGTTTGCCTCGTATATAATTTTACAGTAACTAAACTTCAGTTGGCTTGTTCAGATGTTTTAGTAAATAAGTAATTTAATTTTAAATTTCTGTATTGAAAAATAATGATATTTAATACTTTTAAATTATCTTGAACTAATAACTTTATATCTAATAAGTTAACCGAGTCAATCAGATATTTTAGCCACAGTAGTATTAACCCTTCATCAAGCATTACTTAACTTTATATGTTGTATTATTATTATTTTATCGTACAGATAGCAATACATAAGCTCTACCATAATTCTTTCAGCGTTTCACAGTGATATAAGACAACCTAAGTATGTTGATAAGCTATTAAAGGATTGAAGGTTCATATAATTGCAGATAAATTTAAAATAGAATTTTATATTTGTAGGTTTTTAAGAGTCAATAATCTAGGTTAAATGTATATAAACACAAGACCTAGTATACAATTTGTATAAATAAATAATCATCAGTTTCAAGAATTATAATCATAAATTAAATAAATAAGTAACGTGGGATCAAAACACTTAAGCATTATTATTGTCCTTTAGCTAATGTTGTACTACTTACAAAATAATCACTTAAATCCTCTTGGATAAGAATGATTGTGTCCGCCTGAACTAAATCAGGCTGCTAGGTCCGTCTTTTTTCCTGAAAACTAAGTTAACTTGAAAGAGAGATCGAGGACTCAAACCGTCAAAGATGCATAGACAAAAATAGATTTTTTGCTTTCCACGCTTCCTGGAATAACAAAACAGCAACTTTATCTAAAAACGTTAAAACATATGTTTCAATCCCTTTTAAATTATTAAGAATGTTTATGTTTTCAAAGCCTAACCAGTGAATATATGTAATTTGCGGTTTATTGTTGAATTTCGCAAATCTTTTTACAGTCCACATAATAAACGCAGCTGGAGCTGCTAATACAAAGCAATTATATTTATTTGTAGTTCTTCTAGTTCGAATTTAATTTTGTTATGTTTAAAGGAATGTCTATAGAAACAATATAAAAACTTTTTAAAATAAAGTATAAAGTTAAAGTTAATTACCTTGTATAACATTATGGTGTTGATAATTTACAATTATTGATAATTAATTAATTAGTTAATTTTAATAATCACATACTAAAGGGAAAATAGTATAAGCTATTTCATTTACAGTTTATTAGCGTTCTAAGTCGGAAGGAAAGGAACAATAAGCTCTTGTTGGTTTACCATATGCGTGTTTGTAAACAAAGGTCGTAAAGATATTATTACGGTTAAAATAACCTCCGTCAGAATTTAACGGCATAACGGGCGGCTTGGCATTCTTTACTGTGAGTCAGCAGTATTTATTTTTTTTACGTGGAATTGATTTCCGAAAGTGCTTAGCTAAAAACGAGAGTTGGCAGTCATCCAACCATATTGCACCTCTCGACAACATCCTCCCCCTCTAACTTTGAACATGTTATTCTTATTAATAGAGCTTGAATGTTATTTGGGTTACTCAGCTAGTGATTTATAGTGTCAACTTTTATATATTTTTCAAGCTAAACTTATCAATCCAAAGATTAACATTTATTATGAAAAATCTTTCCTTAGCAATCTATTCAGTTTAATTAGTTATTTAATTCCGGATTTCGGTACCCACAGGACCATCTTTACTTAGAACTATTCTTCAACCAAGCAAAAATGAAACTAACAATTCATTCGAAGGATTTCATCATGATTTTGTTAAACTATTTACATATACTTCAAAGACACATATTTGAAATTGTTTAAGTATTTTTAAATGCACTCTTGATATATGATATCAAAGTCGATACCACGAGGTCAAACAATTCTACTCGACCTCATTGACCGATATTATCATGAAGATAAGTTTGGGAGGTTAGGTTAGGTTAGGAGCTCCCATTAAAATGTTCCTAATGCCTCTTCAGTGTTTAAAATCGTGTTTATTTATATTTATATATGTGTAAATCAATTTATAAAATCTATAAGAATGATAAACTTAAACATATTTGGTTTTCTATACATCCACTGATGGGTGGGTCTTCGGACCTGGAATCGATTTGGATGACTAAATTTTTGGATTGTGAAGATAAGCCTAGAACAAATGAACAATCCAAAGGCTGCATACTCTGATCTAAAGATGTTTTAAGACAACTTTATGCTTTTCATGGCTTTATAATTTCGAGTTCTGAAATATTTCTTGTTGCCTAAAAATAAATCGCTCATTAGGTAATATTAATATTATACATATCAGTTAATTATATAATAAAAGATATTCAACCCAAATACCACTTCAACTATTTGTTTACACTATTGGCACATGAAAAGTCTAACATACCATTTGTGCATGACATAGACGCTGTATATCTGAACTCTCCATATGGTGCGAAGGGCCATACGAGTATATGTAGTTTACTAATTTTCCTGAATCATCCATTAAATCAGTCCTGCAAGTGCATGGATATCCTCAGTCTACTAGTCGAGTTTATTATGCAAATCTGTATATAGATCTTAATGTTAATACCTATATAATAGAATACAAAAATCGAATCGTTGAGAAATTATGTTTTAAAGGTTTTATTGATATGTTTATTTTTCTCTTTCGTCTTGGTTACACAATTCGCTTAGGTATCCCATTAAATATTATTTAAGAAACTATTGGTTCTTGACAAAAAATTACTAGAGAGACAAATCCATTCGAGGTGCCATTAATCATACATTAACTCGAGAAGACTTATTTAACTGTGAATTAAGTGTTTATCGGGTCCATTACAATGATGCTTAAAACCCCGCTCTAGTTGGAAACCAAATCCAAATTCACTACCCATACTTATTGCATGTAAACTAAAGTTGCTGGGCTTAGTTACTCCCTTAAACAACACAGTTGCTCTATACTAATGGTATTATAAATACGTAGTATGTACGATGTTGTTATTTTATTATAGTAGAACTTATAGTCAAAGACTCATTTATTTAGTTCAAAAATACTTTACCCCATATCGGTAATACCTTTATAAGTTATACTTTTTCCTCATAAAGCATATGATGAGTTAATTTTTGACAGTTAACTATGGTAAATTGTTTACAAATTTTATAAATAAGACAGTGATATTTACCAAACTCATAAGTTCTTGTTATTCTTTGAAAAGGTTCAATTTCTTTAAAAGGTTAAATCTCCCATGTAGCATTCCTTTCATCTGATGTAAAGAAGGCATATCAAAGCTATTTTTCTCTCTTTCGGATTTGCTAAAGTATTTGTGAATGAATGATATCTGATATCGATTTCAATATTACCGCCTTAAGTCGGGGTTGTAAGTCATATTATATTCAGTATTTCATATTAAGTGTATTTAAGTGAAACATTAGCAAGAGTATTATTTAACTGGCTAATTTTGAGGGACAAACTATTAAGCACAATCGTTACATGCTTTTTGTTATATTTGATAGAGTAGATCAATCCAATCTATTCGACTGTTAACAAATAAACCCCATTCTCAACAGCCTTCAACATACACACACAAGCAAACGCTGCAAGAAATATCATGCTGTAATATATATGCGTTCGTATGCATAAAAGTGGTTAGAAGATAACGTTTACACTTAAGATGTGAGCTCCCATTGAACGAACCCATGAACTATTCCACCGAAATTCAAGACAGTAGTTGCTAAGTACGTTAGATGGCATTTTTAAAAGTTTTTTTAAATGGTCCTACTAACAGTGTTATAGATTTTCTATTTGCAAAAGATGTGTTGCCATAATGACTACAGATTGTATGTTGTAGTGGACTAGTCGTATGAAGTGAGTTGCGAGGTTGTCGGCGCTGCCATCATAAATGTATATATGATGTTACAGCGGACCCACTGTAGATTAGGCTACTGGGCCAGAACCGCCCCATGTCGGCTGACCAGTCGTATGAAGTGAGTTGCGAGGTAGCCGGCGCTGTCATCATAAATGTATATATGATGTTACAGTGGACCCACCGTGGATTAGGCTACTGGACCAGAACCGCCCCATGTCGGTGGACTAGTCGTATGAAGTGAGTTGCGAGGTTGTCGGCGCTGCCATCATAAATGTATATATGATGTTACAGCGGACCCACTGTAGATTAGGCTACTGGGCCAGAACCGCCCCATGTCGGCTGACCAGTCGTATGAAGTGAGTTGCGAGGTAGCCGGCGCTGTCATCATAAATGTATATATGATCTTACAGTGGACCCACTGTGGGTGAGGCTACTGGGCCAGAACCGCCCCATGTCGGCGGACCAGTCGTATGAAGTGAGTTGCGAGGTAGTCGGCGCTGCCATCATAAATGTATATATGATGTTACAGTGGACCCACTGTGGATTAGGCTACTGGGCCAGAACCGTCCCATGTCGGCGGACTAGTCGTATGAAGTGAGTTGCGAGGTGTTCGGCGCTGCCATCATAAATGTATATATGATGTTACAGTGGACCCACCGTGGATTAGGCTACTGGACCAGAACCGCCCCATGTCGGTGGACTAGTCGTATGAAGTGAGTTGCGAGGTAGCCGGCGCTGTCATCATAAATGTATATATGATGTTACAGCGGACCCACTGTGGATTAGGCTACTGGGCCAGAACCGCCCCATGTCGGCGGACCAGTCGTATGAAGTGAGTTGCGAGGTAGTCGGTGCTGCCATCATAAATGTATATATGATGTTACAGTGGACCCACTGTGGATTAGGCTACTGGACCAGAACCGCCCCATGTCGGCGGACTAGTCGTATGAAGTGAGTTGCGAGGTAGTGGGCGCTGCCATCATAAATGTATATATGATGTTACAGTGGACCCACTGTGGATTAGGCTACTGGACCAGAACCGCCCCATGTCGGCGAACTAGTCGTATGAAGTGAGTTGCGAGGTAGTCGGCGCTGCCATCATAAATGTATATATGATGTTACAGCGGACCCACTGTGGATTAGGCTACTGGGCCAGAACCGCCCCATGTCGGCGGACTAGTCGTATGAAGTGAGTTGCAAGGTAGTCGGCGCTGCCATCATAAATGTATATATGATGTTACAGTGGACCCACCGTGGATTAGGCTACTGGACTAGAACCGCCCCATGTCGGTGGACTAGTCGTATGAAGTGAGTTGCGAGGTAGCCGGCGCTGTCATCATAAATGTATATATGATGTTACAGTGGACCCACCGTGGATTAGGCTACTGGACCAGAACCGCCCCATGTCGGTGGACTAGTCGTATGAAGTGAGTTGCGAGGTTGTCGGCGCTGCCATCATAAATGTATATATGATGTTACAGCGGACCCACTGTAGATTAGGCTACTGGGCCAGAACCGCCCCATGTCGGCTGACCAGTCGTATGAAGTGAGTTGCGAGGTAGCCGGCGCTGTCATCATAAATGTATATATGATCTTACAGTGGACCCACTGTGGGTGAGGCTACTGGGCCAGAACCGCCCCATGTCGGCGGACCAGTCGTATGAAGTGAGTTGCGAGGTAGTCGGCGCTGCCATCATAAATGTATATATGATGTTACAGTGGACCCACTGTGGATTAGGCTACTGGGCCAGAACCGTCCCATGTCGGCGGACTAGTCGTATGAAGTGAGTTGCGAGGTGTTCGGCGCTGCCATCATAAATGTATATATGATGTTACAGTGGACCCACCGTGGATTAGGCTACTGGACCAGAACCGCCCCATGTCGGTGGACTAGTCGTATGAAGTGAGTTGCGAGGTAGCCGGCGCTGTCATCATAAATGTATATATGATGTTACAGCGGACCCACTGTGGATTAGGCTACTGGGCCAGAACCGCCCCATGTCGGCGGACCAGTCGTATGAAGTGAGTTGCGAGGTAGTCGGTGCTGCCATCATAAATGTATATATGATGTTACAGTGGACCCACTGTGGATTAGGCTACTGGACCAGAACCGCCCCATGTCGGCGGACTAGTCGTATGAAGTGAGTTGCGAGGTAGTCGGCGCTGCCATCATAAATGTATATATGATGTTACAGTGGACCCACTGTGGATTAGGCTACTGGACCAGAACCGCCCCATGTCGGCGAACTAGTCGTATGAAGTGAGTTGCGAGGTAGTCGGCGCTGCCATCATAAATGTATATATGATGTTACAGCGGACCCACTGTGGATTAGGCTACTGGGCCAGAACCGCCCCATGTCGGCGGACTAGTCGTATGAAGTGAGTTGCAAGGTAGTCGGCGCTGCCATCATAAATGTATATATGATGTTACAGTGGACCCACCGTGGATTAGGCTACTGGACTAGAACCGCCCCATGTCGGTGGACTAGTCGTATGAAGTGAGTTGCGAGGTAGCCGGCGCTGTCATCATAAATGTATATATGATCTTACAGTGGACCCACTGTGGGTGAGGCTACTGGGCCAGAACCGCCCCATGTCGGCGGACCAGTCGTATGAAGTGAGTTGCGAGGTAGTCGGTGCTGCCATCATAAATGTATATATGATGTTACAGTGGACCCACTGTGGATTAGGCTACTGGATCAGAACCGCCCCATGTCGGTGGACTAGTCGTATGAAGTGAGTTGCGAGGTAGTCGTCGCTGCCATCATAAATGTATATATATGATGTTACAGCGGACCCACTGTGGATTAGGCTACTGGGCCAGAACCGCCCCATGTCGGCGGACTAGTCGTATGAAGTGAGTTGCGAGGTAGTCGGCGCTGCCATCATAAATGTATATATGATGTTACAGCGGACCCACAGTGGATTAGGCTACTGGGCCAGAACCGCCCCATGTCGGCTGACCAGTCGTATGAAGTGAGTTGCGAGGTAGCCGGTGCTGTCATCATAAATGTATATATGATCTTACAGTGGACCCACTGTGGGTGAGGCTACTGGGCCAGAACCGCCCCATGTCGGCGGACCAGTCGTATGAGGTCAGTTGCGAGGTAGTCGGCGCTCGCCCCGCTCCCATTATCACTTGGTGGAAGGGTAATCAACCATTGAGGAACGCTCGCGAATCGGTAAGTACATAAGGAGTGAACACCAAATTCAATTTTGTTCTGTTGAATGATAGTACAAGTTGTTTTTTAAAGTCTGAGGGAACTAGTGGAAGGTTTACCTAGGAAATCATTATTGCATTATCTTCCACACGAAATTTTACAAATGACCGGGACTGTGAAGACAATTATTGCTTATTTTCTGACGGATTAAACTTATCAGTTTGACTAAATAATTTTTCTTTTAAGGAATACACGAAAAATATTGAGAGACCTGCTTAGGTAGCTGTAACCACCCTGAGGTATAAGTTTTTGGAATTTGTAAGCTGAAAGTTTACACTTTGACTTTAGTTATTGTGTTTGTTAAAAAATATTTTATTTGTTTAAAATATTTTACACTTTTGAACATCTTTATTCATGGTGGCCTGAAACAAAGTGTCTTAGGTTTTAATATGAATTGTATCGAGGTTTGTTAACCTTCATCCGATATCTTAAAGTCGTATTATTATGAAAAATCACGATTTTTATCGCGGAAAGAAATTGGAAGAACTGTCAGCAGAGTCTATTGGTTGTCAGGAAATTATTTCGTAGCTACGCTAGAGAGATATTTATTTCTAAACGTTATATAGGTAATAAACTCTTGTTTCCTAAAACAATCGTTTTTCGGAATTAAGTTGAATTAACTGGTAATTGGATTTTTCTTGTCAGTAACATTAGAAAATAAAATGTGTCTGCAATCCAGTAAAATTGGCGGAGGATCGAAATGATAGTGTTTGCAGCGTGGTTGCAGGTGGTCGATGGTGACAGCAATGTGACGGTGAGCATTCTGAAGCTGACGCCGACGCTGGACGACGCCGGCGAGGAGCTTACCTGCCGCGCCACGACGCCGCCGGCTGAGAGGAACGTGCTGCAGGACTCGTGGACCCTTAACATCTACCGTTAGTATCTGCACTTCCTGTCAGGATTTTTTCAAGAGATATTGAAATTATGTTTTGCAGCCTCTTTTAACTTTATCTTTCTTTCATCTTGACATTAGATAAAGGGTAAGTTTAAGGGTAACAGGAGATTAAGGGGGGGAGGGTATTTCGGAAGGGGGTTAGGGGTTAGTAGATATAAGGGAGAGCTTAGTTATCCTTGAATGAATAATAATTTTAATAGGCTTGATTACGTTTTGCATTTTACAACACCACTTTAGATTTTAACCGTTTATTGTATGAGTATAAGAACATCAAGTTTTCTTCAGCATGTACATGTACGTGTACTATAAAAACATGTTGTAGTTAAAATTGGCTGGTATTTAAATACATATTTTTGTTATCATATTACATTTCCGAATAAAATATACCATAAATAGTAATATTTTAAATAGATTAATATCTAATTACAATTAATTTATAAATTAATAACAGGAAAATCAAATTAAATAAGCACGGCGTTTGGTACGAGACACGTGGAATTTACCATGGTTATTCTGGTTCCAAACTGTTTGGAAATATAAAACTAAATAACCGCAAGTGGCATGAATTAGTGGAAATTTCTTTAAATTAAACGACTATCCCTGGTTAATTAGATGAGAGTGGGGGACTCCACTCCTTGAATGGTGCACATGTGGGGTAGTAAAGTTATTTTCCTGGGGGTAATTTTCCTGGTACAGCTTGCTCGAGATGTTCGTGGATTGCTCTCATAACCAAGGTAAACTTCAAATTTAATTTTACTAGTAAAATTTAAATGATATGCTGGTCTTTGTCTTTTTTACTACAATCTGTTGTGCTCCCTAAAAATACAGGGATGAAAAACTTATTTTAAAATAAACTCTAGTAGTTTGGGGATGTTTTGATTTAATGTTATTGTCACTACCGTCGTCGTCTACAATCGCACATTATGAATCCCAATTATTTTAAATACAAAAACATAAAGCAAACATTAATTAATAAAAATTTAAAATATTAAACTAAAACAACTTCAATACACATATTATTTTTTATTAAAAAACTCAAATGTTGCAGTTATCAGACATGCATGTTGCATACAATTGCACATAGTTGTTATACAAAATACTACCGAAGCAATCATAAATCATTCGTTTTACCTACATCGTTAGCTGCTTCATGTCTGCTGTATTAAGTATAAACTAATATTGAATACGTTATCTTTATATAACATAAAATTGTGGCCATAACACAGATTGTTGTACTACATTAATGTTGTTTTTACACATATTATGTCTGATTTAATATACCGTATGATTAAAAATCATTCTCTGGTTTTTCAGATGTTCCAATAGTTTACCTTGAACTAATAGGAAGATCTAATGGATCAGTTATAAAAGAAGGAGTGGACATTACCATGGAATGCAGAATCAAATCAAATCCATGGGTCTATAGGATAAGCTGGAGACATAATGTAAGTTAATATATACTAATTCACGTTAAATATTAAGGTATTTGCCGTCTTAATAAATCATATTTATTATAATATTTAACTGTAAAGATTTCTTCAAATTATTATTGTAATGTGGCTCGTTAAAATATATTACAATTATATATACTATAAATAACTGCGTGACTCGCAAAGCGTGATGTAATGTCACATATAATAATAAGTCCACCAATTCAAACATTTCATGTATAAAGTTTAAATAGTTTGGCTAAAATTATATAAAATTACAACAAAATTAAAGCAAGTATGTTCACTTTTAAATACTATTACCAAGTTAATTTAAACAGTCAGCGATAAAATGTTGACCTACTGACGCAAGTTTGAAGTATTAATTTAGAAACCGAAGAACACCTTTGTCTTAGTGTCTGAACTTTTTAGTATTGTAATTGTTCTCAGAGGAATATAACAATGGCAAACCCTCCCATTGTCTTTAGGCTACTCTGTTTTCACGCTGTCTTGAGATTAAATTTACATAATATGTACGAACAAATATTCTTATTATCGTGAATGAAGCACAGCTTTTTAAAAATATTTGTGAAATTACTGAAAAAATATAGGCCTAGAGCTGTATGTACATCAAAATATATCGTCAAATTTTTAAGAGATCAGTAAGGAAACTGTCTATTAGTTTAGAAAATAATGTTTTAAATATGAGTGCTGATCAGATGTAAAATTTCTATAATTGCATTTTTATAAATTGTTATACACTAATATTAAAAACTAAGATATAATAGATCTATACTATATAAACTAATATTTACACTTGGAACCTCAGAATAGTATAGCCACGTTTTAGGGGTGAGCACTAATTATTATTTTTTTTTACTTCAATGTAATATATTTGTAATGATCTAGAGTTTGTATGTGTTATTTGGAAGTTTTGGGAGAAATGAGCCCGAATTTACATCTGATATCCTGTAAAAAGGTTAGCAACACTATGTCACCGATGTTATACAGGACACTTCTACAAAGCAGTTTACTAGGTTCAAGGGTAATTAAGAAATTAATTGACAATTTATCATCCAAGCCACATTTGTTCCGGACAGTGTGTGATGCATCTGTTGTATGTTGTGGTGAGATTCAGGGGCGGACGCTGTTCCACAACGCCAGCGCCGGCACAGTGATCAGCAACCAGACTCTCTCGCTGCTCAACATCACGAGGGCCCACTACGGCATCTACACCTGCATGTGTGTGCTGTAATGTTATGATGAGATGCAGGGACGGACGCTGTTCCACAACGCCAGCGCCGGCACAGTGATCAGCAACCAGACTCTCTCGCTGCTCAACATCACGAGGGTCCGCGCCGGCATCTACACTTGAATGTGTGCTGTAATGTTATGATGTGATGTAGGGACGGAAGCTGTTCCATAACGCCAGCACCAGCACAGTGATCAGCAACCAGACTCTCTCACTGCTCAACATCACGAGGGTCCGCGCCGGCATCTACACCTGCATGTGTGTGATGTAATGTTATGATATGATGCACGGACGGACGCTGTTCCACAACGCCAGCGCCGGCACAGTGATCACCAACCAGCCCCTCTCACTTCTTAACATCACGAGGGTCCGCACCGGCATCTACACTTGAATGTGTGCTGTAATGTTATGATGTGATGTAGGGACGGAAGCTGTTCCATAACGCCAGCGCCAGCACAGTGATCAGCAACCAGACTCTCTCACTGCTCAACATCACGAGGGTCCGCGCCGGCATCTACACTTGAATGTATGCTGTAATGTTATGATGTGATGTAGGGACGGAAGCTGTTCCACAACGCCAGCGCCAGCACAGTGATCAGCAACCAGACTTTCTCACTGCACAGCATGACGTGGGCCCACTACGGCATCTACAACTGCATGTGTGTGATGTAATGTTATGATGTGATGCAGGGACGGACGCTGTTCCACAACGCCAGCACCGGCACAGTTATCAGCAACCAGACTCTCTCGTTGCACAACATCACGAGGGCCCACTACTGCATCTACACCTGCATGTGTGTGATGTAATGTTATTATATGATGCGGGACGGAAGCTGTTCCACAACGCCAGCGCAAGCACAGTGATCAGCAACCACGCTCTCTCGCTGCTCAAAATCACGAGGGCCCACTACGGCATCCACACCTGCATGTGTGTGATGTAATGTTATGATATGATGTAGGGACGGACGCTGTTCCACAACGCCAGCGCCGGCACAGTGATCACCAACCAGCCCCTCTTGCTTCTTAACATCACGAGGGTCCGCGCCAGCATCTAGACCTGCATTTGTGTGATGTAATGTTATTTTATGAGGCAGGGACGGACGCTGTTCCACAACGCCAGCGCCGGCACAGTGATCAGCAACCAGACCCTTTTGCTACTCAACATCACGAGGGCCCACTACGGCATCTACACCTGCATGTGTGTGATGTAATGTTATGATGTGATGTAGGGACGGAAGCTGTTCCACAACGCCAGCGCCGGCACAGTGATCAGAAACCAGACTCTCTCACTGCTCAACATCACGAGGGTCCGCACCGGCATCTACACTTGAATGTATGCTGTAATGTTATGATGTGATGTAGGGACGGATCTGTTCCATAACGCCAGCACCAGCATAGTGATCAGCAACCAGAACCTCTCGCTGCTCAACACCACGAGGCCCCACTACGGCATCTACATCTGCATGTGTGAGATGTAATGTTATGATGTGATGCAGAGACGGACGCTGTTCCACAACGCCAGCGCCAGCACAGTGATCAGCAACCAGACTCTCTCACTGCTCAACATCACGAGGGTCCGCGCCGGCATCTACACCTGCATGTGTGTGATGTAATGTTATGATGTGATGCAGGGACGGACGCTGTTCCACAACGCCAGCGCCGGCACAGTGATCAGCAACCAGACCCTCTCGCTGCTCAACATCACGAGGGCCCGCGCCGGCATCTACACCTGCATGGGCAGCAACCAGGAGGGCGACGGCGAGAGCAACGCTATCGTGCTCGACGTCAAGTGTGAGTAGGCCCTACACACGGCTAATCCTGCATTACAGTGTGTTCATTACTAAGATGTTCTTACTCCTTCTGTGTATTAACGGTATCCATTAACGTTAAAACACAATTGATGTTGAGGGTATTATTAATTGCTGTATATAAATAAGGTAATTGTACAACTAATTTTTCGGTACTTCTACTGAATCACGACCAATGATTTAGGCAATGTGTATTAAATGTGTGCTTATATTTATAACTTCATTCGATTTTGGGTAGTATTTGCAATAAGTTATACAAAATATTTTCTAGCTAAATTTTAACTTTTTAATGTTTTTTTATTTGTGTATACCGTACGGAATATATTTAATTGTTTTGTTACGTATTTATTTTAATAGACCTTATTTTTATTTTGTACTTATTTTTATTTTAATTTTTCTTAGTGGCGACAAAAACCTTCTACGAAGTTTTAAGAGTAAAGCGGTACGCTAACCCGGATCAAAAGTCCAAAAGGAGAAAGAAAACTCGTGACGCTAAAGAAGCTGAAATGGACGAGTTTTCGCGTAAGAAAGAAGAATTGCTGCAAGATTTGACGTTGACAATGTTAAGTAAGAGGAATCACCTCACTCGCATAACAAAAGACCAAGAGAAGTGTCAAGTTTGGAGGGAGGAGAGGCGGAAGCGACTGACCGCCTCCAACTTTGGCATGGTGTGCACGACCAAGGGCGACAAGTTCGGCAGGCAGGCGGTGTATGACATCCTGTACAACAACGTGGAGAACGCGTGCACGCGGCATGGGCTCAGCACCCAGCGACGCGCCCTACAGGAGCTGATGGAGAGGCACGGGGTGCGGGGGCGGCGCTCGGGGGTGTTCATCGACAAGCAGCTGCCCTACCTTGCCGCCACCCCAGGTGAGCCTGCACAATGGTACTATGCGATACCTACAGTAGCCATGCAATGTGAACCGTTACTATTGTACTATGCAATAGTATGGTCCAATAAACACACTAGAAGTAATGCGAGTTTGTGGTTTTAGCAGATAAAGCACTTATGAAATAGCATTTGGATTTATAGTTACATACAACTTTATTATTTTCGATATTAGCCAACAGCAAAATATTGATTTTTGGATGCATGCCTGTATATAAATCCTTTTAGGAATACAAATAACTCAGTTGTCTAAAGGGTACCAAATAAAATTTAAAAAACTCACCAAAATATCTCTAATTTTTTGACCCATCCCTTCAGTCGTTCTATAAAACCATATTTTTACAGATGGACTGGTGGGGGACGATGCCATTATCGAAGTAAAATGCCCGCTAAGAGCTGGAGAGTTCAAAAGTGCAAAGTTAGCGGCCAGAAACGGGGCGGTAAGTTTCATAATATTGCCCTAATATAAAAAGTCGTTTCTTACTCTTTCCTGCAATATTTTAAGCTAAGATAAATTATTAATATTTTAGGATTTGTATAAAGTAATGTTTCATATTATGTATGTACGTTTTGTTTGCTTATTTTGAAGTGCACGTAATCCCTTGAAATTAGAATATTTATAATAACTAAATAAATAAATATAATAAATAAATACGTGGAAATTAATTTTCCCACAGAGAGACTTAACTACAGCACAATAACACTAGAACAATAACATGCTTATCTTCCGTTATTCGCGGCATTACATTAAGAGCGAAGCCGACGCTACGTCACGGCACCCTCCAATGTTTTTCCGCCAGATGAGAAAGTCTCGACTCGTGTTTTTCAGTCACATAATCCCGCGACGACCGACGTCTCGGTTGACAACGTCAGCTTAACCCGCCCTCAACAACCCCTCTACTACCCCTCACCACCCGTCAACAACACAACCGCTCCCCCAATACTCTCTCAATCCCATCTCGGACCGCGGGCCACAAACAATCATTTTAACGCTGCCAAGCCGCCTTGATGGATTCATCGATATCGTTTCAAAGAAAGCATCAATAACGTGCAAAAGTTTAATTTTTATGTTAGCGATTTTCATATAGTAACAGTGGATGTTTTAATCATTTTATTTGTCAAGTGTACAGTTTTATTATTCAGGAAATATTCGATAAAGTTACAAATTGTGAATGCTGATTCAATAAGTTATTAAAACCTATATAAAAACCTGCATGAATTACTCAATACTATTTTACTGTTTAATGTAATGAAACTACGAAACGTGTTATTTTTTAAACAACATTTAGACTCAAGACCTAAAAGACTCGGGCGGTCTTAAGCATACAACAAGTACCGGTCAAAAGCTGCTTACCTCCATAGACAAAACTTTCTATTGTCACTGCTCCCTTTAGTGCAGAATTTCTAAATCCAGGCAACAACATTCCTACACACAATTTAAGCTCAAGAGATTACAATTCAAATTGTCACTAATTTTAAGTAAATAATAAAGGATGTAATATAACATTAGATAAAGTAACAAAAATGTTTTAAGTGTATTTTAACTGAACGTAACCTGATATTAATATAAATTTAAAAAAAACATAACGTGTAAAGTATTTAACGTTATGAGTTGTATGAATAAATTTAATACATAATAATTGTATTTTTTCTAGCTGACGTTTCGAAGACCTTATTTCTTAAAGTTTCTTTATATGCCTTCTTATGAGTATCGTATTAATATTGCAAAAATAAAATAAGTGGACTTACAAGTGAAGGGTAAATATCATGATTTAAATTGTCTTTTTTCCAGTTTTTTTTATGGAAAAGTTATTTATTTAATATGAAATTGCGTTGCAGACAAAAATGGAATCAGTCACTGCAATACAAACATTAATGTTTTTTTTATATGTGTGATAGGGACAGCTATTACTGTAATACGTTTAAAATCTTAATTAAAACGTGTTTGAAAGCTATTAGAATTGGCCAATGCCCCTATTTATGGTGTTTTAAATGATTATGCAATAGTATTAAAAAGTCATGAAGCAACATATAAATTCATTGTATAAGTAACTGAATTACTAAGCTGTACCTTATTCGTGTAAAATTAATGCTGTGTGATATTTAGATATATAATTTTCAAATTGTATTCCGGATTTTGTATGTATCAACTAAATATGTGATTTTGTGTAAATAAAAAATATTATTTAAAACTGGTGCTATTACAAATATTTAGTTAGTTATACATTATTTGTAAGTCACGCTTGTGTTATTAAAAGATAGGAGATAGTCTTGAGGAAATAATAGATGCTAGGACAATATTTAATTGGAGTACCCGCCACCGGGGAGATGAAAGCGCTGTTGTGTTTTCACTCCAAGCTTGTAACAAGTTCTTGTCAACAGAAGCTTAACTTCTGCCCAATTTCATGCAGAGGATCAGTCCTCCCGCTTCTTCATTTATTCAACTGCTCTGCTTCATCACTTCCGGCTGTAATAGTAAATTTACCAAAGCAACTACCCCCATATTATGTTGTTTGGATGAATATACATTTACTGATTTGTAATGATGAACAAAGGAAGCTAAATTTTGTTTAACTTTAAGTTAGCCGTACAAAATACATTATTCTAGCTGAAAAACAATAATTTATTAACATGTTTTCGCAACTTATAGGCCTAATTACTGCTAACATAACACAAATATACCTCCAAAAGGTTTTATTTTTTTATGCTTATTTACCTCCTACGTAATAAATATATTTAATACAAATTAAATCAGTAATAGTGAAGCGGATAGGAACAAATAATACTAATACTGAACATTTGTGAAAAAAGCACGAACTTTGACTGTGAGATCTTCACACAACCCTACTATATCAACAGGTTTTGTCTTATTACAGATTTTAATTTTTGGTTTACAAAGTGAACAGTCAAAACTCTTGTCGCACTAAACATACCTTAGTGAAGACTGATACAAATAATTTTAAAACGCATTTTTGAGACCGTATGAATCCTAGTCGAGATAAACATTAAGGGAGATTTGAAAGCAACTCGGGAGTGTTGTAATGTCTAATAGCTACGACCTCTCAGTGGCTCTCAGGTGGCTGCAGTGTTGTAATGTCTAATAGCTACGACCTCTCAGTGGCTCTCAGGTGGCTGCAGTGTTGTAATGTCTAATAGCTACGACCTCTCAGTGGCTCACAGGTGGCTGCTGTGTTGTAATGTCTAATAGCTACGACCTCTCAGTGGCTCTCAGGTGGCTGCAGTGTTGTAATGTCTAATAGCTACGACCTCTCAGTCAGGTGGCTGCTGTGGACCTTACAAAACGACAATTCCTTAGCCCCGGTATCCCCACAGCAACATGCGTATTCTACATGTTGATATTACATGAATGCATATCAATTAATTAACTCACTATTTGTGAACAATGGCATTTCCTGTTCATGCGTGGTGTAGGTGGCGTACCTTTCCGCGGCCAACAACGGCAGCGTGTGGCTGAAGCGGCGCTCCCTCTACTACTACCAGATACAGGGCCAGTTGCATATCACTGGTAGAGACAAGTGCCACTTCTTCGTCTACACCGGCCGCTGGTCCCACCACGAGGTCATCCTCCGAGACGACTCGTTCTGGCAGGAGAGGATGGTCAACAAGCTTAAGAGGTTATATTATATCTATATGGAGCAACTAGTGCTCTATTTTTTGCTCTATATTATTAAGTAAGTATAGCTAAGACGTTATCTACAAAATATATATCATGCTACTTACCAACAGATGTGTTTTGAAGAACAACATTTTTTTGCTTTAAATATATTTAAGAAATTGTTTTTATCGTCATTCTGTAATAACTTAAATTATCTACTGGATTTTAAGAGTTATAATGTCTATGCGCACTTTTTGAATATAACTCATTTTTGTAAAATTCTATTTTTGCAATGTCTGTATTTGTAACGTAAGTAAAGTTTGTAGTCATCCATGAATAAAAGTATAGTATTTCTTTGCAGAGATCTATTTTCACATTTGTTAAATTAACATAAATGTTTGTATAATTGTTTAATGAATACAAATTTTGAATTTTTTTAACCTACAACCCGCTTAATCTTCGATACAGTCCTTTTGAACGTAATTAAAATTATTTAATGCTAATGGTAAGAAACTGTAACTACTATGTATCTTCCATTTTAAATAACCACATGTTCGTTTCATAGCTACACATAGTGAGTATAGGGGTGAACAAATACAAAAGTAATATATTTACGAGTGATTTAATAACTAGGTTCTATCTGGACTGCTTGCTACCAGAGATTGTGGACCCCCGGTATCCAGCAAGGAACAACTCCAAAGATATCCGGGACAGCGACTTCATAACTGACGCTCTCAAGAAAGCAGAGGCTAAGAAAAAATCCTTCATCATGTCTCCTGCTCAGAAGGAACAAATCATCCGGCAGTTTGAAAACATAACATTGATCATGAAGAAGTAGACTGCATTACTGTTACTTTTAATTTCAACAAAATTAACTACAGGGTAAATTAAAACTGATTCAATTAACATGAGGCATTTTGAAGTTTTTCTTTACACTACTCTTTTCCATCATTAAACTACTTTTCCTCAAAAATACAATTTCTTGGTAATTAAAGGTTAAAGACTTTTTAAAGTTAAAGGTTAATCGTGTTGGAGCAAATACTGGAATGTGTATAGGGTGCTGTCCGTTTTGTATTAAGGTGGTACGTATCAATAGTGAAGCTGTACTATTTGTTTTAAATATAATAATCACTTGAAGTTAACTTACAAACACATAAAATAATGATGATTATTTTGAAGCTAATCAATGGAATAATAGAGAAGCGTGATTCAGATATCATGCACTCACCACTGATGGTTCGGTGATAACATTGGAATGTAGTTAGTCACTGGAGTACCATTAACACCGATAGCGTGTGCCAAGCCGGGCATCTTGATAACATTAATGTCCCTGTATCGAGCCAACAAATACCAGCTTTTAAACTACCGTGCAGTAAATGTTATTCCGATATCTCTAGTGTATTTCATGGTGGTTTCTTGGTATATTATTATCATTTGACTTTTATTGCGGTTACCTATCTAGAAGCCTCTCTTGCACATTGCCTGGTGATATTCCACTTCAGTTGATAAATAACCTTATTTTACGCAAGGCACTGGCATAAGTTTTGTATTAATAACAATGTATCTTGCTATGATCATAAATCAAACTTATTATTATCAAGTAATTTGCTGTCACTGTTTATTCTAGCTAACTGCATATTAGCTGTCTATTGTAAAAATTCAATTTTATATATTTAATCCAACTTGTTCGGGTTATAATTTATTAAACAACAGATGCACTAAGAGATTATTTTGTATGTTAATCTAATATACCTGAGTGAATCATAAACAGGATGGTAATTAAATTCTCGACCCCCTTAATATTTATTTTTCCATTGAAGGTAAATCAATGGAACTTCGCAAATGATACAAATGTAATTTTTCACTTAAAAATCATATTTTTATCAACTCATATGGATGCTCAGCAAGGAATCAGAATATATTCTTAAATGATAGTTTACAATATACAAACAAATGCTTTTGTTATTAGAATTCAAAGCCACAATATTTCTTGTAAAAATGTTCGTACAAAAAAATGGTGACGAATTAAAGCTACCCAAATTGAATACATTTATCGGAAGATTATATTACATTTGTTTGTCTTGTAGTTTATTTCACAAGATTTACACTTGTACAATTTTGGTTGGACTTATTGGTAAAGCAATGAAGGAAAACAATTCTCTTAATTTGTTTGGAACAATAAAAAAAACAAGTTTAACAAAGTTAATAAAATATTTAGTACACAAGTCAATCGATGTTCTATGAGTTTTTAATCTTTAACTTCCAACTTAGTTAAAACTGTTAATCATCAATATGTTTCAATAAGATGTTGCATGTGATAATAAAAGGAATATGGTGTTGAACTTATTTAGAATGACTTTTTTAAACCTTCCGAAGCTAAGGTTTTGCACGACTTATGCATTTTATCGAATTTCCACTATAAGGAAGAAGCTATTACCGTAGTCGACATGATAAGACCTAGGCCCGGGATCATGATAACTTTTCGTTTTGAGGTACCCAGGCCCCAAAAACACGATTCGTTTGAAACTGTATTTATATATATATATATATATATATATATATATATATATATATATATGTGTGTGCCCTGGGTGTGATAACTCCCGTAAAAAAGGTACGATTTTAATGAAATTTGGTACAAACGTGTAAAGCAGCATTTATGACTTTAAGTTCAAAAACTAGACAGATCGCCCCATCCGAAGTGGTATTTTGGTGGTGTTTTGTACCCCAACAATTATTTTTTTGAAGTTCTTACATGTAATAATTATTGAAATCAAATTTTAGTTTTCACGATTGGATTCAGCTTTAAAAAATACACAATTTGGTATTTTGATAATTTCTATACGTTAATTGGTTACAGAGATATTGAAAGTGCTAATCACAGTACGTTGTCCAATGTTATTCTTATGGAGAATAATAAAACAAAATATATCTCGCTTATTTATGAACTTATACTAACGAAACTTGGTTTACAGCTTCATCTGGTTGTGGAATATTGTTATTTGCACAACAAAAGCAATTTTTAAGGATCATTCCCGTAGAAGCAAACCTGCGTACTCAGCCCCCATGTTATTATTATGGGGAATAAGTAAAATGTAATGTATCCATTAATTATGAACATAAATTAATAAAACTTGGTATGTGGCTTGACCTAGTTGAGTTACATTGATGTTCACATCAAACCCCATTTTTGTGTACCTTTTTGTAGCAAACCAGCGTCCTCATCCCCCATGTTATTCTTATGGAGAATAATTGAAATTGTATATATCGCTTATTTATGAATATATGTTTATGCTACTAGGTATGCGGCTTTATATGGTAATAAGACATGTATTATGCATTGGAAATTCGCTGAGTATGCAGGTTTGCTGCGACGGGGGTATTTATCTTTAAATTAATATGTTAAAGGTCTGAGCAATCATTTAAAGACGCAGTGTATTAACTTCATACAAAAAAACTAACGCATAGTTGCCAGGCCATAGACAAATTTAAAATAAAATCGTACAATTCGCCTAGAACTGATATATTTTATCAAATCAATTATGAAATAACTCAAACAAAATACGTTACCAATTACATTTTAGGGCCAATATCTTCTGTCATTTAACCTAATATAAAAATTGGGGGAGTTTTATATTTAACCTAATATAAAATTTACCAAACGAAGTTTTGTTATTCAAGTATTCCCTATATTTACTCTTCATCTATCTAATCTGTTTACCATGACCCGTGCTCCAAAACTCAGTTAGCATTGTCATGGTTCAGCAGTTTAGTGAACATTCTTATTCGCATTTAACTACGTGAGATAAACCTTCCGTATATGTTGGTGTATAAGATTTCAACTGATGGTTAAACTGCAGTATAAAAAGTATCAAGTATTTGATGTATTAAAAGTATTTATTTGATGTAATTACTTTAATTTAAATAAGTTTTATAAAGCAAACAAAATACCATAACTTTTAGCGTACATTTTAATTTACTTATTTTGTGTCTGGAGGAGCTATTATGATGAAACTAGTTCTGATTACAGTTGTGCAGATTACATCTTATTAGACTTAAGCTATAAGGACGATTAAAGTTAGTCCATAGTTATTCTAGGGAATTGTGGCAAATTGGTCATCAAAGTTGCGACTTGAATAACAAGTTGAACTCGAGGCAAAAGAAATATGTTTGAGAATCTTGAACAATTCTTACTGTTTGGGCAATATAGTTGATTAAATCTTTATTACTAAATTATTATGATGAAGGCTATTTCTCTTTAAAAGCAGTTTGTGATGTAGTACCAGTGCAGTAAACCCTACTCCAATTAACTAATTATATAAAAAGTAGCATTATCTATTAAGTTCCAATTTTTATTCAGACACAGCCCCTAGCTATAGACGTAGCAGAAAGCCTTCTTACAGATCAAAGTAAAAATAGTTATTAATTATCTTTCATTTAGTGAACTTCATCTGAATTATAAATAATCTGTATGGATATACAAGACAATTCCAATTAAAAATAACACACTATATATTTAAGGTTTATATTAATTTAGTTAATATTTTATATTATACACCTCTTTTACATCGTTATGATTGTATTATATGATATAAGAGTTTATTTTGATATGGTGATTGTGATCCAGCCACACAAATCCCTAATGTGGTAATAACGAACAATCCTTTTGCTCGGTAACTGGTGGTCAGAGGACCGTAGCTAACGACACGATTACACCCGACTTATCCGGAACCTATCCCAATGTTGCAGTCGTGCCCGTGTGTCGGCCGGGCCAGCAGCGCGTGGTGGGAGCGGCACGGCAGGAGGCGACCAGGGTGACGTGCGAAGTGGAGGCCAACCCTGCCACTCTCCACTTCTCTTGGAAGTTCAACAACTCGGCCGAGGCCGTCGACATCCCCGAGAGCCAGTGGACCGTGGACAAGACCCGCAGCACGGTGGCCTACACCCCGGTCCACGACTGGGACTTCGGCAGCCTGCTGTGCTGGGCCCGCAACGAACTCGGCACTCAACTGGAGCCCTGCGTCTACAGCGTCGTCCCTGAAGGTACAGTCGAGGGTCTAGACTATTGGAAAATCTGTGTATCACATTACTTTGTGTTTTTAGCGAATTTCCCCTATAGGAAAGAAACTATTACCGTAGTCGGCATGGTCAGACCTAGGCCTGGGACCATGATAATTTTTCTTTTTTTTGTTTTGAGGTCCCCAGACCCCAAAAACACCATTCGTTCGAAACTGTGTTATATATATATATATATATATATATATATATATATATATATATATATAATGTGTGTGTGTGTGTGTGTGTGTGTGTGTGTGTGTGTGTGTGTGTGTGTGTGTGTGTGTGTACGTGAGTGCGATAACTCTCGTAAAAAAGGTCCAACTTTGATAACATTTGGTACAAACGTGTAAAGCAACATTTATGACTTTAATTTCGAAAACCAGACAGATCGACCCATCGGAAGTGGTATTTTGGGAGGGGTTATGTACCCCAAAAATTGGATTTTGAAGTTTTTACATATAATATTTTTAAAAATCAAAATTTAGTTTTCTCCATTTTATTCAGCTTTAAAAAACACACAATTTGGTGTTTTGATCATTTCTATACGTCAATTTGTTACAGAGATATTGAAAGTGCTAAGCACAGTACGTTGTCTAATGCTATTCTTATCGAGGATAAGAAAAATATTATATCTCGCTTATTCATGAACGTATACTAACAAAACTTGGTATACGGCTTCATCTGGTTGTAGTCTATTGTTATTTGCCCAAAAAAGCAATATTTACCTATAATTTCCGTAGCAGCAAAGCTGCGTACTCAGCCCCGATGTTATTCTTATGGATAATAAGTAAAATGTAATGTCTCCCTTATATATGAACATAAATTAATAAAACTTGGTATGCGGCTTAACCTTGTTAAGTTATATTGATATTAGCATGAAAAAAACAATTTTTTGTGTTCCTTGTTGAAGCAAACCTGCGGACTCATCCCCCATTTTATTCTTATGGAGAATAATCAAAAGGGTATATATCGCTTATTTGTGAATGTATACTGATGAAATTTGGTATGTGGCTTCACCTAGTTGAGTAATATTGATATATACATGTATTTTTGTGAAACTTGGTATGCGTCTTTATGTGGTATTAAGACATATATTATGTATTGGAAATTCGCTGAGTACGCAGGTTTGCTGCAACGGGGGTATTTGTATATTAATTCTTACTAACTTCAAATAATATTACCCACATAAAAATATTAACAATTATTTTACTGAAGCCTGAAAATAAGTAGTGTGACTCGAATTGAACAAGCATTCGCCTTCTTTTAAAGTTATGTGATATAACATATAACATGTATTCTATAGATTTTAAACGCTGTGAGATTATATTATTCTCGGTAAGCGGTAAAAGAAAGTTATTAATAAGTGATTTCAAACTTTATCAATATCGGATAGGCTAACACAGAGTAAGTTTGAAGTTTTAAACCTTTTAAGTTAGGATCCATCGCCCCGTAACCGTTAATACCACCAAAAGGTATCCCTTCTGTCTTCTTTATTTTTTATAAACCTGGTTGAACTAATGACAGCATTTGCTTTGATCCAATAAGGATTTTGTAAAAGCAAAGATTGTTGTACTGTTTCTTGATCTCGTCTACCTTTTAAGATTCCTACGTAGTTTGCGTACATAAATGACGCTTAAAAAGCTCCGTATAACTATTTCCTTAATTTTCTCTAGGTAATAATTACCGTATCTTACACTGTGTCATAATAGTGGATATTAGTGATGCTCTTCTATGTGACTTCTCTTAGAGAAAATGAGATATCATTGTTACTCATGGATGTCATGTTACTCTGAAATATATAGCAGTGGTCCAAAGCAGTGAAGTTCATCCCGGAGGCTAGGAAGCAGTTGGTTATAATCCTGATTTCCGAAATCGCCAAAACCAGTGTCAATTATGTTCCACTGTCCTGCAAACAAAAATCATAGGACTGAGACGCGGTGACGTTGGTGTCGATAGATATTGCCAGTTTTATGGACGACTGGCAGAATTCATATACTACATAAACCAGTGCGTTCGAGCAGTTTATAATAATTTGGTTTTTATAATTTGTTTAAAGCTGAATTAACCTATTTTTTCGACGTATACAACTATTATTCTTTTGGAAAATGCAGTTTGTATTTGGGTATACATAGATACCTGATTTGGCATGATGTAAGAAAACAAATTCAAATCATTATACTGTGGTAAATAATTATTATAACTCTGAGGTTATACTCTTAGTACATTTTCTGTATGCTGTAAAATTTATTTTACCTATACGATGAAAAAAAATACTATTTATGCTTAAAACAAATTTGAAGCTATTTAGTATCTAATAGCCTATTTGGTTTGAATATCAATTGCTAATATTTCATTGGTATTAAACCCGTATTTATGTCAGTCTAAATGCCAGTTAAATTAATGAATTAGTTGGACTGTAAGAGCTTTTTGTGCTAGTAAACTTGTTAACAGGCGACTTGTTACGGTGTGTACAATGCGTTGTGTATAATGATGCAGCGGGGAGGCCGGAGCCACTGGGCAACTAAGACATTGCAGGTTCATTAACTAGTCGTCGGAGATGTTGAAGATGAAGTGTGATCATGGATGCTCCCCCGTACTTCCCAAGGCGTTTCTTATGGTGTACGACGTTTAGTCACAGCTGTGTACTACTGTCTATGTGTGATGTTACAGCGGGGAGGCCGGAGCCACTAGGCAACTAAGACATTGCAGGTTCATTAACTAGTCGTCGGAGATGTTGAAGATGAAGTGTGATCATGGATGCTCCCCCGTACTTCCCAAGGCGTTTCTTATGGTGTACGACGTTTAGTCACAGCTGTGTACTACTGTCTATGTGTGATGTTACAGCGGGGAGGCCGGAGCCACTAGGCAACTGCACTATCGTCAACCAGACGGCGGAGATGGTGGAGGTTGAGTGTGACCCTGGTTACGACGGCGGTCTGCCCCAAGTGTTTGTCATGGAGGTATATGACGCGTTGGATCAAACCCTCGTCCACAATGTGTCCTCCCGCTCCTCAGCATTCCTTGTGTCCGGGCTGCCCTCTGGACTTGAGCTCGACCTAGTACTTTATTCCGTCAACAACAAGGGCAGGAGTAGACCTTCACTGCTCCACGCATATACATTGCGCTCTGCAGCCCGACGATCAGGTAGGTTTCATCGGAATTATTAAGTGTTATGCATACAGAAACTAAGATGCCTACGAATTTTAATGTGCCTGCATTCCATCAGACTTTATAATGCACTTTCAAAATAGTGTTAAGTATATTTAAAGTCTTTGTATATGTTATATGATGTCATTAACAGCCATTGTTTAACTATGCAACAGGTTTTATAAGTAAGCGTACTAGATAATTAAATTTAACTATTGATCAATACTCCAACACAGTTCTTTGCAAATTTAAAAAAATCATTTGCCACAAGTGACCGATGATATTTTTATCTTTGATGATAAAATTGTAAAGTTGTCTTTTATCACTTTTTTTGTTAGGTAGCCAGGACTTAATTAAATGATTTTATTCTTTCAGTTATCTCGCCAGTGATGATGCACGTGACGCCCATGTTGGGCGTGCTGGCGGGGGTGGTTGTTACGTTAGTGTGTGTCATCGTTGCCGTCGTGGTCGTGGTCAAACTCAGGAGAACCTCCCATCAAGACAAAAAGATACAACAGAAAAACGCTACCACCAGCACCCACACCAGCCATTCCAGCGACAGTGTTGACAGTCTGGAGAAAAACCCAGACATCATTCCACAGAAAGATGGTGACTAATGGTTTTTCATGATTTTGAATTTTGTAAGGATTCAAATTAAAAATATTGTGAAAAAGCGTTTACTTGATGTTACTTTATAAAGTATCACTCAAAATCTAACTCTAAAACATACTCTAACCGTTTTTAAAAGACTTTAAAATAATTTATTGAAGAAAACTATGATTAATCTAATTACTACTTTATTCATTACTTAAATTTAACTTTGACGAAACTTATACAAAAGTAAACGGATTAAGACAATTTCTTTCTTATGCATTGCATTTGAGAAGCAATTTTCTACATCCTAGTGCGAGAGTAATTAAAATCTTAATAAACCTCCTATTTATCATTACAACCTATTAATACTACCTCCATGCCCTACATTGGGCCGGTATAAAGAGAAGGTATGCTTTACAGTTCATTTATGTATATAATTATTAAAATATATATTTCTTGATATAATTTTAACAAGCTATATTAATATTTTTTTCAGATTTTGTGGAATCAGAAGACTTGATGTTCCAAAAAAGTAAACTGAATTTCTATTTTAGTCCAGACAGTGAATCCAGCACTCCTGTAAAGGTGAGATCCCTTTACACATCTTTATTTTAGTTCACATAAAATACTTTACAATAATATCACAATTACAATACCGCTCTCTTGAACTTTTTATGACATTCATGTTATATTCAGCTTACAGAATTTATTCAATCTTATCCTCTATTTAGAAGTACATAAACATATTTATAATATTTAACTGGGATATTTCTCAATTTTGGTCATTATTGGACCTTTGATGATTGGTGCTACTATTATAAATGACCAAGTTGGTGCTAATTATTTTGACGTATCAGACAATCAGCTGATCCGTACCACGGTTAACTGGGGATTTAAGTCGGAACTAAGAAATGAAATGTTGTTATTATAAGGCTTATGTCCTTGGATTTACACTTTTTCTAATCAAAACTTTTAATGATGTCTAAATCAAAAATAATTATAGCCAGGTAGAAGTCCCAAAAAATCTATCATTAGTTCTAAATCATACTTTTTCACTGAATTTGTGTTTATAATCCCAATTTTTCAAGATTAAATATTCTATAGAAAGTGTGGAATATTCTATAGCATGATTAGACCCCGAGTCATTCCATTATATCCATTTAATGTATAGTGACACAGATAATTCTGCTTGGTATTCTGGTAATATTCACCTACATTGTCTTTACAGCCAATCTTCCCCAAGGCCGTGGAGCTGACGGAGGTGCAGATGCCCACAGCCGTCTACCTGGAGAGACAGCAGCCGCGGAGGGTGACGTTCCAGTGCCAGGCGGCGACGCTGCCCCGCCGCATGGGCGCCGCTCCCGTACCGCCCCCGTCCGCCCCCGGGGCCGCCGACGACAGCGTCCTGGGGGTCCCCGCCACCGTGATCCGCCTGCGGCCCGAGACGTCCAGGCTCACCACGCACTTCTGACACCACGAGCGCCCCTGGACCACCAGCGAGATACTGTAGCACTGTGGCCTCCGCCGTCGACTGTGATAGCTTTCTTAACGATTCGACTCCGAGTATTCAAGTTTAGGAATAGTGTTTCTAAAATTACGAACTGTTACTGTTTTATGGGTTGTAAGAAAGGCGATCTTCAATAAGTAGGGGTCTAGTGTTTTGCTCAATTTTCACGAATAGGCCAAATATTAATCGGTAGTTGTCCCAATGGAATCTGTTATCCTGGTTTGTTAGAGTCAAACTGTGATTTGGGAAATATATATTTTGAAAAAGAATTAATAAAAAAGATTTTTCTTTTTATTTTATCTTTCTAAAAAATATCTTGAGGAGAAAATAAACTAATTAATTGTTTTATAAATAAAAAAGTAAGAAGAGTCTGTTATTTAATTTACTATTTACCTAATAAATTTATGTTTTCATCGTTAATGTTAAAATACTGTATTGTAATTGGTTCCTTATATAAAGTTAAATGATTTGTTTGTGTTATTACTCTAGTTGACTATGTGAGAACAATGCTCCGTACGAACCGCTCTACATAGCTTATATATTTAACTTTTTGTATAATAGTTATAGAGTATTCTGTTGACGTCAAGTGGTTAAATATGTATGACAAAATACCGTCCCAATAATTCAGCCACAGTCAAATCAAACTAATAAATTAAGACAAACCGAACGAAACCTCACTTGAGTTTAACTTTTCTTCTACTTATTACTCAATTATAACTTGTATCGAGAGTCTTACGACCACAGTACTGCAAGGGACTATTGTGAATTTTCTTAATATTAAGACAATACCGTACAGTTTTGTATCCAAACAATTTCGCAAATAAACTCAAATAAGCTTACAGTTGAATTGAGAAACTGATTAAGTCCTATTGTTACGACTTTATCTGCCTGGAAATGTAAAATGTAGCATAAAAACTATCGTACTATCAGTCTCCATACCATAAATTATGTAAATATTTGTTTTTTTCTAGAGTATATTTTTATATTACGTTATTAAATTGTACTGAATTGTAATGAAATCGAATTCAATATGCATTTCATGTTTTATATAAACTTAAGAATACATTTTTCAACAATTTAGAAGTTTTATTTCTACACCAGTTGCTTCACCTTAAAAATGAGTGCTTTCTTCTGGTAGATTTATATTAAAAGTGTGTATGAAAAAAGTTCCTCAAATTACCTACTTCCAATATCATTGTAAAACAATATTTTTTTCTTTACTGAAGGTGAGTTATGGTGAGTCGGTGAGTTACAGACTTAAGAGCGTATAAATATTCCATATTCTCATCATTACATTAAATAATAACCATGAACTATTACCAATCATTGTTGAGTGACATTCGCTTCATTTTGACCAAATTTTAGGTTTCGCCCGCCGTCTTGGATCCGCCATTTTGGAATAAGATATTTTTTCAAATGTAAAGGAGGGATTGTGACCCATCATTTCCAACTGTTTTTCCTCGCTGAAATCAGTTTTCAAATATCACCTTTTGTTTTCTTGATATGGAAAGATTTATTTTTAACATTAAAAAAGTGACAATATCCTGAGAATGAAAGGTGATATTTGAAAACGGACTGTGGCATTCATTTCAGCGTCCAAAAAATGTTGGAAGTGATGGGTCACAACCCTACCTTTACATTTAAAAATAAATACTTTAATCCAAAATGGCAGATCTAAGATGGCGGCCAAAAATATTAAATAAGTCAAAATGAAGTATAAGTTGATCAACAATGATCGGGGGTGGTCCGGAGTCAATATCTTAGGAAATGTAGACAAAATTAGGGGGGGGACTCATTCAAAACTCACCCTGTATAGAGAGTGTAACTATTTTGAGCTACTGTAGTGGCAGCTTGTGAAGCTAATAGTCTTGCATTAAGAAAAAAATGGCTTTATTTACTTTTACCGAGATATTAAAATTCGCTTCCTTTTAACATTATTCTTAAAACGTAAGTAGAAGGAGTATAGCTTCAGTAAGATGAGGCAAGGAGCCATAAGATTGTCACAAACCCGTTGCATTATCAAACAACTAATGGTTGTAATGATGTTTGCCACTTGTACAACTAATGTACATCGCTAAACTCTAAACTTTTATAAACACATAACGACAGTGATTAGAAGTTATTTATACTGTAACCCTAAGCAGTTAAATTATATTTTTAAGACAATATGCATATTTCGAGATTTATTCTTCCTTCTGGCATAATCATTTTCACCTAAGTAATATTGTTTGTTTTAAACTACACGTTAACTGAAGATAAAATGAAAATTTTGTTTCAAAATTTACAATGTTTTAATACTTTTATAATACGGTATGATTTGAAGTGATAATTGGTATTTCACAACACCGATCATAACATAATGTTACGATAACTAAGGTTTAAGAGTAATGCCTTATACGCAAGCATATCATGGAAAAATAATTTGGACGGATAGTGTTTGTATCTCAGGTAATTTCCTAACAACAATTTAGGAAGCGAAGAACGAACAATTTATAGTTCTTAAATTAGTAACATAAATAGTCCTGAGCTCAACGTACGATGAATACAAGTCAGTTAATTTAACGAATATGTATACTTATTTGGAGATGTGCTGAATCTGGAAATGAAATATACTGATAAGTAAATGCCGGTTATAACCGGGCAGCTTGTGAAACATTTATACTTTATAGTACGATATTTATTTAATAAAATATAACTGTTATTCTTTTTATCTTTGCTATTTGAACACACGCCAAAAAGACACACCGTACATAAGAAGCTGAAATAGCTCAGCTCACTAGACTGGAGAATGTAAATGATACTAGAACATTTACACGGTAAACAGCCAAATAAGCAAAGGAAATGGCTCTGAGTCGTAATAGTTAAGCTTCTTACAGGGTGCTTGTCTGTGACTGCCTTAGTAATGGAACTAAAAAGCTCTTTCTTAATGCTGCACAACATTCTAATTGAATTGCCTTTAGATTTTATCAAATTTAGCGCCTACTAAATTTCTTAATTCCAAAAAATAGCAATACTGAGCAAGGTCGGTGAGTAAGACAATAATTATTCGTAAGTACTAACAAACAGGCTAAAACCATTCCTTGTTGAATAAGAATCAGAAATGGTATTTGAACCTTTCGGATATACCTACTTTAAACCTTACATTACCTGACCCCAAAGATTCGATGGAAAATAGTTTAAGCCGATTAGTACATGACGGTATTATAAATTATATTTAATATAAATCTGAATTATAGTCGCATTCATATAACAAATAGAACTTGTCATTTTAGTAAAATTGACTTGTTAAAAATAAAACATAAATTTACTTGGATAACTTACATTATGGTTGTGCGAGTTAAGCTACAACCTAGAGCTTATTTTCTCTACTTAAAGCAATTTATATTTCGTCCTAGGTTACTCTTAAAATAGATAATGTCTTCCATAAATATATGGATCTTTCAATTATGTTTTAATTATTTAATTCGTTCAAAATTCTAAAGCTAAAAAGGTATGCGAATTGTTAATAACATTTTTAGCGTTGCAGTGACAGGAGAAGCACATAGTTATACTTGCCTTCACGCCCTTGGCCCCTAGCCCAACCTGAAGTGCCACGTTTATGCAAAGTGTCCACAAATCAAAAACACTTGGAGAATCTGTTGCCTAACGATCTCACCTTTCCCGTTTATTTTTACGTTATAATATGTTTATAATATAAAATTAGGTTTGTAAATTTCACACTAAACTATTAAATCCATTAAACTTGCAAGTTTTGACATTTTAAGTGTATATTATTTTGGCCTGATAGGTATTGTAATTAGAAAAAGTAGTTGGTAGTGAATTTACTATGGAAAAATAAACTATTAGCATGACCCGCACGGTGAAACTTAAGCCCGGGACCACCATAGAAATTCCTAATGTGACCCCCTGAATACGTTTTGGGGGGGTCGCTAACAACTTTATATATATATATATTTATGAATTTGTTCACATGTAAGGGCTAATATTATCAATATAGGTAGTAAATAAGTAACAGTACTCTTTTTCTAAAGATTTTATTAGAATGTTTCAACCTAAGGCCATTGTCAAGCTAACTATACCTAACCCAATACAAATAAAACAACATTTAAAATTTTCCATATGATTAAAATAAATACTAAATTATTTGTGTCTGTTTCCTTCATTTTAAACCAGTTCGTGGTAAAATCAATACATATATACATTTTTTTACTCCAATTCTTTTAATGGTTCGGTGTTATTTGCCTCGCTATTTCAAAAATAGGATTGTTTGAGGTTAAATGACTGTTCAGTATATTTTGAGGGTTCTCTTTGTATCCTGAGTTAATGTGAAACTCCTCTTCTGAATCCATTTTCGTACCTTTATTTGAAAACTCAGTAACCTCAATATTGTCATCTATACTTTTGTAATTATGATTAAGACTAAGTAAATGCTCTGTAAAGTTTGATTTCATTGTAGTCGCGTCGTTACTTCTAAGAGCTTGTAAATGTTCCCGGAATCTTGATCTAAATGATCTCCCTGTTTGTCCAGAGTAATCGCTTTTGCAGACGGAGCATTTCAATTTATATGAAAAATTATAAATGTTGTTGCGTTTTTATTAGGTTAGGTATATTTAGCTTGACAATGGCCTTAGGTTAAAGCATGTCGCTAATAAAATCTTTAGTAAAAGGGTACTCAGTTACTTATTTACTACATGTGGCCCTGCACTCTAGCGGTTGCATTTTTCCGATTTACTTGAAATTTGGTGGTTTCCCTTCTGTAAACAATTGGACAAGTTCGTTGGGAAAACAATCGGACAACTCTAACCCTCTTTCTTAGGGATTTTAATTTTAAAAATTTTGAGTTTTGATTTTAAAAAGGGTCAGAAAAGCCCCGAATGTAACATTAATGCAAAAAGATTTTAAGCCCCCTCTCATCATTCTAGCACATATATTTACTGAGTTATTAAGGAAAATCTTAATTGTCTTAACACAGTACTTTGTCTTATGGGGACTTTGCAATGGAAAAGGCTGTGTTTCATATCTTGATATATTTTATCAACCCCTATATCACCATACCAACTTGTTAACCCGACTATACCTCCTCCTAACCTTATAATTGATATTGATATTGATACAGACCCCTGGGCGAACCCAGCTACTGTATCATGGGAAAGGGAGGTGCTTTGCTGGTTGAAACCTAGAAGCTTCAAACACCTTGGGGATAGGAAGGGGGGGTTACACCTGAAATGTTTGAAAATTGTTACCGTCCATTACCTAATTGCATTCCATTACCTGATGATAACTCCGCACCGTCCGCACACTCCTGGAATGGAGGAACTTTTGGGGTTCTCACCTGGGTTACAAGATTTATCCCTCCACCGTTTCTCTTTCTTAACCTAATTATACTTAGCATTGTAAGAAACCAGAGGGTCTCCCGATTTGTTTTTAACCAATGATCCTCCTTCCATTTGGCTCGTGGTCAGCACGGAACTCCATCATCGACGGAGGCGGTACATGAAACAGACAAAAAAATCATTAGACGTTTTTATTTGACGCCGCATTGGCTAGACACCTAGCGCGGTGCAATGGTGCCATCCCATCCCCGAGTGAGTGCGCCACTACTCTGACCCTGCGGAGTGGGGACAACTTGTTATCCTGACTATACCTCCTCCTAACCTTATAATGTACAAAAAATCCTAATAACCAGGAATTATAAGCAGGAGCATCAGAACAGCCAAAAAATAAAATGTTTCAATTATCCAAAAAAATGTTACCATTGTTGATTTAAACCCTTCATTAGAATGATTAAAGGTTTTAATGCAGAAATTCACTTCCCTTACGTCAGGGTGCTACGTGCGAACTTGTTTAATTTATTATCATTAGGGAAGACGAAGAAAAGGTAGAGAGATGATATGTAATACATGCACACTTGTATAATTAAATAAAAGGGACCTACCTAATAAAGTCAATAGTATGCAGATTACACGATATACATGTTTAGACGAGCTGGAGGCTTCTCCAACAAAACTAAATATTTTAACATGTCAGCATTAATTTGACCCGTTGCCCTAGTAATGCAATTATTATCAATATTTAATTTCCATATTCTCATTGTATTCCCTTTGAGACAATTTACACTACATTAAATACGAAAATTTAATGGTAGAGAATTTGAAATACGTTCATTGTTTAATTAACTTCAAGAGATCCTGTACCTTTTGCACAATTGAATTACGGTAGCATGATTATTTGGTACAATTATATTTGCTTACGTAATTACACAATAAAACATTGTTTCTTTTATCTGATTGTTAACCTTTCTTTTTATGATGTCATAGAGTGGCGTATTCGTAATATTTTGCCGAAACTATCTAATATATTACAATCTGTTACGATTGCTCGGCCAGAATAATTTTTACCTGGCATATTTTTACTAAACCTTTATTTTACTTTATATTATTTTCATACATTATTTTATATTATTAAAAACATCAGCTAAAATAATGAGAAAGGATACAGTTTTTAAAATATTTTGTAGTTCCACAATTTATATTATAGTTTGTAATTATCCTACAGCTTTATTAATTATGATTGTAGAATCCCAAATAGTTATTATTAATACAAATAAAAAACATAATAAATTAGGCTCTAACCACATTTTCCGTTCGAGACGCGACAGTTTATAGTCGAAGTAGTTTAGAAAATACATAATTATAATATATCTAAAACACATTATTTACATTATAAAATGTTATTATTTATACACTCGTTATATATCCTTTAAATGGTTCACTTGGTGTTTTGGAATACCCTAAATATACACCAAATATTCTAAAACAATCGTTTTTAATTGGACGATGAATGCTTGTAACCGTACAAGTGTACAAAACACCGGGGCACTCCTCGAGTGAGTAGCTTCAGGAGGCACAAGAAAGGTAAACATGTCGAGTGTGTTTATCAAGCGTTTACACTGAAACATAAACGTTTTGTTGGCCTCACCGTGTACCTAAAATAATACACCATTGTGGGTGGCTACATCAGAGGCAGTGTTCAGTCTTCATCCAGGATAAACGCTGGTTTAATGCTCGGGGATTAACTACTGCAATAACACGTGTTGTTAAATTAACGACTTTATGTACGCCCTGGTCATACCACCGATTGTTACTATAGGCCTTTTGCTGCAGATGAGGTACAGCGGATTATGAGGCATGAAGTGGGCTATCTGCCGAGGTAAGTTCCCACAGGCCCCCTGCTTTTAAAAATGGTGTATATTAATTCATAACCTCAAATTTGTTTCGGTAAAATGTATAGCCAACAACCAACTTAAATAATAAACTAACTAAAATTCAATATGTGATACCTTCTAATTTACGATAAACTAATTGTACAGAAAGGTGAAACATTCAGTTATTAATTAAAAATACACATATTAATTAAACAAATGTGTTTAAAGGTAGGCAAATTGAATTATGAATACTGAACCAACTTAGCCCTAACTACACCCTTGGACTAACGCTACATGAAAATCTGTCTCGGCTTAAGAAATTCTATTTTACATACAAGATATAACTCGGACAAAAGTCTTCATTAGACACGAAGTAACTTTTGGGACGGTAGCTAATATAGTGGCTATTCAACATCAAGGAAAGTTGTATGCTATTTGACTTGTAAATGGAACTTGGGTTTTTTTTCAAATTGCAAATGTGACGCGAGAAAATGTTAAGAGGGCAAGTTTTCAAGTAATATTTTGATATATTCGTTTTCTAACGGATACAAACTAAATCCCCTTTTAAGGACTCGTTTCCTCGTTACTTTTGTATGTACAATATTTTGAATTATTCAAATCGAACCAAATCGTTTTATTTTCAGAAAAAAAAATAGTTCGGCTTGCCAAATCGCAAAACAAACAAATGAAAATAATAGTTTATTTAATAAAAATCATACATTTCTTTATTACGTTTAAGTAAAACTTTCGCCTTGAGTCACACTTTCAATAACTCATCCAATGAGTATGAAGGCCGGTTGATGAGGTGGCATTTTAGGGAAGTTCTGAAGTTCTTAATCGAATGTATTTGTTTAAAAGTCTACGGTAAGGAGTTTACAAGTGGCCGAGTGGTACGCTCCTCGCTTATCGCACAAGGTGAACCGACGCGACGGAGCAGAGACTGAGTTCGTATTGACAAGGCTGTTATATAAAAATATGTTTGTTGTTGTTAGGTGTAAGAAAAGAGTACATATAGAAGCTGGGTGGGGAGAGTCAAGATGTTGTGGTTAGTAAAAAATACATTACAAGAATTTCTGCACTTCACACCAAACATTAATGATTATTTTTTTATTAGCGAATTTCCCCTGTAGGGAAGAAGCTATTACCGTGGGTCTCATGGTAATACTTAAGCCCGAGACCATGATAACCTTTTGTTTTGAGGTCCCCAGATAACAAAAACACTATTGGTTCAATTTCATTTATATACACCAACACATTATAACAGATAGATATAAATGATGCAAAATAAGTTTTTTGCGAATTTCCGTTTATAATACAAACGTTTTCAAGCAATCTATATCTTTAAATGTGTCCGTGAATGCGATAACTTGAGTAAAAACCATCCGATTTCGATTAAATTTGGCTCAAATGTTTAAAGTGACATTTATGACTTTAGTTCGAAAACCAGAAAAATCGGACTACGGGAAGGGGGTTTTATGTGGGTTTTAAATTTTCCAAAAATCGGATTTTGCATTGTTCACCCTAAAATGTTTGAAACACTTAATTATGGTTTGGACCATGTTATAGTGATTAAAAATACAGAAAAAAACATAGTATTTTGAATTATTAACCTCGGTTAAGTGGTTGCGGAGAAAATCCAAAAAAGCTCCTCATAAAATGTCCCATGTTAATCTTATGGGAAAAAGGTTTTGGCTTTTCCTCAGTTCATTTTAATGTAAACTTCACATTTGCTTTTACCTCACATTTTTTTCAACTCAGCTCCACAAAACAATAATTTTGGTGTTTAAATTGTGATTCTACATCCACCCGTTGCAGAGATATTCAAAGTGATAAACACAGTACGTTGTCCAACGTTATCCTTATGGAGAATCGATACAATTTTATATCTCCATTATTTATGAACGTATATTGCTGAAACTTGGTATGTGGCTTCGCATAGTATTGGTATATTGATATTTGCACAAACAATTGATTTTGTGTCGATTATCCCTGTAGCAGCAAACTTGCAAACTCAGCCCTAATGTTATTCTTAGGGAGAATAAGTAAAGTTTTATAATTATGAACATGAATCAATACAACTTAGTATGTAGCTTCACCTGGTTAAGTTATGTTGATAATTGCACAAAAAGATATTTCTTCTCTTTTTTATGCAGAAAACCTGTGTACTCAGCCCTAATGTTATTCTTATGAAGAATAAATCAAATGTTATAGATCACTTATTTATTTTTGTATTTTTATGAAACTTGGTAAGTTTCTATGTGGTAGTGAGAAACATATGCATGCATTGGAAATTCGCTGAGTACGTAGGTTTGCTGAAACGGGGGTATATTTTTTAAAATAATTATGAATTAACAGGAACTCCAAAATATAATTATATACATTATCAGCGATAGAACTTAAGAAGTTCGGGCTTTAGTGCTGAGTTAGAAATAGTTTTAGGTGCAAAAAATGCAGAACTTACTTTTTCTCGAAGAAAAACGTGATATCATCACTTTCTTCGATAGTAACTTCGTCGATGATACCCCAGCAATATTGCTATTGCAAATGTTGTGTATTATAAAAGGCCAGTTTTGAAATGCTGTGTTTGGATTTTGCTGCTGTTTAATAGCAGTCCATTGGCTGTGAATAAATTATGTTTGCTTCATCCAAGAACTTACAGAATATTTTAATGAAGGTTGTCAAGATTTGGATTTGCTAAAATTAATGTTGTTTCGTCAGTAAAAATAGAAAGGTGCTGATTTTTGCCAAGGCATGTAAGGCAAAAAATATAAGATAATACTATCAAAAGCAAGAGGCCCCTGAAGCGCACCACGCTTGACTGTCTCTCGTTGTCAATGATGAGTAATGTCATTACCAATTGTACATTACTTTTTGGTTCTGGTTCATTTTACTAAACCTTTTTGTAAAGGAAATTTAGATATTTTCCATATTGTCAGTTTTAAATATAGTTAAGTATTGTTAGTTGTATTTAAATTTGTAGCCCTAGTACTAGTACTGCAGTTATTTGTTATTTAGTTCAAGCAGTTTATTTATTATTAAATATAAAATTATTTTACTGTGCTTTATTAACTCGTATTTACAACGTTTTATATATTTTTTATGTGTCTGTATATTAAATATTTTTATCAGCAATGAGATCTCTTTATTACTCAGGGCTAATGGGTAAGGGGAGATTAATACATGACAGCGTTCTACCACTTGTCCTCCTGTTGGGCCACAGCTTACGACACTTGTAAACCTCAACAGTCGTACTGGGAAGCAGCACAGCGTTCTGCCACTTGTGCTGAGGATAAAGTCGGGCAACAGCTTACAACACTTGTACGCCACAACACTCCTAAAAAATCACAGCATTCTACCACTTGTGAAAATGTTACCTGTCACCAAATACGTGTTTCAATTTTACTCTTAATTTAATATTCAATGATCACACCAGTTTAAACAAATGGCATTTTAATATTTATTTTAAGATAATACACGATTGAAATACGATATTAATCATTTACAAAGAAGCCCATTAATTATTCCTAAGCAAGAATACCTAATCGTTATAAGCCCTATCATAGTCAGTCACAGCGACTACGCTTGTATAATACAGCGATTGTACTTGTAAACCCAACTACTCAAGTTGGTAAGACAGCGTTCTTTCACTTGTCTCCTCCCTAAGGTTGTGGCTTGGAAGATACTGAATCGCTGTCAAACGAATTGAGATTGACAGATCACCACCATATATGGATTTATAGCTAGCTTATGGGCGAATAGCATTGCGTTCTAAAATTCGGCTAGGCCACACTTATAACTTTCATAAACCAAGTGCAATCTTTTAGTTTCACATTACAACATTTTCTTTTAATCAGAATTTCAATTTGTGTTAAGAAAATCTTATTCATTATATGATCAAATAATTGTTCTACCCAGAGTTCAGCCGTAACATAGCGCTGAACTGACCAAACGTTAATCTAACCTAATCGTGAACTTGCTAGAGGAATACATATCTATGGCTGTAAAATAACTTATCTTTATGTAATTATTTCAATGTATAAACTAATATGTAGTGAAATTATCTCTGAGTCTATCTACAAAGGTTCAGGTTAGTCTAGGTTAATATGTTATTTAAAATAATGCATAGGCTTGTTAGGTTATGTAGGCATATCTTGAAAATGAGGACGTTACAAAGTACATTATTTTCTTAACATTCCATGCTTAATTAGTGAATAAGAACAAATTAAAATAATCGATATCGCCAAAGCTGATTCATAATGAGATATCAACACAGCTACTGATAACACCTGCTCCGCGACCTGGGTAATCCGCCACCCGGGAACACATGCATTACCTGCGACGTGGTATATGTTGGTTATCCTATTAAATATTGCAAAATAATTTAATTTTTACCAAAAAGCTTTTGTGTCTAAACAATATTATGTTAAAGTAATTAAAATACCCCCGTAGCCAGAAACCTGCGATCTCAGCGAATTTCCAATGCATGTATATATGTCTCACTACCACATAAAGCCACTAACCAAGTTTCATAAAAATACATAAATAAATAAGTGATATATAGCATTTTATTTATTCTCCATAAGGATAAAATTGAGAGCTGAGTACACAGATTTGCTGGGTCAAGGAACAAAAAATATATTTTTTATGAAAATTGTTAATATAAGTATTATACATCGTGCATTATATAACCAGTCGAAGCTGCATACCAAGTTTTATTAATTTATGTTCATAATTAAGGGAGACATTACATTTTACTTAATCTCCATAAAAAACATGGGGCTGAGTATGCAAATGTTCTGCTACTAAGAAAATTGGTAACAAATTATTTTTTTGTGCAAATATTAATTTACCCGTACTAGGTGAAGTCACATGCCAAGCTTCATCATCATACATTCGTAAATAATCAATATATCATATTTTAATCATTCTCCATAAGGATAACTTTGGCTAACGTACTATGTTTAGCACTTTGAATATCTCTGCAACGGTTGGACGTAGAACCACAATTTAAACACCAAAATGATTGTTTTGTTGAGTTGAACAGATTGGTAAAAGCAAATGTGAGGTTTACATTAAAATTAACTGAGGAAAAGCTAAACACCTTTTTCCAATAAGATTAACATGGGAGATTTTATGAGCACTTTTTTGGATTTTCTCCGCAACCACTTAACCTAGGTTAATGATTCGAAATACTATATTATTTGTTTTTTTAAGCTCTATAAAATGGCCAAAACTATAATTAGGTATTTTAAAATTTTGAGGGTGAAAAATGTAAAAAAACTGATTTTTGGAAAATCGTAAACCCCCATAAACCCCCCTTCCCATGGTCAGATTTTTCTGGTTTTAGAACTTAATAATGAATGCCACTTTACACATTTGAGCCAAATTTCATCGAAAGCAGTAGTTTTTTACTCAAGTTATCGTGTTAACGGACACACACGATATATAATACACACGATAATTTATATTTATAAATTTGAACGAATAGTGTTTTTGGCATCTGGGGACCTCGAAAAAAAGTTATCATAGTCTCGGGCTTAACTCTTACCATGCCACACTTATGGTAATAGCTTCTTCCCTAATGGTAAAATTCGTTAAAACACATTGATATCAATAATAAGCGGCCGTATGCAGTGTTTTTGGTCCAAATGAAAAGGAGGTGCTCTTAATAATGAATAAATATAATTTGCTGAAAATTAATTTGTTTCCTTAAGTTGTTGCATTGATTTCAACATAAATTCAACAACTAATTGGGTCTTTGTTCTTCTATAACAGTATTTTATTTAATAAATATCATCTTACGCAATTTAGTAGGGATTATACTATTTCATGTCCAAACAATCACCTGACTAATAAGACTAACAATTTAAATTTAAAGCTAAAGTCATAAGGAGAACATACTAGACTACTTATAAAAAGTAAGAGGTTATGAGCCTAGACTATATTTATAATATTAATAGGTATTACGTACCCTTAAAGTTGGATTCTCCCTGAAAAATCCAAAGAACCGAGAGGATTACACTAGGTCTGTATTAATTGGTTCGCGAACGAGAAATCTAAATTAAGAAATCTTTAATCTCATTTGTAAGAAAATAAAATCCTAAGCAAGGCTGCAAAACTATTCAAATATACTATAAAACATCAAAATAGTAATTAATGGCTTGATAAAAAATGAAATCAATATGTGTCAGTTTTATACAGGATAAATAAAATACGTCTTACAACACTATCAATACGGTAAAATATACACAAAATTCGTACAAGGCAGTCGATTTCAACCAGTTACACCGGTCATCATCTCTGATTGGGCCTGATGATGACCGGTGTAACTGGTTGAAATCGATCGCCTTGTACCATATTTTGTGTATATTTTACCGTATTGTGTAAGTACAGTATAAGTGTAAATATACTTTATAGTGTTGCAAGACGTATTTTATTTATCCTGTTTAGTAGTAACAACACGTATCATGCTAATAAAGAGATTATTTTCAGTTTTATAATAACGTTAATTTACGAACGTGTAAATAAACGTATCCAAATTAGACGTACACAATTGTACTTAGAAAAACATTAGACTGATTGTTTGAAGTTAATTTTCATATGGTCATGTGTTCCCTAGCGACCGATAACAAGACGTTTTGATAACAACTTAAGTCTAGTTTACATGTTCAAGTTTTGTTCAAATAAATATAATAATTGGTGCAGTCAATATTAATTTTGAACCGGAAAAGCATGATTTTTAAAGTGCAATCTTAATTAGTTAGTGTTCAAAAGAATCATAGAAGAGTTTCACAAATGGAATTAGTAACTTGTTGTTTTTGTCATTTTTGGATTATCTAGGCTTGACTTTTACCAGCGTGGCAATGGCGTCGATCGGACATATGAATGAATAAAAACCAAATGAAGAGGAAATAACGTCATAATTAATGCGATTGAAACATTTTTTTAAAGCCAATAAAATTAAAGATGAAAATAAAGTTTCAGTTTTAATAACGGTTATTGATCCCAAAGTACTATCTACATTATCGGATCTAGTTTCTCCATCTGAGGTTGATGACAAAACTTACGAACAATTAGAGTCAGTTTTAAAAGATCATTTCAAACTTCAAAAGAATAAAGTAGCGGTATGGTATGTATTTTACAGTCGAAATCAAAAACCTGAGGAATCTATCACAGATTTTGCGGTAGCAATTAAACATTTAGCTTCTTCGTGCGAGTTTTCTACATTTTTAAAATATGAACTTCGCGATAAATTTGTAGTGGGCATATCAAATGACAGTATTATATAGAAGCTTTTGTTTGAGGAATACGATTTCGATTCAGCATTCAAATTGGCAGTTTGACTTGAACAGGCTGAAATACAAACAAGTCTAATAGCTCCAAAACAACATTTGGAAGTTTGCTAGTTGATACACATGTGAAGCAAGAACAAATAGTCAAAGACAGAATAGGTCTGGTGAAAATAGGAACTGGAAAAAGGACAACTCTTCAAGTTTAAAATGTTTACGCTGTGGAGGAAATGATCACAACTCATAAAACTGTATTTATTCTTTTTTCAAGTGTTTCAAGTGCAAGAAAGTTGGACATTAGGACGAATGTGTAGAAATCGAAATGGACCTGGTTTTAGTAATAACAATACCGGTAACTGGAACTCAAACGATAATCCTATACATTCCATGGAAGAAAAATAAAGTCGCCCGCCAACTAAATACGATATGTATTCATTGAATGAAGTTAGACCTAAGCTAACTTTAGGTCTCCACCCTTTCAAGGTAAGGTTAAACATAGAAAACAAACCAATATCTATGGAACTTGATACTGGAGCGGCCGTATCTGTAATGCCAGAGAATAATTTTAAGGAAAGTTATATTAAAGTTAGCCTAAAGTCAGAAAAAGTCAAATTAATAGGTTATGGAGGTCATGAAGTACCTGTTCAAGGGAGGGCGTTGGTTAACGTTGAGTACAAGGACCGGAAGGCAACTTTGCCCCTTATTAAACAAAGCCTCATGATAGATAACCTGTTCTATTAGGTCGTAACTGGCTAGAAGTGTTAAAGTTAGATTGGAAAGTTATCTTTAATGTACAAGTGGGGCTACAACCAGAAGAAAAGTCACAATTAGTAAATGGTAGGTCTATTGAAGATGAGCGTCCCAAAATAGTAAATGGTCTCAAACAAAAATATTCAGACATTTTAAAAAGTGGGTTAGGACTTATTAAAAACATAAGTCTTAGTATTGGCTTACAGCCTGGAGCTATGCCAAAGTTTTGCAACGCCAGGCCAGTACCTTACTCAATGCGATGTCCTGTAGAAGATGAGATTGATCGGTTGATTGAACAAGACATTGCTTACCCAATACCAACAGCCAGTGGGCTACTCCATGTGTAAGTGTGGCAAAACAACAGGGTGGAGTAAGATTATGTGGCGATTTTAAAGTTACATTAAATCCAGTTATACAGGACGAGTACTATCCTTTGCCTGTCCCAGAGGATATTTTTGCTTCATTGGCGGGAGGTAAGTATTTTTGCACCATAGATTTATCATCAGCATATTTGCAGTTGCCTGTGGATGAACAATAGCAGACTTTGCTAAGACTTAACACCCACCGTGGTCAATTCAACTGACGAGATTACCTTTTGGACTAAAGTCAGCACCATCGCTCTTCCAGTCTTGCATTGATAGGATTATTACTAATCTTCCAGGAACAGCAGCATACTTAGATGATATACTGGTATCTGGAGCGTCTTAGTAGGAGACAGTACACCGGCTGGATCTGGTAATGCAACGACTGCAAGACTATGGATTTAGGGTAAATCTGAGTAAGTGTAGATTTTTGGAAACAGAAGTTAAGTATTTGGGTTATGTTTTGTCAAAACATGGAATTTCTCCATCCGAATCTTTAGTGACAGCTATACGGAATGCTCCAGAACCAACAGGTAAAGATGAGTTACGTGCTTATGTAGGCTTACTGAATTTTTATAGTTAGTTTATCCAGAATTTATCAGATATAATCGCAATTTTCTATGATTTGCTAAAACATGGAACTGGACACCATCTCATCTGAAGCTTTTTGAGGAAAGCAAAACATGGGTTCTTGAATCACAGGTATTGGTACACTATGATGTTAGAAAACCTCTGGTACTGACGTGCGATTCCAGCTCGAGGGGTGTTGGGGCAGTTCTGACGCACATAATAGATGGTGTGGAACGACCTGTTGGTTTTGCATCCAAAGCACTTTCAAAATCTGAACAAAATTATTCACAGTTGCACAAGGAGGCATTGGCAATAATCTTTGGGTTTAAAAAATTGTATAACTATTTTTATGGAAGAAAGTTTTGCTTGCAGACTGATCATAGACCTTTGACATCAATCTCTGGTGAAAAAAGCAAGTTCCAGTGATGGCGGCCGCTAGATTTCAGCGTTGGGCGCTTATTTTTTCCTCTTATGATTTTGAAATTCATTATAAAGCAGGACAACTGATTCCTCATGCTGACGCACTCTCCAGAATACCTTTACCGTAATGCGAATCTCTAGGAATGGCTGAAAACTATTTTTCGCCGGTATTTCAAGTTGAAGAGGCCCTTTGTTATTTTAAGTTAAATAACCAAAACCAAATAACTGCCAAAGATATTGCTCAAGAGACTAGGAAAGATCCCATCCTGAGTCGGGTAATGGATTACGTCATGCACGGATGGCGAGACAAGATTTCGGAGTTATCGAACTATTTTTCTAGAAATGATGAACTTTCAGTTGATCAACAATGTTTGTGCTTAGGAAATAGAGTTTTAATTCCACAGAAACTAGGACCATCAATTTTAGCGTTATTACATGAGCAACATCCAGGTATTATGAGGATGAAACTGCTAGCTAGGAGTTATGTTTGGTTTCCAAATATTTACAAGGCCATAAAGAATATGCTAGCTTCTTATTTAATTTGTCAAAGCACCCGCGATGCTGCTATGAAGGCTCCTTTACAGCCTTGGGGCTGGTCATCGAGATGCTGGAAACGTATTCATGTGGATTTTGCTAAGGAAACTTCAGATAAGCTAATGAGCACTGAGAGTGGGCATTATTTATTGTGTGCAATTGATAGTCATTAAAAATGGTTGGAGGTTTTTCCAATGAAATCTATTTCTACTCTGAAAACAATCGAACGCTTGCGGTCATTATTTGCATCATATGGTCTTCCTGAACAGTTGGTATCTGATAACGGGCCACAGCTCGTTGCAGAAGAGTTTAAGTCATTTTTAGCCTCCAGTGGAATTAAACACGTACTTACGCCACCTTACCATCCAGCCTCGAATGGTCAGATTGAGTGATCTATTCAGGATTTTAAAAATAAATTGCTTAGGCAAGTAATGTCAGAACAACGCTCGGGTTATAATCAAACAATACATCATACAACAATCAACAATAGACAACTTTTTGTTTGCGTATAGAAATACTCCACATTATGCTACAGGTGTAACACCAGCCGAACTGTTTTTAAAGCGTAAACCCCGCTCAAAAATCTCGTTGTTAAAACCAAATATTCAGGCTTCCATGAAAATAGAAAATTTGAAGAAAAACTAGTAGCCGATCGACATCGCAGTTCATATCGAGATTTTGTGGAAGGGTAGAAGGTGTTGGTCATAACGGTTCGCATGGAAAAAGTAAGTTGGGTTCCAGGTGTGATTGCTATGGAAGTAAGTCCAGTAACCTACTCAGCTATGGTGTTGGGAAAATCCAGATCCTGTCTTGTGGATTATTTGAAGAAAAGTTATCTGGAGGAATCAGAACCAGAAACTTGTCCACCTGTTACCATTCCGACAGAGTCTACTTCCTCTACTGGCTGTCCGGATGTTTTAAGACGTTCGAAGAGCGTTGTGCAACAACCTTATCGTTTGAACTTATGAATAAAAAAATTTAATCAGACCTTTTGCAGCTGTAGTAGGAGTGCTATTAAAATTATGTTAGTTTTTTTTCAAGTATGAATTATGTACTTTTACTACATTTGATATAATTGTTTATAAACTAGTTTTGACGACAAAGACATGCAATTGGTTTCCAAGATATTTTAAGGGGACGAGTGTTATGTATATAATCATATGGTCATGTGTTCCCTAGTGACCGATAACAAGATTTTTTTATAACAACTTAAGTCAGTTTACGTGTTCAGGTTTTGTCCAAATAAATGTAATAGTTTTTATGTTATGCTTGCAGTATGTTTGTTGTCCAACGCTAATCTTATGAAAACAAAAATAACTTCAAACAATCAGTCTAATGTATTTGTAAGTACAATTGTGTACGTCTAATCTGGATAAATTCATTTACGAACGTGTAAATAAACGTATCCAAATTAGACGTACACAATTGTACTTACAAATACAGTAGACTGATTGAAGTTAATTTTGTTTTCATAAGACTAGCGTTGGACAACAAACATACTGCAAGTATGACATTAAAAACCACTTTATTAGTAAATTCAAGTTAGTGTTCACATAACATGTTGGTATTAAATTTATTTTTTGCTTATGGGTTGTAAACTATTAGCAATCTTTATGAAGTGTACCATGGGGTTCTGGTAAGATATTCGGCAAATATACTAATGGTTAAGTTTGTAATGGTTTTCAACCATACATTACATTTCTGTATAATAAAATTATATTTTGACTCCGGTGTTGAAAGGTGATACTTGTCAGATTGTGACAGTATAAGAATGTAACAGTAGGTGGCAGGGTTGGCACCAACCCAAGGCCAAAACTCTTAACGTGGGAATATTTAGTAGTTGTCTATAATTTGTCATTGTTGATACTGAGTTCATATTGTAAAAACACTCTTATCCTTAAAAAATATCGGTTCAGTATTATTGCGAGAATGGTTTAATGAACTTTTAAACCTATATTTTCTAATTAGATGTAGCTTAGTTAATTAAGAATGACAACTAGTAGTTATGGTGAAACATATAGTTTTAATTAAATTAAACACGTGTTTTGGCCCATTGGCTATTTAATTTAAAATTATTCTTTAAGTAATGTACATTTATATCACAGGAAACCTCTTTAAATTTGATAATACTATTCAATCTTTGTTTCATAATATTTTGATTCGCTTGAAAATTAACTTGTGTCTTGATCATTAAAAAGCGTATTGAAAATGAACAAATAAAAGTACTATTACCTTCCATTTGTTACAAACGGCATGCAAATCCGCCCTCAAGAAGTTTTATACAAATTGCATTATACTTAAAGGTCTGTATTTTAAACTTAACACAATACTCTATTAACCTAATGTTTTACATCAATATCATAGCTACAATATTTAGCTTACATTGAATTTTTACATTATCTTGACATATGTCTTCATAATATTCTTCAATTCTTACTTACGACGCTCAAAAATTTTAGGTGCTTATTACTATTGAGAGATGGCAGGCTCTAGTTTTTCCTTGTAAATGGGCGATTCAATTGTTGTTATAAAAACGATTAGTACGGTTTGATTTGTTAATAAACTTCACTAAATAGTAGTAAAAGTAGCAAATTAATAATTATTGGATCATGATTAAAATAATCATAAACATTTAGGGCCTATAGGAGACAACTAAATACATTCCTGCCACAGATAAAAACATTAATTAATATAAAAAAATATTGATCCTAATAACATATTAAATATCTCCAAACATTTAATTAAAAACGTACAAGTTTAAAGTTTAATTAATTAATATTAAATTGTATTTGTTTATCGCAGCAGAATACGCAAATTAGTCGCCTTCTTGATATTCTGCAATAACGTTGCTAGCCACGCCGCTGTAATGATTCCAATCAGATATGAAGATTTAACTTTTTAGATGAAGTTCAACGTGTGCATCAAGCTTAATACTGATTTAATTGTTTGAACACCAAGAGAAGTAATTTTGTTAAACATAGAGTGACTACTTACATTAATCTAAATGGTGAGCATAATTTCAATAGACTTAAATAACCACAGACTAAAAGCTGTGAGGTACAAATGCACAGACCTGACACATGAGAACTTTTAATATATATATTTATATAACTTATATATATATATATATATAATAAGGTCTTTGATGGATTTTAATCTGTAATTTTATTTAACAGAGGATAAATTATAGGTGGGAAACTTTTTAATTTGGTTTTAAAACATTGCATGACTATACTATTAGTGTCAGATAGTCCTACGTGGTTTTCATTGAACAAATTTTAAAGGTTTATCTATCTAAGGTTCTAAGAAACATTTATACCTGAAAGGTTTTAGTTCAATCTTGTGAACACATCACAGGTTTGATTATCATGAATGATATAAAACTCGACTTTAAACAATGCGGAACTGTTTAACATGAATACAGTTGAATATTGACTGTCTAATCTGCCCGTTTAATACGGGACTACTTTAAAACGTCTACAAAGTGCGAACTACATTTACTACGTATAAACACCCCATAAATATTGTATTTACAAAAGGCAATAATTCTGACATTATGAGAAAAGAGGAAATATAAAAACTTGCCCATGTTACTTTAAAAAAATTCTAGGTATTTTATTATAACCGTTGTAAGAATTCAAAATAATATTTTGATTTATATTACTGATGTTAAAACATGATTGTACATCACCGCATTAATAACAAAATTGGCATCAAGGTGTTCTTAAACTACATGTTTAAAAAGTCTGAATACACAACGTCTGTGGAGAGACTCACCAAATCCCTACTGGCCGACCACGATCGTATATCAACAGCATTGATACAATATTCACACAATGTTCCCACCCCTCTAGGGATACACCGTGTACTGCACCAATATAGTCTTTGGTTGTAATAGATCCATAAGATGAACAATTTTAATTGAAGCTTATTTAACATGTATAATGAACGTAAACATATGCTTCACAATATATTAAAATTGTTTTCACAAACCAAAACCCATGTTATAAGATAAATTACTAATTTAAATGTTTCTCCCTTACAGTTCGATGGTTTACTTTTTATTTAATTTATAATTGTAATTGAATCAAAACTGCTCCTACTTAGATTGTTAATTAAACAAATTGTATTAAATAATACATAGATGTACGAAGTCAAAGTCAGTTTATAAGCAAAGCAACCAACAGATTCGTTTTCAGTACATATTACAAATATATTTGTATTGCTATGTATTGCATTACCTTTAATACAATATTTATAAAACTAATAGGTTTGGATCTAAAATATAACTAAAATAACACCCATTGTGACACATCTTCTTTATTAATAAGCAAAGCCTATTTTGTTAAGAGAACTCCTCCGTTATTTCTCAGTGGATTTTAACGATTGAGGTACCAAAATAATCATCCTGATTCGTATTTGTGTATAACGATTTTTTCTCAATATTTTCATTCTTAAGGGCTCGTGCTGCCCTTAAAGTCAGATTTTACCCATAAAATTAACGAGGGGAATAATTCATTTTAATTGCAGCTGTTATGAGATTGTATAAACAAAACAAAATAATATTATGTTTGATTGTTTATTATGGATTGGTTATCAGCAATTCCAGATGTTTCAAGTAAGGAATGTATTTATCTATATAAATCAAACAATTTTTTTCTACATCGCTTTGAGCAGTGAAATGTATGCAGCGGGGATAGTTAAATTTGTGTTAACTTTATTGTATCTGTCGGTTTGTTTATGAACCAGATTTGTTCCACGTTTCACAAAAGAAGACTGAACAGAATGAAATAAGACCTGTTGCCCATTGTTGTATGAAGTAGGAATCGTTTAGGCTGTTTCAAATCATTACGTACGTCATTAGGGTTATGCCCATTGGCCCGTCACTGCTCCAAAGTACATCTTATGGCTACAGGTTACTCAACCTTTCACTGTAGAATGCACCATTTCCATTTTTGTTCCAATGAGCATTTAGTCAGCTAATTATATTTTACGATAAAATGGAGGAAGCACGTGCTTTGCTACACAATTACGGTACGGTAACGAAACATTGGGTAGGGAAAACGTAAGCCTTTGCAATATAGTATTTGAAGCTCAGTTTGTCTAGGTAGTCATTGTGATTATGATTCCGAATTTCATTTCTTATGGGTTTTAAGCCCATTATGCATAAAATACATGAGTTACCAAGCAGAAAGTTGGAAGAATCTAGATAGATATTCATCCCAAAAAACAGCTATGGGCTTTATCCCGTTACAATGAGGCTTGGCCATATTAATGACCTTCAACATTTCTATATTAATCATATTATTACTAAACCGATTGAAAATATTCTGTCTGTGGTACAAAGACAGCAGACATTGAGAACGCACTATAAGCTGAACAAGGCCTATACTTTCCCTCCATTACACTGACTTTATTAGTTAACTGGATCGATTGAGCATACATTTGTTAGGAAGACAGTTAATAATCAAAATAAAAACTTTACCTACCCTTTTTCCAAAAATGATTTAGGGTTCTCCAAATAATGAGGCAATCGAATATTTGTTGCCCAGTTGTGTAAATAGCTGTACAGCCCATTTATATGCGGATGACTGTCAGCTGCACTTATCATACAAACCTGAGGAGATCATCTTGGCACTCGACCTCATAAATACCGACTTGGAAAACATTGCTATTTGGTTAAGTATGAATGGTCTCAAACTCAATATAGATAAGTGCACAGTCATTCTCACCGCATTCTTATGCACGACCTGATGGAATCTGGAGTAGTGATTAAACATGGTGGCGAGAGTTTGACTGTGTGACTCTCTTTTTCAGCACATTTCACCCTTTAAATACAGCGAGCTGTTGGGAGGCTGAGAGGCTTATCCAGATTTAAAGCTCTACTCCCAGAATACGCCAAGCTTCAGCTTATGCGATCACTGGTCCTCCCAGTTTTTATCTACTGTTTCCCTGACTACGGGAGCAGCATCTCTAAGAAGGACACTGCAAGGATTCAGAGGATTCAAAACTCTGCTGTTAGGTTCATTTATAACCTGACGTTTTATGACCACGTTTCCTCCCTTAGAGAGGCTGTGATTATGATCTCGATGGAATTTTTACGTGGGAAACAGACCTGCTGCATGGTCCACAAAGCGCACGTACTGGGTTAGCCTCGGTACCTTTGCGAGAGACTCCAATACCGGGATCAGATCTTGAGCCGAAGCACCCGCTCTGACAGAAAGCTGCACTCCCCAAGAGTGAGGCTGGAAGTCGGAAGGTGGGGTTTCCCGTATTTTGGCCCGAAGTTATACAATGGCCTCCCTCAAGCACTCAAGAGCTGCTGTTTTTATCCCTCTTTTAGGGCCACATTAAAAAGATGCAATTTATTTAGTTTAGTTGGTTTTATGTCTTATTGAAATGTTTTGTTAAGTATGTTTTTGTTTGTATTTGTTTGTAAGTTAGTTTAGTTTTTCATTATGCCATTGGGTGAGTTGAAACACAATTAATGTACAATTGAAATCCGATTGTAAATAAAGGTCTTTTTATTTATTTATTTAACATGGGGTAAAGAAATGTGCTCCAATCAGGCCTCCTCTCCGGAAAAAATAGTTGTGTCTTAAAAGTAGTTCGGAGAAAATAAAATTGGGGATAGGGTTAAGATTTGTAAATAAAATCAAAAGGTTCTTAACAGCTGTTAAAAATAACCAGTCAATTCTAAAAACAACACTCACTTGGCAAAGCATCAGCAAGTGATTTTTGTGTGAATGGGGATTAGAACCAATGTATACATACATTGAATGTACACATGATTAGGTTATGAATAATTTTTTGGAACCATTAAAATTTATTGGATATATACCGGTCATGTCCAAAATAAAAAGAAACTAGCAAATAAGCAAACCTGATATAAGCAAAGCTTTGGAGGGAAACCGTGAAGATAAGTACTCTCGGCATTTTGCACAAACTGACTAGCTTTTTGAGCAAAGCTCGGTCTGCCAGGCGCTTTAACAAACGTATCTAACTTTTAAATCATAAATACTGCACTATAATAGTGAGCGAAGCCGCGACGGACTACTAATTCCTTTGAATGGAGCATAGAATAAGTTATTATTCTTTCTATTGAATAAGAATATTAACATTTATGCTGCCAAATTCTTTATTCGAATCGGCAATAATGTGTTTAGTATAGATAATAGAGAGTATAAAATGGGCAAATCCTAAAACCACTTCATGAACTCTCAAATAAGCAAAAGTGTCATTATAAGAATCCTAATAATCAACAAAGCAGCATTGCCGAAAATCGTAGTCGTATTGTAAGCAATGTTGGAGATGTTGAGTCTTAGGTTGAAGATTGTTGAGTCTGACAAGCATCTCGCTGCCGGGGGTCTTGAGACCTTCACAAATAGCATTCCTCACTTCTTTTTATTGTGGTTCTTGGATATCAATGGAGTTTGTATGCCATTTTTCCACGTTTACAAATCAAATATTTCCATTGTTTACAACGAGCGGTTGGCTTGATACATTTTCACTAGTCAATGTAAATGATTTATATATATTGAATGACTCTGATTTACCTTGAATATTTCACTAAAGTTTGTACACTTGTAGCGAGCCAAGTAAAATCAGTATATAATGATATGACTTGTGTTTATAGTCAAAGACACTTTTTTAGGTTGGTATTAAATTACAATACTTGTTAAAAATATTCAGCATTAGAAATATATAAGACAATTTGCAGTTTTTGACATTTTACCTCGAACCTTTGATATTCTATATGAAAGAATAAATTTGTTTATGTTAGAATATTTACCAACGGCGTGGCGTCGACCTTTGTCCTGTTTATTAGGTGGACAAATAATCAATGTATTTAATTTTAACTCTAATTTATCTTTTGAAAATAGGTACAAAATGTGAGATTCCTTATTTCTTTGACGTCATCATGTGAAAATGGACCAGCCTTAAACTGTATTGTTTTCCGTTATGGAGTTATGGATAAAAGGTTTTGATTTTTGTACGCTATTCGATAAGTTATATAATTTCAAACAATTTGTTTATTTTTCTTTTAAGAACTCAGTAAAATTATTAAAATATTATGTTGATTTAATTTGGTAACAAAACTGTTTGTAACAAAAATTATTTGAAATTTCATGTTTTTCATGTAGGTTACTTGTATTCAGTTTTTAAAATTTCATAAAATACCATTAATAATTATGCTTATATTATATGTGAGGAAAATTCATAAACTAGTGTTTGAGATGTGTAAATGTAAAACATGCATAGAGTATGATTTGTTATAAAGCATTTCTAATTTTTAAACGGTATTTTAAGTTATTTCCAAATTGCAGGTAGTCTTTTGTTTGTTTAATTTATTTCGCTGAAGATTTATCCCTACAAAAGCCGATGTTTATTGTTACAATCTTGTCTTGTCTCTGAGTGGGCATAAACTGATATATGCACCTTTATTGTTTTTAGTGGCTACGCTTTATTCAACAACATTTACAAGTAATATAAAACACACAATTTCTTCCATTTGCAATTCAGTAGTTTATTCCTTTTTTACGTATTTCAGTAGATGTATTACTTCCCAAGCTTGAAGATTGCAAGCACTAAACCTTATACCGTTTAGATCTATAATTTAGGATTAAAGTCATCACCATGACAGAGCCAATATTGATGATGTAAATTGTAGTTTAGTACAATAACTTCGTTAAGTTTATAGATTTTTTTTAAGTGTGTGAATACTTCAGGCTTCAATTTCACAATTAGTTTTAATATAATATTTGCATGGGAGGAACGTAATAAATCCTGAGCTTAATATTTGTTTTTTTTCACATGCATGAATGCTTGTATTAGTTTTTCGGATTTATCTTTCAATAATCTCGTTTAGTCCTGCTACCTTAACAAATCGATCAAAGGAGAATTCGTTCTTTAGGAGACGTGTTTTAGGTGGGTATTTTTAATTAAAAAATCCTAGTTTTATTGGACACTACACACGTTCAGATTATGCGGCGTTAGTCCATATTGACGCTCCATTTTGGCGTTAGTCATGGATAGGCGCTCGGCTTGACTACAGCAAAAATGTAAATAACAGTTTTTTCTCAAGGAACTCAAGATAACGTAAAACGATTAAAGGTTTTCCGAAAGGTCGGGTATTTTATATGTGGCGTTTCGTTGTGTTTGTGTCCATTTCGTAGTAGTCTTTTGTGTTTTTTTTGTAATTGTATGACAATAGGTTTTGTCCTTCAAAATTGTCACCAATATGGACTAACGCCGTATAACCTGAAGGGGGGCAGTGCCCAATAAAATTAGTATTTTCAAAGGTGAAATGTTTTTATAAAAAGAAAACCCAACTGCCCATCGCGTCAAAGGTCAATAGGTCTATGCGGTGATCTAAATACAGTGAAGTACCGTCAACGGAAAAAAGTCTCATGGGCAAGCCAGTGGTGATCGCTTGTGAAAAAGAAACAGAGCAGTCAGCCGGGATTGAACCTCCACTTGACGGCTCCTCCACGGCTGACTTCCGAGGCCAGCGCTCTCCCTCTGCGCTACCGCGTCCAGTAGCGAAAGAGGTGTTCACATTTCCCATGCCTTTTAGATTTTATTTTTAAGATAAAAGATTGACTTTACTTCACATTTTCCTTTATTGTGTGCACAAAACAAATGGTTATATCTGTCCACAGAAAGAGCACTAATAAACATGATATTCTTGGAATTTTATCTTAGTTTTGCTTTTTTTAAATATTTTAGTTTGTCTCTTCCACCACTCACTACATCACACAGTTCCTTTTATCTTGCTAAAAACTTAAGTAACATTTGAAAAAGTATGGCTATGAAGACTAAAAATCTGAATTGGAAATAGTATAAGAGTATATGAATAAGAATATCTTTATAGTCGTACAGGCTTACACAAGTATTGACACAAGCCATTGTTCAGCAACAGGCCTACTACCACGTCCCTAATTTAAATTTCCATTACACTAAAGCAAGTTAATACAAAATATGCCCCAGTTAAAACAATAACAATTCAATGCACTGGAAAATGTATATTAAAATGGGGCAAAAGTGTTAGGTTAAACAAAATTATCAGTGTTACAAAGTAAGATGTTTATATGAGATTGCCGTTTTACCTTGGATACCGGTATTGGGGATCTTCTCCGGAATGGTATAGCATTGACAGGGGGTCGCACCTCCCTTTTGTGATAACGTTCTGTCGTCAGCCTCTTGTTATCTTGACCTGTCTTATCACAATAGAGATTAAAAGTAATTCTCATTGTAAACTAGAGATCACGGAATAGTAGGCTGCACTGAGTTATTTTATATAATATTTAATGAAACCTCATCTTGTCGTCATGGACCAGACTTAAAACACATTGTTAACAGCTATGGAATAACATATAAACAAACAGTATAGTGAGAAATCTGTTTTATTTTTGTTCTAATGCTTTACAATAAAAGATTTATGGTTTATTTTTATAATTAGATACAGTTTTAATAATGTAAAAGGTTTTTTTTTAGTTATACATTTATATTTGCTACATCTGCGCCAGAGATTTTGCTAAGGAGGTAACAAAATGCTTTTGGGGAAAGCGGTCAAATCCAAGGCCAACTTTATTACGTTATCTTATCGAAACCTATACAGTATGGATGTCCTGGGGGAATTGAACCCGTTACTCCTTGATTCCAAGTTCAAAACACTACCCACTCAGCTAGTGTGATACCTAAACATCATAAGATAACTAGACAATCCGGTTGGCTGGCTAAGGCCAACATCCATGTGCGATTTCGTTAATCATAAAAGTTATAAAACGTTTTATTGTTGGCAGTCGATTGGGCCTCGTCATAAGTCATCACAAAAAACTCCGGCCCCGGCCCAACCACGCCCGCCCGTGCTGATATTGCCTCTCTTCCACTCTTTTCAAAATGTGTTATTTTAAACTTCACCTACAGAGTTTTTAGTTCGATATATAAACTTTCACCACCATTTCAGTCTCTGCTTGTGTTGTTATTTTATATTGTATAGTCTACAATTGACAGTTTAGGCGATTGAAATTTTGAGTTATCTTTCTGTTGAGGTTTTCGCTTTTATCATTTTTGGGGAAAACCAACTTCGAGAACCCATCGATAAGTTACGTGTTTGGTTCCATCGTAAACGGGTTGCGTAACATCGGCCGTAAATGATAATCGTACCGCATAATATTGCCCTAAATAATAACCTTAAGTGATATCGACCAAAAATTACAATAGCACCACGGGTTAAAAATTACGATTACACCGCTTAATCTTTTCCGCAAATCCCGATCGAACTGCACTAAAACAGAAAAAATTACAATCACGCTGCAATTTGCCGTGAAAGATATTCCAAAAGCGTTTGGAATGAATTGAACATCACTGTGCCATCTTACGTGAATCGTAATATTATTTTTCATACATTTAAAAGTTAAATTTGTATTTTCCATTTGTCTTTTAGTATTAGAGAAAGTTATTTTTTATTTTCCTTTGTTACAATCGTCATTAAAGTGTGGAAACTTTGACTAGCAATTACGAGGAAGGGAAATTATGAGGTTATTATTCAAAACAAAATGAGCTCACGGATGGAATTTGTTTCTTCAAATAATACGATTTAATAAAAAAATTAAAGCAGTATAATACACGCGTTAAGTAGTTTGGGACACTCCAATGTTTCAGGTGAACAAGTGTTTCGTAACTAATAAGCCGGGAGGAAATGTACAATAAACCCTCACCGGTTTACCATGTGCGTGTACATAAACAAAAGTCATAAAAATATTACCTTCTCGTAAAAACTCTCCGTCAGCGCTTAACGGCGCCACGGGTGGCTTGGCATCCTTTATTATGGGTCAGCATTTTTTTACATGGAATTGATTTCCGAAAGAGCTTAGCTTAATACAAAACTTGGCAGTTATCCAAACATATTGCACCCCTCGACTGCCGCTCCCACCCTTCCCTTATAAAATTTTGTTTCTCTTTTTTACTAATTGGGTTCGTTAAACGTTATTTGTTGTTAAAAGAAAAACTTCATATTGCAACGAGTTTAATAGCGTCCTTTAACAAGATTTGAAGGTGATCAATTTTCTTTGAGTATCTTATATCCTATTTCTTTAAATTGTGTTTGTGTTCCGTCTGATGGATAAGTTTAGCTACCCAGTAATGCAAACAGAATTGTAACAGTATTCAGATCCAGATATTTTACAACCAATAATCGAATGTATGTTAATAATATCGTTTTATTGGCATACATTGGATCAGTCTTGATAAGTTAAGGTTCAACAATCCAAATTAATGAAAGTAATTCATGCCACAGTGTGGTGGTAAATGCTATTTAGGTTTTAAAGTGTTGTCCTAAATCCTATCCTAATATCTTATTTACACATGCCAAATCAAAATACTGACTAATAGTTTTCGGTGTTTCCATTTTTTGGACTAGAGCCATGTTGTGACTTAAGTATTTACTTAAGCATGAGCATTATTTAATCTGCTCATCATATTATCAACAAATGGTTCAGGGACCATCAATCTGTCATTGCTATTCTGGTGTCGAGCACTAGGCACAAAGCCGCTGGTAGAATCCAGTTCTCATTTTACTTACTGGCTGTTGAAGTTGGGTATAGGTCAGGTTAAACAGATAATTACTTTGACAACTGGACCCAGCAATTTCAGGAAACATTTTTACACTCATGGAATTATACTAAGGCTGAGGGCTCTCTGTGTGGATGCTAGAAACCAGGCAATGAATCATTAGTACTGAGAAGAAACTCCTGAATCTCTTTCATCTTGTTAACGACACGGACAGTAGTTTACCCGACTAACGGTCGAGGGGCACACGATAAGCTTGGGTTGACGTGTGAGGATCTTTGAATCTATCCCTTTAGCAACAATAGTTTTCAGTATAAAATATATATCGAAGATAACCTTAAAAATACTCAATCATTTGTCATAAATTGTAGATTAGTAGTAGTAATTATAAAGAATGAGAAAAGTTTAAAAGCCTAATTACCATTTACAATATGTCCAGAAATAAATTATTTAAATTTGTTGTAAAAATTAATAGGTTGTAATAGGTACGCATTTGAAATATGTATAATGTCAACATTCGTCATTGATTTTCTATATTCGTCTTTTTTAATCAATAGACATTGCTATGCACAGTCGACCGGTATACTAAGAGTGTTCTTGGGGACACCATGGAGCGGCGAAACGTTAGAGCTAGACAACTGATGGTTATTTTTTTCGTGTTTCTGTTAGTTTTTGTTTATGAATTGTCATATATAATAACATAAACAAACGTCAAATAAATAAAATAAAACATAAATAAATATTCTGAGGAATGTTATTAGTAGCCTGTCATTAGAAATAAAGGAACCAAAAGAAACATCTATGTCTCAGTCTCTAACCATTTTAGAATCCTAACTATTTTTGGTGGGATATAACAAATGCAAAGCTATCTGCAATATTAAAGTCACTCGTTCATATCACATGCTAGGGTGAAAAACAATTCAGTGACACGAAAAGATATTAATGTTTATAGGTATGTTTTAGCTCAGTAATGTTTATTAATTTGTGACATGCAATGCACTCACTACCGACCACTAAATTTACCATCAAAATGTAGTCAGTCATTAGAGCCACTAATACCGCTTCCGTAGCATGCGCCATGAGAGATTCTTGATATCATTAATGAATATAAACGAGCCAACACATAACTGATTTTTAACTGACGAGCTGTGAATTTTAATACGACATATCACAAACGGAGACATAAGACTAGTACCTTGGAGGGCCTATAACCTCTTAGACACTTTTTTATTTTCATTTGGATGAATTTTTCACTGTTAATATACCGAAGAAATAAATCAACATGAAATTAGTAAACCAAGCAGGCGATGTTATATGGAAATAAATTAATATGTGCAAATGTAATTAGAGCAGCATTTTTACGGTCCCCAATCTTTTACAAACTAACTCTACACACAAATATTGTTAGGTATAATTAAAACCTATATGATGAAATTTGTAAATAAGGCTTCAAATAAGGCTTTAATTGAAGATTCATTGCCCATTAATCGTAAAACAAACCACAACATATTTCCTTCTATCTTCCATAATGTTCATGTAGCAGAAGGAGCTAAATTAATAACGAGCGAATCGCTTTGATCCCAGCTGTGAATATTGTAAAGTTTCAACGAGCAAACAATATTGAGTTGTTCCACTCATACGTTGCTCTCACGGATTGGATGTCTCCAATCTTTTACAAACTATCTCTACACACAAATATTGTTAGGTATAATTTAAACCTTTATGATGAAATTTGTAAAGTAGTGATATAAAAATATTCTGTGTAAGCTAATTTTGTATGTTTAAAGCTTTCTCATTTGGTTTCATTATTGCGTACAAGTCATATAAGGCCTTTGCATACAATTTAAAATTTTTTAAGGATAAAAAAGTTAATGTAATTTTTGTTTTAAGTTAAAATTAATTATTGAAACAATTGAAAACTTCTAGTTTTTAAATATCTGATGCTCTACGCAGATTAAGTTTAAGGCTTTAAATATACAAATTGAAGATTCATTGCCCGTTAATCGTCAAACAAACCACAAAATATTTCCTTTCATCTTCCATAATGTTAATGTAGCAGAAGGAGCTAAATTAATAACGAGCGTATCACTTTGATCCCAGTTGTGAATATTGTAAAGTTTCAACGTGCAAACAATATTGAGTTGTTCCACTCATACGTCGCTCTCACAGACATCCAAAATAGTTTATGTATTTATGTCGTTTTAAAAAAAAAATACGTAATACCTTATTTCTGCTTAATAATGTTTTCTGCGTATAACTATTTAATTCCAAACAAGAATATAAGCTATATAATTAAGAACACGGCCTATTAATAATAGTCATGATCATTTCTTAAAGCATACTATAGATTTCGAATAAATACCCGGGCGATGTGTTAAGAATTATTTTGTAAAAAAAAAACAGCAAACTGGATCAGTTATTTTTTTTAGTATTGGAATTATTTAATGACAACGTTATAATTCAATAATCGTAGAACAAAAATTTAAACAAATTACATGATAACATCCATTTATACATTTAATACATCAGTAGCACTGTAAAATGTATGCAACACGAGATTGTGTATTGGATAACTGATACATAGTGGAAAAAATTTAATTAAAATGCGACTGCGGTCTAGTACAGTTTTTTTATTTCAAAATGTTGTACTATTAAAAAGGCCCACTAATGTGTTTTGCATAGTATGTTTTAACAAAATATAGCTTATTAAGTTGATAATATTAAACTAAAAAGCTGCTGCAATACATATTTACATAGGTGGCACCAGCTACAAAATTATATTACTTTGGATAATTGTTTATAATGGACAGAATTATAACATAAAGCTATTACTATACACTTTACATACAATTTTCATATAATTTATCAATAAATTTCAATGCCGTAGCATAATATGGACACGTAGTTGTCTGAGGGCCAGCCATAAATGAAGTGGAGTGCGTGAGAACAGGCAGCAGGACGGTCTTCATAAAATACTCGTCGTAGAGATCTGAGGTTTCTGCCTTATGTTACCTCATCAAATTTAAAAGAGCAACTTTTACAGATTCGGTCGCGTATCCGTGAATATACGGTTCGTCGCGTTTATTGTAGGCGTATATTTAAATCTACGCCTATGTAAGGGCTAAATCTTTATCTTAAAAGTCCGGTTCTCATTAATACCTATATTTTTATGTACAATGCCTTCGGATTACTGATATCAAACAAAAATATGATACATTGTAATTTTATGAATGTTATGTCATTTGTAGTTACTTAAGATGAATGATTTTTAGAAATCAAGAATGATAAATTAGTAAAATTAAAAAGTTAACTAAATATTTAATGGAACAAGTACATCTTAAACGTATCCAAGAATAAGTAACAAGTGTACAAAATCTGTTTTAATCAAGATAAATAACAGATGTAAAACTAAACATCTAACTAAAACTGTTAGATCCGATAGATCTGGCCCGCACAGGCCATTCAATAGACGTCAACCTCTGTGTGGTGTATGGGATTGTCCCGGGGGTGTTAGCGCGGCTGTGTCCCACTCTCCATCTGATATCCAAATTACCAACCCAAAGCAGGTACAAACATTGAGGTGAAGGCATGCCGTCCACCGTGAGGTGAGTAACGACTGTAAATAATTTAGTTCTATTAGGTTCTATTAATATTCTAGTAGAAAATGTATTTAAAGTCTCTAGATTTGCTGTAACGTACTACGTTGATATTGTATCAAGTCCAAAATTATACAAATTTATACTGACAAACAATAGTTTGCCGCTAGGTGAGAAAAGCTCGTCTCGTGTTTTCAGGCATATATTCCTGCGGCGACCAACGACGTTTCGGTTGACACGGTTAGCTGCTTCTCTCCTTTCCTCCAATCGTCGTTATTATATAACCCATTCACCTCCAGCCGCAGGCCACAAACAAGCATACCATGTCAGTAAATGCCACCTTGACGACTCCAACAATATCCTTATGATTTCACACTTAAGTAAAATAGATGTTTAAACTATATTTAAACTATAAATGTTTAAACTATAGTAACTAACGATTTAATAGTTAAGTTTATAGTTATATTATTTAACTATTTTTCATTGATACCATTTAATATTGCTCGAGACTTCAAAATCCTGGTTTTTAGATTGATGTAAAATGAAATCAACTTATTTATGACTAGGGCTCGGATCAAGACACAAATGCTTAGTAGATAAAATACTTTAAATAGTTTTGTCTACAATAATCAATTACAAAGAAAATCATTACCTTCGATATTTTGGAATAAGCTAAGGATGTTGTCCAGCCTATGGAGAACAATACATTATGAATAAGATCTTATTTACCCGTTGTTTTTATTAGAATTCGGAATATAGATTAAATTAATTAAGTATATTCGGAATATATTACAATTCAACTCCTTGGTAAGCGTGGAGATGGTCCCCTTAAAACCCTTATTTAGTAATTGGCTCTGTAATGCATCAAAATAAAGGATTTGGACGAAACTGTTTCAGAAACCTGACACACAACAATTGTTTTTATTTTAAAAATTTTGATTTTACATATACTGTTAGCGAATTTCTCCTATGGGGAAGAAGCTATTACCGTAGTCGGCTTGGTAAGACCTAGGCCCGGGACCAAATTGGGGGTTTTCGGGTTTTCACATGTAATTTTTATTTTGATAACATTTTAATTTATACCACTAAATTCAGCTTAGAAAACAAACAATTTGGTATTTTGATCATTGCTGTACGTCAATTGGTTACTGAGATATTGAAACTGCTAAAGACAGTACGTTCTCTAATGTTATTCTTATGGAAAAAAGAAAAATGTTATATCTTGCTTATTTATGAATGTATATGGATGAAACTTGGTATTTGACTTTACTTAGATGAGTTCTATTGATATTTTCATAAAAAACCATTATTTTGTGTTCCTTGCTGCAGCAAACCTGCATACTCATCCCCAATGTTATTCTTATGGAGAATAGTTACTATTGTAAATAGTTTACTTCAATTCAAACAAACAAAATTAAAATTGGAAATTCACTAGAAGTTTGACGATTCAAAAGGTCATTGTGCGTAGACAAAACAAATAAATAACAGGAAGTGAAGACTCATATTACGATACAAAGTTCATGCAAAATAATCAGTCTGAAACTCACCAAATATTCCAACATGGCGCCTTTCTGCTGACCGGGAATGCGGCCAATAATAGCGGGGGCGAAAGTTCACTAATAACACGATTGGTTGTAGTGGGCGTGGTACGTCAAAATTGGGGGAAACATTGAACTGGTGGGAAAAACTTGGAAGGGGAGAGAAGAAGGTACGAGGGGAATATTCGGCAAAGGATAGAGGAAGCGGACACAAGGGCTGGATCGAGTAGGCCCGGGTTACGTTAGGATAGGTGAGATTGCCACCTGCGTAGAGTCCAAATCCTCATAGTCTAAATCGCCGGATATCACTGGGGTACAGCGGAGCAGAAGAGTGGAGAGAAGACTGCCAGCCACCAGCCAGCATCCACGAGAGGAGTCCAGGAGCTTCCAACAAAGAAGGGAGAAGGTGTCCAAACGGCCAGAGTCTGCGACCGGAGGAGTATCCAGGCGATCTTCAGGAGATTCACCGACATGGGACCACGAGGAACCTCCAGGACCACACGAGGGACCACGAACACCACACGAGACCACGGGGGTTCGAGGACCGACATCGCACTGGGACATTCACCACTCTGGATCACCAAGTTCTCACTTCGGGGTATGTGAAGTCTTTATCTTCTGCTAACCTTGCTGCTATTATTTAAAAGGAAATTGAACAGGAAAGCTCTCTAAAAGTTGAGAAGAAGGATTCACTTGATAAATAATCATGATTTAATCAAGATTACAAAATTAAAGAGGAAGCTTACAAAAAATAAGCATACATAAATACAGACGAATAGGGGAGATATTGTAAGATATTAAGATCTGTCAGAATTTGTTAATGGAATGAGTTGTTTGAGGAAGTGATGAACACAAGTTGTGTTATAAGAATGGCCCGCAGGCTGTAATAAGAACTGTAAAATATTTGCATATAAATTTCGTAGTTACTTGATTTCATTGATTATTGACGTATCCGAGATCAATAAAAAAAATATAATCGGTATAGGTGAGATGTATATTTGAGCTTTATATGTAAGATTATTTATGGAACTAGAAATGGCCACACGGCTAAAAGAGTTTAGGCGTGATATTTTTTGACATTGATTTATTGCTCTGTATTTGTATATGATTATTAATAAAATGTTTTTTTAATATCTGGAATATAATAACATAATATATTTATTTTATAAAGGAATTGATTTGAGTGACGGAACCTTTAAATCGGACTAACGGCCACCCGCCCAGTATTTCATTTATCTGAATTTAAAGTGTGTATTTTACTTAGTAGTTGTGTCTTATGTGATTTATAGGTTGTACTGATGGACTTTGACCGATGCCGCAATTATGTGACTGTTCCAATATTTAATGAAGTTAAGAGGGTTGATAATTTGTTTTCTGTGTTCGGATAATGTCATTTTTTTCTTGGAAAATAATGGTTAGAGCATAGAGGCTTCTGATTTGAATGTACAAAGTCAGAACTTGTTTGTAGATATAAATTATTATCGAAGTGGAATATTAACTATGTACATTAAAGGGTTACATGTTATTACAACTCTGGTGTTAGTTTAATTGATATCCTGGGTACTGTCTCACTAGGCTAAGCGAGTATTTCACATGGTGTCAGGTGGGAGAGGAGTTTTACACTATATTAAATATCGCTTATTTATGAATATATTTCTTATGCATCCTGGTAAGCTTATGTGTTATTAAGACATATATATTTAATGAAAATTTGCGAGTACGCAGGTTTTCTGTGACGGGGGTATTATGTTTGTTCGATTACTCATCTGCAAACGATGTTCACACGAGGTGTATACAATAATTTTAATTTAATTTGTTTATACTACGTTATATGAAGCTCGGTTATTTAGTGTGTGTTCTGAAGTATTTATGAGAAAAATTAAGAAATAACTGATTAATGAGTCGTTGTAAGAACAAAAATATAATACAATTTAACATTTTTTTTTAGAGCAGTTTTATTGGTTCCAAAAAATATTATTTGTTTTAAGTGTACTGAATAAATTTGAATATCTAGGCCTAAAATAGCCAGTGATTTTCATTAAAATATCATATCGAGCTGAATTCATCAGAGATAATGAAACCTTTTTACTACTTGTAGTGTTTATGCATTATTATATATGTGCAAGTCGTCTGAAAATATATCATTACTCCTGCCTACGTTACCATAGCAGTAAATGTTTAAATATGCAACAAAATAATCTGAATATATGATTGGCAAAGCTTAAAGTTCTAAAAGTTTAACAGCTAGTATTTATATTAAAGTAAATATTTTACGTGGAACGTATACGATAAATTAATGCTTTGCGCGGTTAACTTCAATGGCGTCTGTGAATGTTATGGACTAATTACCTATTCAAGGCTATACAAAATCTTGGTTTGATGCGGATTTACTCTGTCTGACATAAGCAAACAATGATTAGTCTGTTACTTAGGAAGCAGTACAGATAAACAACATCCTCTAGAAATTTGATTCTCCTGAAAAGTCCCGAGACTGTAGTTTTCATCACTGTCTCTTTTACCGAAATTACCTCATTGTAAACAATATTTGATAAGCATTTTGCGTTCGATATTTTCAAAAAGTCATATAGCTATGAAAACCAAAATCCAATTTGAATAGCAAACAAATGTAAAGTCAATGGTGCTAACCAAATATATGTTTTTGTGAGTTTTCCTATCAATCAGTTTACAGGTTGAAGGGGCTCTTGGGCTTCACCCGAGATGTTAACAGTGACGGCAGATCGCGTCTTCCACTTGATCTTGCACCGTGTTGTGGTATCCTGCCGTCAGCCTTACCCGGGATTTTAACACTGACGGCAGATCGCGTCTCTCATTTGATCTTGCACCGTGTTGTGGTATCCTGCCGTCAGCCTTACCCGGGATGTTAACACTGACGGCAGATCGCGTCTCCCATTTGATCTTGCACCGTGTTGTGGTATCCTGCCGTCAGCCTTACCCGGGATGTTAACACTGACGGCAGATCGCGTCTCCCATTTGATCTTGCACCGTGTTGTGGTATCCTGCCGTCAGCCTTACCCGGGATGTTAACACTGACGGCACATCCCGTCTCCCATTTGATCTTGCACCGTGTTGTGGTATCCTGCCGTCAGCCTTACCCGGGATGTTAACACGGACGGCAGATCCCATTTGATCTTGCACCGTGTTGTGGTATCCTGTCGTCAGCCTTACCCGGGATGTTAACACTGACGGCAGATCGCGTCTCCCATTTGATCTTGCACCGTGTTGTGGTATCCTGTCGTCAGCTTTACCCGGGATGTTAACACTGACGGCAGATCGCGTCTCCCATTTGATCTTGCACCGTGTTGTGGTATCCTGCCGTCAGCTTTACCCGGAATGTTAACACTGACGGCAGATCGCGTCTCCCATTTGATCTTGCACCGTGTTGTGGTATCCTGCCGTACGCCTTGTATGATCTCACTCCGAGATTTAATTTATTCCTTATGACTTCCTATTATGACCCTAAATAGCAGTTCTCTTATTAGTGAATTTCCTTTGGAAAAGTGAACTATTAGCATGCCCTGCACGGTGAAACTTAAGCCCGGGACAACCATAGAAGTTCCTAACGTGACCCCCTGAACACGTTTTGGGGGGTCGCTAAAAACTTTATATATATTTATCGTAAAACATATATGTATTCACACTCTAGCGGTTGCAATTTTTGTCCGATTTACTTCAAATTTGGTAGAGACATTCCTTTTTATAAAGTAAAATAAATAGTCTATTATAAAAATAGTAAAATATAATTAACTATTATGATGGCAATGTTGTACATTATTAGGTTCATTCAGAACAGCCAAAAAATAAAATGTTTATATTTTCCAAAAAAATGTTATCAGTGTTGTTTTAAGTCCTTTATTAGATTTTTTTAAGATTTTAATTAGGAAATTCACTTCCCTCACGTCAGCGTGCTGCGTGCGATCTCATTGTAAATTAACGTCATTTCATGCCTACGGACAGGATTAAAACACGTGAGGCACTTGTATTAATGGAAGTAGATAACAAATAATAATATTTTAATAACGGTTTTTGTGTTTTTTTTTAACTAAAAATATTGACGTGTGGATTGATTTAGTTAGCATTTCAAGGTTTGCATTATTCTAGAAAAAACACTTCATTAGCTTGGTATGGATCACAAAGTATGTATTACAACACACCAAAATATAGTTGTGTGTATTTAATACCTAATGACGCCAAAATAAAATGCCTGTGATTAATGGTGTGACCGTTTAGAATCATTTGTCTTGTAAAGTTGTATTTATAAATATATAGATTTTCCGTCCTGTATGTGAGTTCTTCGTGAGGGTAAATCTATTTTACATGTCATAAAACTAAATTAAATACATCATGTGTTATTTTATAATCCATTAAACTCTTCGTTAAATCAAGTAGATTTTCAATAACTTTATTGGAAACCTTTTACATGAAAGGATATTTGCAAGACTCACTGTACATACAATTTATTATACTTACCTGACTTTCCTAACAAGATAATAACGTTTAAAATAAATCAGGACGTTTAGTTTGTTTATTAGTTTATTAAAAGTTTTAAAATCTTTACTACTTTAAACCAACTTGAAAAAAAAAACAAAAAAAACTCTATCAGCACTGGTAATACCAGTTCTACATTACGATAAAAAAATATTTGTAGACGAATAAGGATTTGTTAGTTACAGAAATCCCCCCATTAATTAAGTTGTTTTGAAGATAAAAACAAAAGGAAAATACAACGGCTACAGTTTATCCTGCATGATTATGGAATTAAATGCAGGTGTAATTAAATTAAAACAACAACAAACTAACTAACTAAATATAAATTAACTTCCTTCTTGATATATCAAAATCAAGTATGTAAGGGTTGAAATGTTTAAATCTTATTTCACAATTTACCTTAAAATTGCTTATTATTTCTTTTGGAAAATTGGTAAACAAGATTTAAAGCTTATAATTTAGCAATAAACTGGGTAATGTTAATTTAATCACATTAGGCCTCCAGTAAGGAAATAAATACGCTTGCTATGAGCTACTTGAAAGAAGAAGGAAAGTTGTGTTTAATTTCACCACACATTCATCACACTTGTATGGTAAAAATAATTATTAGCCATAAGTTTGCCTCGAAGAGCTGCGCCAAACAGCTACCGCAGAGTTGTATACTCGTCGCCCGAGGCTCAGTTGTAGTTGGTCTCCTGGGATGCCCCTCTACTGGGGTTCGATTGTGCAAGCAAGGACCATTGTGGTATGCGGCCGTTAAACAAAATTACTATAGGATTTTCTAAATGAACCCTAATAAAAATATATTCATACTTCGATAATGACGAGTGGACACGACATTTATTCAATATGGATTTGGACCAGTTTTCCTGAAAAGCGTTTACGATTCCCTATAGTTTTTTATATCGAAATGTTCTAAAAAAAGCACAACATGAATTGAATAAACATAAAACTGTTGAAGTGTTATTTAACCGGTTCAAGTCGGCGAGATAACAAATGAACTATAAACATCTACATAGTTGCATATTCTTTATTCGCTCATTTACTATTCAGTTCTTAATTCAGCTGCGTCTTTTTATTAATGAATACCAGGAGGAGCACTATACCTTTGAGACTGATTGTTGTGTATTACATGATATCTGCATAGAACACAGGAAATGAGTTGTTTGTACTCTACCTTTATTTAAATGGAATGGTTTGAGAATGCATTGTTTCAAAACTGCTTCAAGCTCGCCTGCATCTGGCATACACATCTATTTGCTTTCCTACCTTAAGCACCTTGTAGAGTACCCGCATCAGTCACTTTATTAACCAACTTCTTGTCAGTCAACTTTGTGATATAACGTTTCTTTATTTATTCCATGTTTTTTCCTGCTATTGCAATATTAATTTAACAAACAAAATTACTTTGACTGTCTAAAAATGTTCTAGTTCTAGTATTTGGATGATGTGTGTTATTTCTGCACACTTATTTCTAATTCGTATTTGTCATATTAGATAGTGTATTACGTTTTTGTTTATAGATAACATAAAACTCAAAAATATGTGTCCGTCTGCAAAATTTATTCCCCATAAAAAAAAATAAATTGTCCGATCAAACATTATGCAGGGTGTCCCGCAAAAGTGTGGCAAAAATGCTGGGTTTGTTAGAACTCATAAAAAGGAGCAAACCTTTATGTACACCTTTTTCTAAATCGCTTGGTTTTCTATATGTCTGCCTGTGTGTGATTTTTAATAAATGCAGTATATATTAGGAACCACTAAATGTACTGACTTGGAACTTGGCATGTGTATTTTACTAGGATAGGGCTTATTTGCTATTCAATTTGACGTTTCTATATTTAATCGTTTAACAATGGCTGCCATTTTAATTGTTTAATGTTTAATATCTTCAAAAAGGAATATAGTTGAGTATTTGGTCTGCATATTATAAAATAGTGACAATCTAAGCCAAAATGGATGATATTAAGATTAGAAAGATCACTCAATCTATAGCTAAGAAATTTCAATTTGTATAAGTAAATATGTGCAACTTCTATAAAAATTACTAGAATTACCACGATTTTACTCATAAAAACTGCAATTGCTCAGCTATGGGTCGATTGATCTTCATACCATCCTTTTAGGCTTAAATTTCATAATTGGTCTGATTTGCAGATCAGATGCTCAATTATTTTCCGTTTTCAAGGTATCTAATTTTACAAAATTTTAATGGCCGCCATTTGAAACGGCTAAAGATAGAATCAAGAAATAACACACATGTATCTAAATGCAATAATCACTACAGTTTCCATTAAAAAAATATGGATATTGTTCAATTTGAGGGTGTCAATGTTCCTCACCGTGTCGGGATTACAAGGAGATAAGGATCGTGCTTCTCCTATTCTCTCTACATCATTTCCTACTCCAACTCACTCGCACCTCAAGTGAGGGTCAGTTGTCCAGCACATTTTTAATACCCGATTAAGACTTTAACAGATCTCCTTGCCTTTGCGTGGCTCTATATTCGATCTGCATGTCCTCACATTTCACGAGCGTCACTCCCACTGACATCCTGCTGTTATACACCCACAACTGCTGGTGTATCGTGGTGGCGCAGTAGTACTACAAGCTGACACGTATGTTCAGGGGAGCCCGTATTGCGGTATAAACGCTCTTCTCACAAAGCCATCCCGTAGCACGGGTGGTTTCCATTGTTAAACAATATAAAAACAACATTTGAAAATGCTATGTCCATCATAAACTATATAAAACGTGTGCATTGTTGCAGTCAGTTGGCTCCGTCATAAGTCATCAGGCTAAACTCCCTCCCGGCCCAACTACGTCCGCCTGGTGCCTGGTTCTTCCACTCTTCGGCAAATAGATGAGTTATTTTACGATTCAACAATATCCTCATGACCTTTCATGTAAAATATAAACTATTGCTACAATTTTAGTTACCTTTAACATTTTATTTTGAGTTCTCAATTATGATTGTTGCAATTATTGCAATCAACCAATAATTGTAAGATATGCTAAGAGACTGGCAAGCAAATTATATTTTAAATTCACTATATGTTTATTTAGTTTTAATCTCAATCCATGGTTATATTGATCCATATAATTATCTGATAATGTTCAATAACATGAACCGGAGCAAAAATCATCTGTTTAAGGTGAAAAAGTTCTCCTAGAACTAAACGGGGTTCGTTGCCACGTGATAAGCAGGTATTATACAGGGTGTTGGAAAAAAACCTTCAGGACTTCGGGATATGATTACTTACATAACAACTAAGGAAAAAGTTCCTATTAACACATGTCATAAAACTCGGTTTTCCGTATATCCGTCTGTATGTGTATTTTACCTGACCAATTATATCTCACGAACCACTAAACTTATAAACTTAAAACTTGGTACGTAGAAGACTATTAACAAAACCTATTTAGGTATGTAGTATGAAGTTTCTAATTTGTACTATTTAAAAATGGCGGCCATTGTTATATTTTAAAGCTTAATATCTCAAAAACCGTAAATTTAAAAAAAATCTTAAAGAAACCAAAAAGTTGTGCAATTGTATTTCCTAAACAATGGTGTACAGTTTATATTAAGATCAAAACACAAATAACTGATTTATTGCAATTTGTTTTATTGAATACATGCTTATTTTGCTATAATTGCCACAAAATAAGCATGTATTCAATTCACATTCCATTCAACAATAAGTATGTGAAACACTAATAAAGCTGTTGAGACTATAGTTTTATTCGTTTTTGTAATGTTTGTATCGTGACTTTCGGTATTTGTTTTCTTTTACTATTATACTACTTATTTAACAACCGTATTAATAAAAAAAGTGAAAACATGTCTGCAGATTTCTTATAAAATAACTACAGTAGTAAACGAAACAAAAATCCATCCCCCATTATAAGTAATATGTAATTATTGAGGATTTATATATTTAATTGGCATTGCATCACAAGAGTGTACGTCGCAAATGAATTAAGTGAATATTGGATAAGATAAATATTTAAAAATCCAACATTAATAATCCAAATTACTTTAAAATTGAAAATATTTTATAGTAGTATTTTTTTATATGCGCGATATCACATACAAGAAAATAAATACAAATTTGAATTTGAATACGGTAATATAAATGAGACATTCAAATATTAAAATACCCCCTTTGCAACAAACCTGCGTACTCAGCGAATTTCCAATGCACATATGAGTCTTAATAACACTTTCAGCCACTTATCAAGATTCATAAAAAATGTATTCATAAATAAGCGATTTATAAAATATTAATACATCTCCATAAGAATAACACTGGGGATAAGTACGAAGGTTTGCTGCAACAAGTAACGCAAAATAATGAACGAATGAATGAACGCATTCAATGTGGAATCTGGGGGCCTCAAATCGAAAAGTTATCATGGTCTCGGGCTTAAGTCTTACCATACCACCTACGGTAATAGCTTCTTACCCATGGGGAAATTCACTAAAAAATACATTTTTGAAACTAATGCACAGGGACGAAACGTACAGTAAACTCGCACGGTTCATGTTCGGTAACAAAGGCCCTAAAGATGTTATTGCACATAAATTAATCTCCGTCAGCGTTTAACGATGCTACGGGAGGCTTATAATTCTTTAGTATGGGTATAATTTTTATTTTTTTACTGAGATTTGATTGGCGAGAGTAATTAGCACTAGAAAGCGAGTATTGGCAATGACCTAACTAAATAGCAACTCTCGAAAACAGCGTTCGCCCTTAACAATTTAAACTGTTTTCTTTTTTCCTTATTACATTTTTATGATCTATTTTTTCGTAACAAGTAACTTACTATTATTATAATTATAATAGGTTTTATAGACCTACTTTACAACAATTAGTCTAAATCAAATGTTATAACTTAATTCGTATTTATTAACAATGAATTAAATTTCGAAAAAATACATCAATCTGAAATGTGTTAAGGAAGTAAACCTTAACAGGGAAAAATGCCGCTTGAGTCTCATTTTAATGTTTGGATTTGTTTACATACAGAAAAAATATACTATACAGAAAAAACTAATAAATAAATATATATATATATATAGTATCACTTGTCCAAACTACAAATAACATTGTCCTGATACCTGTTTATGAATGCAGTTAATATTTTACAGTACCGGTAAGTCAGTAGAAGTTGAAAACTAGTTCCAATTAGAATACGAAATTATCTGGCTAAGGGCACGTTCTTTTGATATTGTAATTTTTTTTGCTTCCTTAAAAACAATTTAAGATGTTACCTTACTGAGAAAAATACTAGTCAAAGGTACTTATTCTGAAAAAATCTTTATCTTGCTTTGTAAAATTATTAAACTTACAGTAATATTGCTCAGGATAATATCATTGATGTTGAACTCTCCCTTCATGTTTAAGAGAAAACATCGGATTAAAATCACATGTCAATTATGAAAATGATGGGTCAATACTATTATAAAAATAAGGCTCGCTACATGTTTCGTTTAAGTTATTTGTACTACTGTAATTTGTGGATATTTTGTTTCAACCCCCACAGAAATATAGATGGGTTACTTTCAGTAATGTTTAATGTCGTTATGGACTTAGAGTTAATATTAGAAGTAGTGTTTGGAGCCAAGCTGGAGCGCCAATATTACCTTTTAAACTGATGTACTGTTAATCCGAAATCTCTAGTGCTTTCCTCCTGATTGTAAATGCCGCACGTGGGTTTATAATTTTCTGTGTGAAACTGTAGCACTTTTTTCAAACATTATAGTCAAGGAATTAACGTTTTATATTCATAATTAAACGACCGGAAGGTCTTTCAGTAAAAGAATTTAGATAAAGAAAGTTTGTCCCTCTTAAGTAAGATATTTATAAACTCAATAATAATGGTAAGTAAATTAAAAACTTACTCTTAACAGCCAGAGAATAAAAAAGTATATCGATTCGGATATAAAAAAGAATAATTAGTCTACATATCAGCACAATTTCAAAGAAAAATTTTGGCTTTATTTTCAATCAATGATGTAACAATGCAATAGGTATTGTGATGACCCTAGATTGAGTGTAAAAGTACAAATGCCTACAAGAAAATACAGTATGCAATTTGTATTGTTTATTAAATAATTTTCCCTTAAAAACTCCTTTGTAAAGTAACCCAAACTGTAAATTCATTTATACATAGAATTTTTAGCGAATTTTCCCTATAGGGAAAAAGCTATTACTGTAGATCTCATGGTAAGACTTAAGGCCGAGATGTATATGTATACATACTCAAGTTAACACGATAACTTGAGTAAAAAAGTCCGATTTTGATGAAATTTGGCTCAAAATGTGTAAAGTGACATTCATGACTTCAAGTTCGAAAACAAAAAAAATCGAACCAGGGGAGGGGGGTTTTATGGGGGTTTTAAATTTTCCAAAAATCAGTTTTTTGCACTTTTCACCCCAAAAATTTTACAACACACAATTTTTGTTTGAGCATTTTATTGAGCTTAAAAAAATATTATAGTATTTTAAATTATCAACCTAGGTTAAGTGGTTGCGGAGATAATCCAAAAAACCTGCTCATAAAATCTCCCATGTTAATCTTATGGGAAAAAGGTTTTTGGTTTTTCCGCAGTTAATTTTAATGTAAACTTCACATTTGCTTTTACCAATCAATTCAGCTCTACAAAATAATCATTTTGGTGTTTAAATTGTGATTCTACGTCCAACCGTTGCAGAGATATTCAAAGAGCTAAACACAGTACGTTGTCCAATGTTTTCCTTATGGAGAATAAATAAAATTTGATATCTCGATTATTTATGAATGTACAGTATATTGATAAAACTTGGTATGTAGCTTCACTTAGTGCAGGTATTGATATTTTCAAAAAAACTGATTTTTTGTTGATCATCCCAGTAGCAGCTAACCTGCATACTTAGCCCTAATGTTATTCTTATGGAGAATAAGTAAAGTTTTATATCTCCTTTAATTATGAACATAAATTAATAAAACTTAGTATGTAGCTTCACCTAGTTGAGCTGTATTGATAATTGCATAATAACACATATTTCGTGTTCCTTTTTGCAGAAAACCTGCGTACTCAGCCCTAATGTTATTCTTATGAAGAATAAATAAAATTGTGTAGATCACTTATTTATTTTTGTATTTTTATGAAACTTGGTAAGTGGCTTTATGTGGTAGTGAGAAACATATGCATGCATTGGAAATTCGCTGAATACGCAGGTTTGCTTTGACGGGGGTATTATAAACGTAAAAATACTTTTAAAGTACTCTTAAGTTTATACATACATCTGCGTAAACATCACACTGATGCTGGAATATGCTTACAGTAAATATTTCTATGTTCAGTGAACTAAATAAAAACTATATTTGTATAGAAAAAGGTACATACATTTGGTGACGGGCTTGAAAGTAATCAAACTTATTTCTTAATCAGTTCCAATTCCTGTTTTAGCAACAAAATATTTAAATGAGTAATTTTCGTTCTTGTATAATTTTCATTATTATGAATAACATTAGCGTAAACATACCTCATTGCAATTCTTGACTGTAGTGGCATTGCGTAAAAATATATAACTATACTGCTTACTGTCAGAACGCAATTCAAAATTTGATGCCTCTTACTACATACTTTTCAGAGATGACTCTATCGACGGGTAAGGGATGCAGTACACTAAACTATAAATCATTATGGTATGTGTACAACATTAATTAAAAAAATAATTTTCATTGCGACGGTAGGAGTAAAAATTGACTTGTAACAACAAAAAACACGTATAACGCGAAAACAATATATAGAGTTAGTGCAGGGCTAACATTAAACCGACTCTGACTCCGGTCTCCGAAACGGCCGAGCACGAGACTAAACTTTGGATTGCAATCTGACGCTAAGAAGCATAGTTATGTAATGTATTTTAACAATAAACGTCACAAACAATAGTTCAAACCTCACATTGAATAATTCTTACTTAATATTAATATGATACATGTAAAACAATTTATTTTATTCCCCTTAAGCAAAATAAGTATCTCCAGACGGCAAATTATAATTTTATTTTCTCCCTGACGGTATCACTTGATGTTCAACTGATCAATCTAGGGTCTGAAGTTTTGTTATACCGCCGTGTTTTAAGGAGTTTCATTGGGCATAAATTGAATGGACCGAGGGTTGGAACGTAGTCTTTTTGTGGGGTGGTTAGGTCTTAGAACTTGTGGCATCTAAATTTACAGCTTCCCCATCATCTTAAAAAAGAGGGTCAATTAGCACCACTCAGTTTGTTGTACACGTCATTAAAGCTGTTAGGCATTTCAAATTCGGATGCTAACTATCTATGGATTTAAACTATTGGTTATACTGGCAGCTCCTTAATGTTAATGACTCGTTCGAATATATTTTGCATTTACGACGATCTATTACTCGTAATATGTGTATACCAAGTAAGGTGGACAACTTCATGACATTTTAACACCACGATTATACAAGTTACAACGCCATGACGAAGGAGGCAGTGAGGCCGAGTACAAAACCCTTGACCGTGGTGCACGAAGAGCCTGCAATGTTAAAAACGTTTCCTTTAGAAGGAGGAGACAAATATATATTTTATGTATATTTGACAAAGTGGACTGAAAGTAAAATATGCCAAATCATTAGAACTTGCAGTTCTTGTTGAAAGACCTTTCAGTGCATTATTTAAACTCAAATCGTAAACGTGAAATGCTATAATTAATTTTTGACGCAATTATTTTAACAATTCCTCTCCCCCAAGAAAATTGTTTAAAAATGTTGTTGCCTGGTAAATATCCAATCAGCCACTGAAATAAACTAGCAGCTAAAAACTGGCAAGAACTTAGTGAAGTGGAGACTTTGCCACCCGAAGAAAGCCAAACTCGTCCAATGTCGAACGAACTATCCGCAACACATGCTTCATTATTAGAAAACAATTTGTGTCTTCAATTACCAGTGAAATTTATATTTTCGAATGTAAACAGAAGAAATCTACTTATATTCTTCAAAATTAGGCTACAGTTATGACAAAATTACTGTAAACTAACCTAACGTAATCCATAGAACGCTGAATGGCGGCTTTTTTTCTTTTTAACATATTACAATAACCCCGTCACAGCAAACCTGCGTACTCAGCGAATTTCCAATGCATAATATATGTCTTAATACCACATAAAGCCGCAAACCAAGTTTCATAAAAATATATTCACATATTAATTATTCTCCATAAGAATAACATTGGTAATGAGTACGTCGGTTTGCTGAAACAAGGAACAGAAACAATTGGTTTTTATGCAAATATAAATAGAATTTAACTAGGCGAAGCCACATACCATGTTTCATCAATATTCAATGATAAATAAGTGCTATATAACATTTTAGTTATTCTCCTTAAGAATAACATGGGGGCTGAGAAAGCAGGTTTGCTGCAACAAGGAACAGGAAAATGGGTTTTTATATAATTAACAATATAACTCAACCAAGTGAAGCTACATACCAAGTTTTATTAATTTATGTTCCTAATTAAGGGAGTCATTACATTTTACTTATACTCCATAAGAATAACATGGGGGCAGAGTACGTAGAATTGCTGCTACGGGGATAATCAACAAAGAATAAATTTTTTGTACAAATATCAATATACCAGTACTACGTGAAGCCACATACCAAGTTTCATCAACATTCATTCATAAATAATCAAGATATCAAATTTTATTTATTCTCCATAAGGATAACATTGGACAACGTACTGTGTTTAGCACTTTGAATATATTTGCAACGGTTGGGCGTAGAATCACAATTTAAACACCAAAATTATTGTTTTGTTGAACTGAACAGATTGGTAAAAGCAAATGTGAAGTTTACATTAAAATAAACTGAGGAAAAGCCAAAAACCTTTTTCCCGTAAGATTAACATGGGAGATTTTATGACCAGGTTTTTTTTGGATTTTCTCTGCAACCACTTAACCTAGGTTAATAATTAAAAATACTAAATTATTTGTTTTTGTAAGCTCTATAAGATGGTTAAAACCAAAATTAAGTTTTTTTTTAATTGTAGGGTGAAAAATGCAAAAAGCTGATTTTTGGAAAACTTAAAACCCCCATAAACCCCCCTTTCCATGGTCCGATTTTTCTGGTTTTCGAACTTAAAGTCATGAATGTCATTTTACACATTTGAGCCAAATTTCATCAAAATTGGATGTTTTTTACTCATGTTATCGTGTTAACGGACACACACACATATATATATATATATATATATATATATATATATATATATATATATATATATATATATATATATAAATTTGAACGAATAGTGTTTTTGGCATCTGGGGACCTCAAAACAAAAAGTTATCATGGTCTCGGGCTTAAGTCTTACCATGAGACCTACGGTAATAGCTTCTTCCCTATAGGGGAAATTCGCTAAAATGGGTTTGTGTAAAATGTAACCATAATTTATACCTCAAAAAGTAATCACGAGTAAACCTTGGACCGCATGATCATGAATCCAGTGTCCATTAGACTCGCCTAGCGTATCAAACTAAGTAAAAGTTGCAATTCATCAAGCAGTAGAAGGCACTATGATTTAAAATGTTTGACACAGGTAGAACTCAGTGTGGTTTGAAAGTTTTACACTGGCAACGCTCGAATATGAAATGTATCCACTTCACTTGATTCATGCCTGTATTTAGCTGCTAATCTGACATAGGTGACTGAAGGAGAACACTCTGTTTAAACACATAATCTGAAAACTCGGAAATTAAATAACAAAATAACACCACAGAGATAGAAACCAATTTAGAACTCAAATGAATTTAATTACCAATTTCAGTAGTGGACTCATATTAATAATTGAAAACCTATAAGGCCATTTCCAAAAACATAACAATACTTAATTGTTTAGTTACAGTTTAAACCTATATTGAATTAAATTACTCAAATAAACATATTCTGAAAGTCCATTGGTTTTACTAGTACGTTAATCATAAGCAAATGGTTATTATAGTAACGAACGAGTAATAAAAAGGTAATGTAATAATAAAGGGCTTTACATCAAACATTTTCTCTAGAAATAAACATGGAGATAATTTAAATCTTGGCCGGAGTTAAAATTAATTTTGAAGTGATTACAAACTTTTTCAATATCTGATACTCTGGGTAAAGTAAGTATAAAGCTTTAAATCTTGAGAGTGAAGATCCAAGGCCTTTTATTCGTCCAACAAACCACAAAGTATTTCCTTCCATCTTCCATAATGTTCATGAAGCAGAAGGAGCTAAATTAATAACGAGCGTATCGCTTTGATCCCAGTTGTGAATATTGCAAAGTTACAACGAGCAAACAATATTGAGTTGTTCCATTCATACGTCGCTCTCACAATATACAAGGTAGTTTACGTCTATGTGTCGCTCACTACTATTGTCTTGCAAATACGTGGTTAGCAAAATAAAACGTAAATTATTTGTTTAATTTAATAGAATAACAATCACAATCTATTCCTACAGGCGATTGCAACGTAATCTTTAACGTGATAGTTTAGAAAAGTCATAATATTTAATACTCATTGAACTGACGGTTAAAACAATATAAATACGGACAATTCTATTTACTTTTTCATATTATTATTTATATGTATAGTTCCTTAGTGAAAAACCTAAACTAACGTATAAATTCTTACTTTACAACATACAAAAATAGTCTAATATGATTTTTGGGATTTTATTGTTAGCTTTCTTTTAGATTTCAAAAATAACTTAAGTTTAATATGACAAGCTTAAAATATACATTTAATATCCCTTTTACAATCGAGCATAAAATATATAATTTATTTCAGATTTTTTTCTTGTAATCTCCAATTAAAAGCATTAGAAGAGCTCGGAATAAACAGTTACACTGACCTCCATGCTCTTGGCAGGTCGCCTGGACTGAAGGGACAAGCAAATTGCAAAACAAATAAACAAATTTAAGCACAAATCAAAACACCCAACAACCCCACTGAAATACAATTTCATCTTTCCGTTTGTTCAAGAATATATATTTTACCCCTATAAATGACAAACTGCAGTTCCCGGGACTCCCAGGGAATGCATCAGTTGTGTGGAAACACTGCATTCCGTGATTAACCTATTGAACTGTTTTGAATGTTCAAAATCTGTTTATGTAGTCATCTGATCAAATAAAATTAAGTATCAGTAAGAATAACATATGGTTCAATTAACCTCCGTAGGAACGAACAAAAATCCTTAGGTTTTTATGTACCGCCAGTGTACATGAAATCTGAAAAAAGCAAAGATCTAATACGAAAGTTCTCACCAATCTAATTTAGAGAAACTTTTAGCGAATTTCCCCTATAGGGAAGAAGCTATTACCGTAGGTGGCATAGTAAGACCCAGTAGCAGCCCGAGACCATGATAACTTTTTGTTTTGAGGTTCCCAGATGCCAAAAACACTATTCGTTCAAATTTATATATATGTTTATATATATATATATATGTCCGTTACCGCGATAACTTTTGAAAGAAGCTCCCGATTTTGATGAAATTTGGCACAAATGTGGAGAGTAACATTTATGACTTTAATTTCGAAAACCAGATCGATCGGTTTATGGGAAGGGGGTTTTATGGGGGTTTAAAATTTTTCAAAAATCAGTTTTTTTAACTTTTTACCATAAAATTTTAAAAACACTAGATTTTGGTTTTAGCCATTTTATAGAGCTTTAAAAACAAACAATTTAGTATTTTGAATTATTAAGCTAGGTTTAGTGGTTGTGGAGAAAAGTAAAAAAATGTGTCCATAAAATTTCCCATGTTAATCTTATGGGAATACGGTTTTTGGATTTTCCTCAGATAATTTTACTAAAAACTCCACATTTCTTTCTATCAATCAGTTTAGCTCTACAAAACAATCATTTTGGCGTTTTAATTGTTGTCTTACGTCCAACCGTTGCAGTGATATTCAAAGTAGAAAACACAGTACGTTGTCCAATGTTATCCTTATGGAGATTGAATAAAATCTTATATTTCGATTATTTTTGTATGTATATTAATGAAACTTGGTGTGTGGCTTCAACTAGTTGTGGTATATTGATATTAGCAAAAAAAAAATGGTTTTTGTTGATTTTTCCCGGTAGCAGCAAACCTGCATACTCGGCCCCCATGTTATTCATATGGAGAATAAGTCAAGTTTAATATCTCCCTTAGTTATGACCCTAAATTAATAAAACTTGGTATGTAGCTTCACCTGATTGAGTAATATTGATAATTGCAAAAAAAAACAGATATCTTATCTTCCTTGTTGCAGCAAACCTGCGTACTCAATTATAATATTATTCTTATGGAGAATAAATCAAGTGCTATATATCACTTATTAATGAATGTATTTTTATGAAACTGGTAAGTGCCTTTAGGTAGTAGTGATACCCATATATATGCATTGGAAATTCGCTGAGTACACAGGTTTGCTGCGACGGGGGTATTTTACTATAACGGGCTTGGTTGCTAGTTTCAAATCAATTACTGTTAATAACCAAAATGCGTTTTAAATTTAGGTTATGAGTAGAACGGAAATTAAAAACACTGATAAGCTATTTTTTTTAGATGTGAGTAAAAAAGTGCATACGCTTAACATACATCACTTAAAGTTAGATAGTTTATTATGAGAATTTGCATTTATACGTTTCGGCTCAGATTGGAGCGTGAACTATTTTATATGTGACAAATCTTTTGCAAAATTGTTTTAAATACAAAATAATAATTTATCAACATTATTTACATAAAAAAAGTTTCAGACAGTTCCCTATCAATCATTTAAATAATAAAGTTTTATGTGTTCTTATGAGTTTTTATGTGTACTTTGTATGTTCTATGAATTCTTAAAGTTCTTATATACCAACTGCTGCCAGATGTGTCAGGCAAGTTATCATTAACTATTAATTCATTAAAACATTAAATCATTGTCTACGACGCCGACGCAACTAGGCCGTATTTTAAGCGAATATGTATGAATGGCGAGTGTAGAATGGATGAGATGCCTTGTGTAGCCTTGTTACTGACTAAGACCGACTGATTCTTAAGCCGATCATTAATTAATAGCCCAATGATCACTGGCAGCTGGATCCAGTATCAGTTATAACTCAATTATTTTATTATTATCATATATTATGGCAAGATACATTAGAATAGTATTTAAAACACATTAATTTAAAAGCTTTGGATCGATCACAGGGACATTAATGTTATCAAGATGCCCGGCTTGGCACACGCTATCGGTGTTAATGGTACTCCAGTGACTAACAACGTTCCATGTTATCACCAAGTTATCGGTGATGAGTTAATAATTCCTCAGTTACGTACCTCTAACGGTATTTATACAATTTGCCATCTATCTTCTCTCTAGTGACAAATAAACAATTAAATTTCCCTTCCTTCATTTTCTTCTAAGTTGCCTTTTAATCTATATGTTTCTGTACAATCATTTTAAGGTGTTTAAGTCGTCGAATAGGTGGGAAAAACGGATATAATATTTTCTTCTTGGCCTGAGCTTCAAGTCGTTACAAAGTTTCTGAGACGGATATATTTTTATTTTGTTTACTTAAGTTCTGAATCACATTTACATTAGGTCTAATATAGATTAGAATGGCATTGTAAGAAATTAATTTGGTCTCATACTTGTATTTACTAGTTAATAATGTTTGGTGCTATTCAAATGTTGAAATCTAAAGTGAAATATCCAATTTCATAAAAAAAACTTATTTTACATACAGTACTTAACTGTTATGTTTATATGTGGCATCTTTTTAAGTAAACCAAAGGTATAAATTTCTTCTTGTTCTTAACTGGAAAAATTGTGTACCGTTTATAATCTATTGAATCATTAGGACAATCTCCATTACCGTTAATAAATCATGTGTCCATTAATCATATTGTGACTACCAGTTGTATTTGTTAAACACAATAAATGTAATTTAACATAAAACAGTGTCCTTAAATATAATATAACATTTTCTTTAAAGTAAATTACAAATTTAAATGTTTTTCCATCCTATATAAATCTTGTGCTAATGAATTTGAGAGGTTCAGACCGTTGTCCTATAAAAAAACGGTTTTATTAACGGTTTGTTAATAAAGTGCCAACGGCATAGACAGCAGTTCTACGGTAGTAGCGGTAGTACGGTAGTTATAGGTACATTTGTTAAAACTAGTTTGATACTCGTACATGGCATAATACACCATGTAAAAATACTTCGGTAGTGTATAACTTAAATATTTAAATGCACGGGAAGTTCACTTTAAAGAAATATTAAAATGTATAATATGTATTTATAACAAAGGCAAAAAATTCGTGGAGAATGGCCTTCGGCTAAATATTTTAGAAGTATTTGTGATTTGTGTCGCACTTTGCATATCCATAACACTCCAGAGTGGGCAAGGTGCCAAGGCGGTTTGAGTAAGTACAATTGTGTACTTCCCCGCTATTTTATCTCCCCCCAAACATTATTATAATGGTTTGTGTATTAAATACTTTATTTTTTCGGATACGAGATTTTATAAGTTGTATTATTTATCTTAGATCTTTCGATTACGACTCTCGATAAACGAAGTGGCCCTTAATGCGCTAAGAAACTGACGCGTTTCGTTATTTTTATTAAAAGTAATTTAATATTGGGAAAAGTATATAAACCATTAAAAAGGTTTGAAATAATTCATAAACATGTTGAATGCGGTCTGTAATCAATTTTTACTAGTGGGGAATAGTTGTCAGTCAACCAACAGTTTTTAAATGATGCTGATGTTATATTATATCCATATTTTTGTTACAAAATAATTCTGATTTTATATGTTGGTATTTAACATATACAGTAAAACATCAGTTAGATTTATGTAACAAAAATTCAAATTGTATTCTTAAAATCTAAAATTAATTAGAAATTTTAAAGTTATTACAGCAATATAAATGTAAAATAACATGTTATATTTACTATTACTGTCTTTATATCATAGATTTTTGCTTAAAAAGTTTTATACATTTCAGTTAAATAACAATGCATTGTAAAAACAATGAGTTGAATATTTTGACGATCTATTTAATAGCTCAAGAATGTCAGTTATTGTAATAAGGCAGTACCTAACCAAAGGAAGATATAACCTAACCTCGCGTCGGTTGAATAGTATATTTATTGATTGATAATAACGGAAAGTTTATCAAATCATAGTTTGACACACATTTAAAAACCAGCTCATGTTTTCCTAGCACAATAAAGTTTTATATTCCGTTATTTAATCTTAAAACTTCGTTGTAACGTAAAGAAAACTACTTCAGTATTGCTTTCTTCGCCTTATTATAAAATTTCTGTAGTAAAGATGGATAACATTTAAAAAGAGTTTTATCAACTTTACATCAGCATTCCAGACTAAAAGAGTCTAGTTGATGGAGTTATATTAGACTTGTAATTGAAAAGTTTCACACTCAATAACAATGATAGTAATATTAGAATGTTAATGGACTGAATGGAGCTGCAATGATATAATGTTATATTAAAAAGTAAATGTAATAATTTATGTTTGTAAAATGTCCCTTCTTCTCGGTGAGAGACCCTACAATTAAAACTTCAATATGTTAAATGGTGATTGGATTACTATATTACTCTTCAAATCAACAGTTGACATTTTTTGTTTTTTTGTTGCTTATTTCTCTAATGTGAAATCAAAAGGTATTAATATATAAATTTTTCCATCGATTTAATTAATGTGTTACTGTGGCTCTGAAGTACTTACATTTGTTTTACTATATTAAACGTAACAAGGGAGTAAATACATGTTAAGGAAGAAGATAAATGTATCCGTTCAATCGAGCTCTATATCTAATGCCTGTTGGGCTGCCCCAGGGGATGTCGGGCAACCGCGGTGAGCTGAAACACAGTCGTACATCTGAAATATCGTCTGCAGAATTAGAGGAGTACTGTTTAAAAATGACCAAACCATATGCGGATGATACATATTTGGTATAAATTATAACTTGGAGTGACTTAGGAAAGTAGTAATATTTGGTATATTACTACATTCATAAGTCACTCCAAGTTATAATTTATTAAGGAATAATAGTTTAAGAATTTGTACGTGTAGATCTAAGAAAACTCTTAAAGTCTATAGCAAAATGCAGAAAAAGACGTCTTGGTTTTGGTTTTGAAATATAAAATATATAAATTACATAATATCTACATTATATACAGTCTATTACTTTACAGTCAACACAGACTATTACTTTAAGTAAGTAAACCTGATTGCATAGGTCTAACGAAATTACTTAATAGAAAGTGTAACGAAACATTTGAAAGGTATTTTTTTCTTCGTAGTTCTAAACGCAATGTTTTTGAGATTGAAGGTTGAATTATTCATGTAATATTTTACAGCCTCCTTGAATATGTTAATAAAATTGACATGTGTGTTTTGACGCATGTTCTTGTCAATTCACAAGGGAAATAACCTTTACTCTTAAATATACTTTCTTTCAATTGTGGGTTTAAGCTTTTCTTTTGAAAATCTTGACTTCAAATAGTTCTGAAAAATATTGTTAATGAATGATTTGACATCTATTTTTCTGGTAGAATTTAACTAGCAAATGCGCAGAATTCTACATTAAAGTTGACTACAGCAACCTATCATCAGTAAATCCACCACATTAAATGATGCAAAATACATTGTTTTGTGAAACAGATATCGGTGGTGTAAAATATCTAAATAATTGTCTTGAGTAGTATGACACGTGTATAGATGGAAATTGAACTATTAGCATGACCCGCACGGTAAAACTTAAGCCCGGGACCACCATAGAAGTTCCTAACGTGACCCCCTGGACAGGTTTTTTTTTTGGGGGGGGGGGGTCTTTCAAAATGATATATATCTGTGTATATGTGTGTGTGTGTGTATTCACTGTAGCGGTCGCATTTTTTATCCGATTTACTTAAAATTTGGTAGGAACGTTCTTTTCTATAATCATTTGGACAAGTTCGTTGGGCAAAACAATTGGAAAATTCTAAACCTCTTTTTTGGGGATTATTCTAAAATTAATGCATGTATTAAGATGGGAATAAGTGAAGCGAAAGTTTTAAGCTCTTCCTTGTCATTCTACCATAAATAATTACCGAGTTATAAAAGGAAATGTATATCGGCTGAACACAGTACGTTGTCTTATGGAGTTTTTACATTAGAAAAGCATGTTATTCATGTCTTGGTGTATTTGTATCATCACCAGCAACCTCACGCCTACTTTCAAGCCTGACTGGACCTTCTCATAACCTTAATAATGCGCAAAATTGTTTTCCTAGAATTGCAGGTATATGAAACCAGGAGCATCAGAACAGGCAAAAAATCAATGTTTTTAGATTTCAATAAAATTGGAATAAATGTATGTTCTTACACTGGTTTTGAGTTTTAAAAGTTTTGTATCTGGACATTCACTTACCTCACGTCAGCGTGCTGCGTGCGAACTCGTTTAGTGTTAAAAATATTTCCGCATAGTAAAATATTTAATAAAAATACTATATCAAAATATTTATTAATTAATAAATAACTTATATATTTAGTACAAATATTTTTTTGTAACGCTTTCAATCATATTTTTTAATTTATCCTGTTTATTGTTTTATAATAAAACATAATACCAACTTAAACTACATGAACGGCATTGAATTGGCAACATTTAAAAATACTATTTTATATGTGCCAATAATGTTTGATATTTTCATCGGCTTTGTAGGATTGCAATCTACGTAGCCTGTATACAATAAGGTAATCGATGTCACACCGGACCATGGTTTATTTACGTAAATCAAAAGTGTTATCAGTTGCAGTTGTATGTCTTATTGTAATATTTGAAAAGTAATGACATATATTTTTATTCGTATTCTAAAAAAATAATAATTACACTATACAAGCCCTACGATAATATGCATAAGTATTACCACAAAATGCTGCAAACTACTTTAGCTCGCTCTGTATGAAAAGCGTAGGCAAATATGTACTGGTAGAACAAATTGATGTCAGTGTTATCAAGGCCATTGTACAATGTAATCAAAATAATAATTTTGAACGTAAACCTTTTGCGTAATGGTTTATATTTTGGCTCTGATAATAACATTTTATATCCCACAAATTATGGCGGAATAACATAGAGTAACAGCAGGTGGGGGAGTTGGCATACACCCAGGGCTAAAACTTCAATGCTAGAATATTCTGTAGTTGATCGGATTAGTGATTGTTTGTGTAGAAAATCATATAATTTCTATATTTTATTAAACTAAATATATATTGTGCTTATTAAATATATTCAAATCTTCTAAAACATTCTAAAAGCATGTAATATACTTAAAAAATACATTCACGCTGTTAATATATATTTGATTTATTTCTATAAATAAAAAATTCATTAGCTAATAATATAAACAGACCTTAAAAAAATAATACTTGACTAGGCATTTATAAATTTACGAAATATCATAAAACTGTTACAAATATATATATATTTCATATTAAAAACTGGCTAATTAACGAAATTTATCAATTATAACAATTATTTCGTTACACTGATTTGATTAATACTGAAACATAAAAAATAAGGTTACATACCTTGACGTCAGTAATCCACTAGTTTATATGATTACTAGTTTCGGGACTAGTTTTGACCCATTAGCAAATATTGTTGTATCACAGAATAAAATACTGTCATCGTCTTGAGTTTAAAAACATTTAAACACTAAACACAAACTTGTACTGACACATAGAAACATTAAACATTTAAAAATTTACAATAAGTGTACATTCTATTTCCCATGTGTGCCGGCCAAGGACAAGAGCAGACGCCAAATAACTAATGCATGAATAAATAATACTGAAAGACTGAACAATATAATAATATACATTATAGTAAGGAAGCCATTGCGCAAAGTAAAAAAGTATATGCAAGCCTAGAAATAATTGTGATTTATACAGTAAATATAAAAGTCATTAGTAATTTGGCAAACATTATAAATAAACTACAAAAACAATCAAATGTTTAGCTCGGTAATTGTAAATTCAAGCAGAAGAAGTATAAACAAACAATAGAAAATAAAAAAAACCCACTGGGCTTCAAAGATCCAATGATTTTCTTATGGAAATATCACTACAGTGTTTTTATACAAAATGAACTAATGATCAGCTGTGATTATCCACTTACAAAAACCATATAATATGGGCTGTAGCCCCTGTAAGCCACTAGTAGTAAATAATCCCCTTTCATTTGTGAATGCAAATTAGTTTGGGTAATCTTTCAACAATTAATTGTATGTTACTTTTAGCAGAGTTATAACAAGACATTGTCTACTAAGTAAATTAAGGCTACTGCTGGTATTAGTTAAAAGTATTAGTTAAATCTTAACTAATATTTGAGTCAATCAAAAGCAATAGCATTCCAAAGCTATCGATATCCAAGAAATGCAATAAAAAGACGTCTGTAAAAAGAAGGAATGTTATTTGTTTGTGGAAGTCTCGACAACGATGCCAGGCAGTGAGAAGCTTGTCAGCTACGACGACTTCAATATTTCTTTCAACGCGACGGTGGCACTAAATGTTAAGCTTGATTGATTATTCAAACACTTAAATAAAATATGCCATCATTTCGTAGCTTGGAATTCAAAGGTTTAAATAATAAATTGTTTAGCCAACAAAAGACAGATGTTCCAAATAATGGTAGCGCAAAGTTTAATATAAGCAAACAATTTCTTACTTGTTTTACGGTAATAGGAACTTTGAATTAATTCTAAATAATAACGACTTATACTTTAACTCATACCTTAAAAATTAAAACATTCACAATTACTATTAACTTAATACTTTGTAAATAAAACTTTCTTGTTTTCAATTCAATTCAATCTTAATAATTGCGATGGTTTGCCAATCAAAACGAATGCAGTACACATGACGATATTAAGTTTCACAGCTGTCACCCTTGCTGAGCAACGGGTGACGGATAAATTTAATATACAATTCATTTAGATAAGTATTTATAGTGAAATCGGTCTCCTTTATGAATTTAAGTCATAAGATATGTTAGTCGCCAGTTACATTAATGTGTAATAATGTGAGTAAACTTAAATACAGTCTGAATACTACGATAAAAAATACTCTGAACACTACCATATATTGTAAGACTACGTGTAATATAAGCATATTGTAAGAATCTAACTTACTCCTTACTTAAGTCTTAAGAATCTAACTTAATCATGGTAAAGTATATATTTCAATAATAACCGGGTAAGTAACAATGTCAGAATGGTTTAGCAGCTATATCTGTTTAATTTTAACATTCATCTACAAGTTTAACGATAAATGTGAGTGTTAAACCAATTACTCTGTTGTATGTGTTTCTCCTATACTTAGGTAGGAAACAAACACATGAAACATTGTAATTAGCAAAATTGGCTAAAAAAAGCTGCAGCGGCTACTTATAAAATGTGTCTCTTCTAATAGAGCTCTACAGGAGCATTTAAATTTCATTACAAAGCCATTCAATGTCAACCGCACGTAATTACATAGCAAATTGTTCTGACGTTTTTCCTTCAGTATATTTAGTTGGTAGTTAGTAGTCGCACATAAATAAATATTACGTAAACAATTGGTTTGAGTAATGAATCAGCTGATCAAAGCAATAGCAGGGGCGTAGACCTATATTTTAGCGATCATTATGTAGACTACCTATTAAGATTGTTCTTATGAATTTTACTAGTTTTTGTGAAAGAACCAATTCACCATGGAGGTTAATTTAATTCATGTTTTTTTTTTTAGATTAGTAATCTCAGAACTGCTTATTGCTGTTTCTGGTGATATTTTTTCTAAAATTAATCCATTATTTCTTGTTTGATTGGAATTATAATTACTTTTTAATTAAATTCCGTTGTTAAAATGTTTTTGGTATAGTGTCCAATTGAATACTTAAAGTATAAGTTTAGTGTTTTATTTTTCAAATACAATATGGTACCTCAACCATTAGGGTCATGAAATAAAGCTCATATAGGTCCCAGGACAACATTACAACTTTTCTATAGCAGTTTTGAGGCTGAGATAGGGTACAGCAAATGAAGTTGTTATTACATATGGTAAGTCTATGGCTGTCCATTATAACAAACTTCCCTTTAACCTTTGGAATCTCCACTTGAACCGGCTGGGGTGAAAACTCCGGGTTTGGTCCCCAACCTGAAAATGTATGGTTGTACATTGATACTCTGTCAGTTGAGTTGGCCAGTTGGAGGGCAGAGCGGGTCTGGCTGTTTGAGCCTGATCATAGCTGTCACAAGAGCAGTGGAGGTGGCCCTCTAAAAGGTCAATTTGGCTGCCTATCCCATCCCACCCTTTCCTTTCCTGCTATATCCCATAATTCTGGTAACCTGCGCATAATTCCTACTTGTGGAGGACGTGCCTATCAGCTATGCTGGGATTTTTTAATCCAGCAACAATGAATGAAGCTCACATAGTTAATATGTAATACAGTTTGTTTGTCACAACAGAGACTATATTTTTATAATCTACACTAAACTTCCTATTTTTATGCTACAGAATCTACAAATTGTAGGTAGAGAGGCTACCAAAAGACTAAATTGTATCAGGAGTAACTAATTTTTTCTCAAGTCCATACTCAAGGGTTTCTAGCAGTTTTCTTCGGCTATATACGTAAAAGTTTTTAGCTCTATTTCGTGGTCTTTATCAGTGATGTTTATGAAGTGTGTTTATTAGTCGATGCACCTTATATCTGAAAGCTGAAATTGTTTGCGGATAAGGATGGTATGAATTGGCGTGGATTACTTGGCTCGTGTGAGTGGGTTTTCAATAAATACTGAAATGATGTCTATTGTTAGATTTTGTTATTGTAAGATCTAGATAGTTATGTTTGCTACTTTCTTATTCTTCTATGGTAAATTTTAGGTTCGGGTGGATTTTATTTTTAAAGTTGTGAAATATTGCTACTTGACGGCTGTTTCCTTTGTAAATGCAGACAACATCGTCGACATACCTTTTCCAGTAAACAGTTCGTTCTGTGAATCTGTTGTTGCTAATGATATTTTGCTTTTCTGTATGGTATAAAAACATCTCTGAGAGTACAGAAGACAATGGTGACCCCATGGCTAACCCATATTTTTGCACGAAGTATTCATTCTCAAATTCGAAATAATTCTTCACTAACATCATTTTTGTCAACTTTACAAGCTCTCCAATTTGCTCACTGTTTAATTTTCCTGTATTTTCTAAGTTTTTTTGGAGGATTTGGACTATTTCAGTTACAGGAACGTTTGTATACAAGTTTACTATATCATATGACGCTAGTGTGGAGGCTTGAGTAATTTCTATATACACTATTTAGTGTATATAGATAATTCTTTAAACTGGCATTTGAAGACAACGTCACTGAGTCTTTTACTATCCTATCAAGCCTTTTGGCTAGTATATAAGACGGTGCTGTTTGGAAGTTATTAAAGGTCTTATTAGCATGTCTTTCTTATGGATTTTAGGTAAGCCTTTCAACATTGGAGGTATTGGATTAATTAACCTTAAGTTATTTGCCTTGTTCTTTAGGGAAAATATGTTTAACTTTGTTGATGTTATCATTGATCGTTTTATGAAATTGAGCAGTTGGGTCTGTAGCCAGTTTATTTTTTCATCGATGGAGTCATGAACTTTATTATTGTATTATGTCCTGTATTGAATGACTACTGTATTACCTTTATCGGCTTTTGTTATCAAACCATTATTTTATTGATGGATGCATCACCCCCCTCCCCTCCCTTAAAGCATTATTGTCACCTATCTTATCTCTTATGTTTTTGGCAGTTTGCCTTTCTTTGCGCAAATGTTTCTACTGTACTGGTTTCTCAAGTTGCGTTTGTCTGACACATATTTAATCTTCCTCACTATTTCATGTCTAACACTATCTTGTGTATCTTGGGGCAAGGTTTTCACAGAGATTACTAAATATGGTAAAGCATTTGTGTTCTCTAAGTTTTCATTACTATAAAGGTTGTACTTTAGTTCTTTATTGAGTAACTCAGTTTCATCATCATCAAGTTATATTCTGGTTTTGTTTTAAATTCTTTTGTAAAATAAATGGCCACATTTGATTGTGTCTTTTTCAACAGGCGAGCTTTGAACCTGGAATAATTTTTCAATCTTTTTACTTCGTATATTTTATTTGTTTGTGATCTTCGTTTGTATTTTTTCCTCTATTCTGTCAATTTTAATGTATACATCAAGAGCTGAATTATTGGCTAAGTCTAGGTGAGTTGTCATGAGTTGTTGATTGGGTTTGTCTTTTTTTCCATGTAAACCCCTTATTTCCTCTTTGACCCAAATTCTTTGGGTTATTTTAACAGCTTTTCTTGCAGGTGTGCTTTTTGATTTGGTTTTAAGGGTTACATACGAGGGTGCTATTTTTAGTTTTAGGCATTTTTTATTAAATCGTATATTGGCTTTGGTCTTAAGTAGCTTTAACCTCAAATATTTGTATTTGTTGGCAAATTGAGTCTGACAGACGTTATCCATTATGAGATGATAACCAACCAAATAATTGCTTATAAATGTAAATATGTGACTCACCGTCAATTATTAGCAATCCACTGAATAGATTTAAGCTATTCTGAACGCGTTTCGCAGCAACTAGGCTGTATCATTAGCAGAAGAGGTTAAGCTACATAAGTAGGTTGATTCGCGAGGGTCCTAAAAATGTTCAAAACGTCTGCGTCTTTTGGACAGACACATACATCACACGAAAAAAATCACACACGAAAATGGCCATTTGTACACTGACTATGACAAGGTCGAACATAACTTCAGCGATCACCATGAGGACGTAGTTGATAGCTGGCACCAACTGCACGACTCGATATCACGGACCATATTATTATTACTATTAAATGTACTTAAATACTAAAATCATTTAAATGAGCTCAACAATTAAATAACTCAGTATCTAGAAATATTATCGTACGAGTAATGACTGTGAAATAAATTAAACTTTAATTATCACTAAATGCAGTGGACTGTATAATTTTATCCTTAATCTTTAAAAATATATACAAATAGGATGGTGTGTGCCTGTATGTCTGTCTGTCGGTCCATCTGATTTTTGTTCTTCAATCACTCAAACACCACTGAACTGATTGCCAATCAGGAATTTTACAGGAATTTTCCTTATACATAAAATAAACACATAGGCCTATTTTCGTTTTGAGAACCCAATAGGGATTTACCCCACGGGAGTTCAAAGTTCCCACCTATGGACATTCGTTTTTGTTTGAGCTGATGAAAATACAAACAGCTGATCTTGATTCGTAGTAGTTCCACCGGCTAACCACGGAATGCAGCTCAAATAACTGTTGTATTCCCGGGTGAAACTGGGTACCATGTCAGCTTGTTCTTAATAAAATAAAAAATACCATTTGTCTCTTATTTATACATCAGATTCAATAAAACTTGGTATATAGAATAAACTAACCTATAGAAGATATTCTGATTATGTTGCCACCTAACCCTGGTGAGAAAAAGGGAGAATTCCCCCTGAAAATCACCGCGTGTAGCAAATAACTTTGTAATGACCCCAACTTAGGTATCTGAGACAACAATGGTTTTCCAGAAGACTTTCTAAACTTGATACTGCACTAAATACAAATAAATTGACCGGGAAATAGCAGTGAGGAATAATGTGTCAGTTTTCTGATATAGTTTATTCAATTTTTCTAAACTATAAAAATTAAATCCACCCAATGGTTTATACCTGTTATCTAACTCTGAATAATGTACGAGTTAATGAAATTACAATTAATTTAAATTTTAATATAGAAATAATTATAATTTGTGATTTTACCGACACGAACAAAATAGGACATCCATGAATAAAAGTTAATATCTTAATATATAATTGATTTATGAGTTAAATACAAGTTCTATCTTGTAACACGCAAAGATAGGCAGATAAACCACAATACTTGTGTATTTCTGTAAGTGTTCATTACTTGGTGGGCCACAATCCCACAATCCGCTTCTAGAAATTACTCGAGACCACCACATATTAGTTAGTGTCTCAGTTTAATGGCCTTAGGTAGAAAAGTTACTCCCGAAAACTGGTATACACGCTTGCTCTAACGAATAAACACATTTTTAAAACATAACTTTTAATTTCATTTAAAAAACACTAGTGAACATGAAAAACCAGTTGTATGTTACAAAATTATTAATACATCTGAAAAAAAACACAGTTCCATAATTAAGAATTATGGAGAAAGGTATGTATGTTATCCATCTCAAATTCTTATTAGATAAAGAGGCATACATAAAACTGCATTATTTATAAGTATTGCGCATGGATGAAATAAATAAACCAATTGAATATAATGTAATTACCACACCTTCTTTGAAATTCGTTGTTGTTGCCAGATCTCGGTTCGAAAAAGTGAAAATATTGATGTATACCAATTACACATAATAGAGAAAATTAATTTTATTTGAAAACATTCCATACTTGGATGGTTTGTTTTATAATAATGGGCCGATCACATAAAAACAAATGAGGTACACCATTTGGAGATTCCCATAATGGCGGCAAACGTCATCAAAAAGGAAAAACCAGACCCTAGACAAACTTGTTGCTTATCCTGAATAAAAAAAAAATCGAAATAGCAATTAAAACAGACACAGAAAATAATGAATAATTAGCTCAAAAATAAAGAGGCAGACTTAAATCCCTTGACAAACATAGCGTAGGTCAACCATTGTTCACTGCATGTAAAATTATGAAATTCGCCTTTTAATCTTCACCTCATCCAACAGCCTTTGGATGCAAGAATAGCCTGAAGTTTAATGCTAGGATCCTTCAAAATCTTATTTATTAATTCATCACTTCTAGTGCCAATCAAAATTTGTATTAAAGTTTGAATGACAATTCAAGTCCTTACACTCACAGTTTGCAGCCAACGTTCTTAGCCGGGAATAGAATTAGAAAAAGGATTCTTCTTCTGTCTGACGACACTTCCAAAAGTTAACAATTTCATAAAGGACATTCTTTGATGATACAAAATAGTCTTTAAAACAACTTAATTACGGCATTGCATGTCATTTCTGAAGGTTGAGGTAAACCATCGAAAATTCAAAACACTTCCTCCCCAGCTAAGTTTAGTAGTTGATATGTTTCATTAGTCAATAGTCTGCAGCCAAAACATTCCTCTCAAATTGTTTAATCCGAATGTTCCAACGTTGTGCGACACCAGCAGGGTTGGTATTTGGATAAAACTGTTCTGGTTTGATTAAATTCATATCCTCAATGCCAGATTTAAAGTATTAGACCATAACATTAATTCATCTTTATTCCAACAATATCTTTAATCAACTACAAAATCAATACCAGAAAAGTAGAACAAAATATAGTTCAAAATCACATCAGATGGCTGTTTGTACTGATATGTTGTTTTATACAAAATATTTAATTACGTTTATAGTTATATCAGGGTTGCTAACAACCAATAGAGGAAATTTTATTTTCGTATAGTGGTATGGTGGCAACGCTGTCATTTCAAACTAGACGGTTGGAATATGATAGAGTTGGTGTGGCCATATAACTGGAATGACGTAGATAATTGTAAGTTGTATTTAGTTATTATTTAAACATTGATACCTTGAATTTGTATAACTTTTGACTGTTAAAAATGTAAAAAAAACTAATATTGTTTCACCTCAAAGTAAAGACAAATGTTGAAGAGTTCCATAAAATAGGAAATAGTCAAATTAAATCAAACTTGCATTTTTCAACAGGAAAAACTCATATTGTAACGTAACATTCATATGCATTTTATTTTATTTCATTTCAATTTGTATTAAATAATTTAGCCTTACCTGATTGTAATTCCATTCTTTTACTTTCTGTACAGACGTAGACCATTCCATCCCAGTTGACCAGATACACCAAATTAAAGTAAGACCAAACCATTATATCTTATTAGACAGTAGCTGATATAGCTAAGGGTCATTTTATTTATAATTTGTACATTTTGAAGCGCACCGTCAGTAAACCATATTAAGTTACAACGATGTCAGATTGTCTTATTAAATCCTGGAGTAAAGTATCTCAAGTGGTTGGTTATGTAAAACCCAAAATTTAAACCATGCTTATACCAAATTGGCACCCTCGGTATATGTTTTATAAATACTTGTTTGTACCAGTTGATTTGTTTTTCAGTATATATATACAAAAATCAGATTTACTAGATTTTTCAGAATTAAATGTGTTGGACGAATGGCCTATTACTCATCGGATAATATTTTTAAATACTCAGTTATTTAATTATGGTTGAGCTCATTTAAATTGTTTTGGTATTTAAGTGCATTTAATAGTGATAAGTACATAATACATTGTTGAGAAAAATTATACATAATTAAATTATTATATTATTACATAAAAATAATTAATAAAAAAATAATAAATTAATTATTGATAAAACAACAAAGTAAATATAGAACACTATTAGACATGAGCATGAGTATGATGTATGTTATATTGGTTGTCTATACTTGAAACAATTTAAGTATCATTATTTTTGAACAAGAATAATCTTACGTATAAACACGGGTGGGGTGGTGTTCTATAGTATGTTCTCGGCTTCCTCTTGTTGTGCTTGTGCATTCGAACTCGTGGTGCCGCTACCGGTAGTTAAGACTTGATGTCGTTATATTCTCGGGCGAAAGCCTTCGTCCACAGTGAAATTCATCACCTCATCTACTTATCTATTATCGGATCTCACTCCTGGAAAGTTTAATTATCGATTTCAAGACAATCCACAGACGAGCTCGTGGCAATAGCGATCTAAAGCTAGTCCTCCTAGATCAACACCAAAATATCTAGTCACGGTAACTCAAGTTTTATAATTTAAGAGTATTTAATGTCTTTCGTCACAGAAATAAATGGTTAATATTAAGATTGTAGTTATTTCTGTGTCAATAGCGTAAAGAATGTCTTTCTCGCTTGAGGAGTGTGCTGCGGAGTGAGGAATGTCTTACTCGGCCTGTTACCTTGCAATGAGTAGCGGAAAATAAAAAAAACACTCTACTCTCGAATTACATGCAAACGTTTTTCAAAAGCTTGAATTTTTTAATACCACTCAACATACAAATTTCACTTCCATTAATTTTTATCGAGTTCACGAATGTTAGGTTATAAACATCAAGCTTGACCCAAAGCAACAGTTGTTATTTACCGTCATCGAGCGGAAAAGTAAATTGCAGCGAGCGAAAAAGACCTAGTTTTAGCCATGCGTGTATTGGTTGTTTTTTGTGCACGGTTAAATCTATAATTACAATTTGTAAACATTTATTTGTAAAAATGAAAATAAAAATACCCCATATTTTAAGGGGATTGCTGGAATTAATGAGAATGTATACAATGACATAAAGAACAGTTACAATATTCCAAAGCTATCGTGTCCAAAGGCTAGAGACATATTTACAGGAAGGAATGTTATTTGTTTGTGTGTGATGGGCCTCTCAACACCCGGCAGAGAGAGACTTGTCAACCATACATATTGTGATATTTACAATATTGTAAACTACATCTACCTATAATATTATAAAGAAGAGGTGGTTTCTGTCTGGCTGTCTGTGTGTGTGTGTGTTATTATTAAAGAACTTAGTAAAAATCTCATGATATTTTGTTTTTAATATTCAGGTCGATGAACAATCTTAAGACAATAAGGCCTCTGTACTTAAGTGATAAGTCCTATTTATATGGCTGAATAAATTTGGTTAATTTTAAAATTACGACTAAAACTTTACTGATTCAGTTAGACTTAATTGCAATTTTTGTCTATTCATAAAATAATTCAGAATAATATTAATGTTTTATTATGGGGCTAAAAGTAGCTTTTATTTTTCTGGGCCGTTGCCAACGTGAGTCCCGTTAAAAACATGGTATTTAATAACCATGCGTCGTATATATGTATATGTAAATCAAATTTCCTATTCTATAAATTAAAAAATACTCACAGATTAAAATGCTATGATGTTTTTGCACCATAAATAAAACCGTATAGCATATATTTTTAATATAAGTAGCCAAGTTTTAGTTTTTACTACCAACGAAGACTGTTGGTGCAACACATGGGGTATCCCTAGAGGCGTGGAAACATTGTGTGCATATTGTATCAATGCTGGTGATATAGTACCGTGGTCGGCCAGTAGAGATTTGGCGAGTTGCCGAGTATGCAGCTTCATCATGAAAAACGTTTTATTATTTAAGATTAAATAACTGTAGCTAATTGTTACATATTTTTTATACAGTGTTTATTTTTAAATGTTACAACAGACGTGACACGGTAAACATTGTATACTAAGAGCAATTATAGTAGTGGTTTAATTCGTAATTCTATGGAGTCATCTCCATGGGCCCTGGTCCAAGTATGCTATTGTCTCTTCCTAACAAAATCGTCAATGGAGTCCCACAAAACGGGGACTCGACATACATTGTCATTGCACGCAAACACATGTAACCTTTACTGCCGAATATATACTAGTTAACGTAACGATAACGAATTTTTGACAACTGAAAGGCTGTTATATATTTTTTCCAATTTTTTTAGAGGTCACAAGCCTAAGTGAAAGGCAAATCTGTTTACATTATATCTTGGGTTTGTTTCAAAAAACTTTATTTACAGGACTAGGTAGTTAAGACTACATTTTTTGTTTAAAGATAATTATGTATAATGTTACTGTTTAGATTCGTGTGTTAATTAGTCCTGAAAAAATATGCGGTCCTGATGGTCTGAATGTTAGTAGTTGTTGCAAAAAATAACACGCATGAAGCACTTAGACATTTCTGGAATGCACCACCTAAAATTAATGGTCTATATTACAGATAAAGGTTGTCCCCGCTGAAAAATAATCAGATTAAAGTTGTAGGGACTTTCAACGATCCTTCAAACTCCACAGCAGCTTTTTGCTCGTCACTTTAAAAATATGTCCATCACTTTATCTCTGATTTCGTTTTAGATTTTCTTCTCCTCCTATTCACGTAACTGACAACCCCAACACTCATCTAGTTTAGACTTGTTCCGTATGTACTTGGTGGAGGATGATTAGAGTAAAATTAATTTTACATCTTAAAGGTACCAAGAATTGGCTTTGAATTCGGTGGGGTGGTTTATTGATGCAATACTCGAGTGAGAAGAATCTTTAACAATATGTTTTTTTATGATTTAGCTTGTTCTTCCGGTTGAATTTAAAGCTATTGATGTCTGTTGATATTATACTAAAAAATATGCTTGTAGTTATATATTAGTCCTTTACACGACGAAGCTATTTCCGTTGCATTCATGCCTAAAAGTTATACTACTAATGCTGAACATCTGTTTAGAACTAGTACATATAACCACTCAATTTACATGTAAATAAGCTAAATTGGATTCCATCATCTTTCGTTAGGGGGCGTGGGTGTTGGTACAACTGTTGAACTCATTTCACCGTGGCATACTTAACTCCTCTGTTACGATGTGTTCAGACATAACTTAATTAAAAAGTTTCAATGGCACGCCTTTTACCATCTGAATCCCTTATAAAAAAATATCTCGTCATAGCGGCCTTCACCAATCTTTTTGCTACGACTCAGGACCCGCTCTGGAATGTGATCAGTCCCTGATGCCCATAACGATGCAGTAAACCGACTTTGCCCATCATCTCGAAATTGTATTTATTAAAGTCTCAAGATTATCTAGTTGTTTATGATAGAGTGGAGACCGCCTCTATTTCTTCCCTGCTTCTGGATGGTATTTATTACTCGTATCTTCATGATCTGGCAACGCTACTGACAGTACCGCCGAAGATCTTCCCTTTGTTTCTCGAGGTGAGTCTTTGCATCCTTTAATTGTTGGTATTGAGTGGTTTAAAATACTGAATGGTGTCCCCGTTTGATATTTTTTGGCCTCTCTGGACCTTTTCAATTATCTGTTAGATCTGGTAGTAAATGTTTCCTCAATGGAGAGAGTAAGTTTGGTTTCGTCATGGATAGCGGGAGTATCAAAATAATGTACTGCTGGAGGTTAGTAGGTTTTCATCGGATAAATCTGTTCAGAAGATTGACCAAATCTCTGTTGTGTTATATTAAATTGATGCATATTTTCTTTAAACACCGCATTAACAAAATAACTATGGGGCTACTGACAAATAGCTGAAAAGCCGGTAAAAATTACTGTTGCCGCCTATGAAACCATGCTAGCGATTCTCGTTAACAGCGTGAGGATCAACTAGATACAGAATATCCTCAAATCGCCAAAAGGGTACTGTGAAGTCCAGTGAACAGAACCCCTATCTCAGCCAAACCTTCAACCATTAACAGGTGGAGTACATCAGAGAATTTCCTTAAGCTGTCACTAAATTTTCTACTGCTAAAAGATGTAAGGCACTTATGGACATAAACGAGGTCCTTAATAGAAACACGATTTTCCGCATCGCTAAACTCCTTCGGTAGATCTTCAGGGAATAAAAACCGCTCCTACCCCCAACATAGTTCTCGTGGCGCAGTGTATCCTTCAGGACCCTATAGGCCAACAAAGTTATAATCTGGTATTTTTCCAAAATATTTACGTACACAGCCTTTAGGAGTCAATAGTAGCTTGTCTTTACACTGAACATGTTTCGGACGAATCACCGTCCACCTTCAGCTGCGGTCGAAGAACTTAAAAAAAGGCATTATATTGAAAGTTCTTATGTTAATATTATGGAGTTATTTTAGTTAAGTAGTCAGCTGATTATAACGTTAACATTTAAAAACATCTAACCCTGATTCCTCCGAGATTCCCGTGCGGAGAAATCAGAATGCGTTTTAAGTGCGTTTTAAGAATGCTTATGTCTTGACAAAATGCATTTATTCGATTTATGTAAATTTTCCGTTGGTTTTTTAAGGGTAGATATGCTTCGTAAATAATGCAAATTATATTGTTAAGATGTAAATTAATGTTATAATCTTAGTAGGTATTTTACTACCTAGTATACATATGGTAAAAAACGAGGCACTGCTGGTCGGATGGTTTTATATTTTGCAATAAACGCTGCAAATGTAAAACATGAAACTGTAATCTCGGCTGCAACCAGCCAGCGACCAACTGATGGAACCATTTCTTGGGTTACGACTCGTATATCTCGGCTCTTTTGCATTGTTGTGTTACCTGTATTTACACACCGTGTCTAGAAATGAATGTTTGTGTGCTTTTCAATTATTTTGATGGCTTAATCGCATTTGTTTATTTTTAATGTGTTACGTAATATGTAGTTATGGTTGAAATTTTAGATCGGACAAGTGCTCGCAGGATGTGTACATTACTTTGAATATAAAGCAAAAAATATCACACGTAAACGTTAATTGGTTTTTTATCTGTTTGCTCTTCAATATCGCCAGCCTTTGATCGGTTATAGCTCAGCTTTTCAAAGAGGGAAACAATAATTACGTTTAAATAATAACATATTTATTTACCTGACTTAACAAGGAAAACAAAATGTATTCAATTGTTTATTTGTTTTTGATAATTTATCCCTCAGTTATTTGGGTAAATCCTTTTTATTACACGATTATTTACAGTAACTTCCGTTATAGTTATAAATATACAAAAACCTTACAAACTCCAAAAGTATATTAAAAGTTCAAGCAATTAGGGTTCATTATATATTAATTCTCTCGTTGGGGATTATTTATTTCAATGTTAGTGTATTTTTGACCTTATCTACTGTGTAAAAAATAAAAACTTACCTTATTATCTCCGAGAATTATCAAAAACAATTTCATTGCGAGGAGATCTATGATCTCAGTCATAAAAAGTACTAATCTAGTTTTGCTTAAATTTGGCAAGGAACGTGCCATACATCCAGTTCAGTAATTTAGAGACTCGTTCCCGATGTATTAGTTATACTTTTTATTATATTCTAAAAAGTTAGGCTTCCGTTACTTACAAACGGTGTTCAAACACAGTCCAGTAGCGGAAAACGGAATGCTAAACTTTTAAGAAACTACCTTACCCACCTAACAAATATAAAAAAACATATTTATATAGAAAAAATAGTATTATAATATCAAGTAATAAATAATTTATAATATATCTTTCCATTATATATTCGTCTTCGTTGTTATTAAACTAAAATGAAAATACCTGCGAAATATATAAACAATAATAATAAAGCCCATACCGTAGTTAACACAGTAAACTAGTTCTTTTTGTACTCATTATGTAGAGTAGTTGAGATAGCCATTCTCATTTCTGAAATAAAACATTACAGTCGTCCTGTTGTTGGTCTTTATCTCCAGTCCCAATGTATTTAGTTCAGGCTTCCCTCTTAATATTAACATTTTGTCTCATAGTTGGATCGCATATTGTCACAGATTGAAATCGAAGCTTCATGCATTCGCTGGTACCTTTTTAAAAGGAATGTATATTATTTTTAGTACACAAAATACTAGATAGAACGTGTCATGGTAATTGTCTTCATTAATGGAAGTTACAATAACGATGCTTGTTGGGTTCCACTTTCATATTACGCACTGAAAACATAACCTTTTCCCACTGACATTAAGTCTCAATATTACTTATATTTTATTCCTTATTATAATAAATTGCGTCCTAACTGGATTTGTTTGTTATATTTCAAACAGAAATGTCCTTTTCTTGATTTAAAACCTCGGGTTATTTAGGTTTGGGAGGGGAAATCCCCAGAGATAAACCATGACGTAGCTTTGGGCGATATTCTCTACAAATGGAGATCTACTGATCGGGGGCATTCATCTTGCTTCCCCATCGATTCTTGTGAACGAGACATTTTATTTTCCATTGTTAGGTTATTACTATTGCAGACATCCATTGCAATTGTAGAGATTAATCATTAATACATTAAACAAAGTATACACACAAATCACAAAGCACAAAGTACAAAGCATGTTGTATATAACGTAATAGGATAATTTAAACTAAAATCATTAGTATGTGGCTTGTGTGTTTCATATATTGGTTTTCGAGTAGTCAGTTTGCCCTAATAATCTTTTTGCATTATTTTGTTAATATGGCTAGAGTTTAATAAATGTGTAGAGTTCATATTCTTAATTTAACTTTATTTGGCAAATAATTTAAATAGAACAACTTACAATTACAAATATTTTGGAAAAGCCCAAGCTAAGTACCTGAAGCAATGTTATATATAATAAATCTTAGTTATATTTTAAGCATGATAAAGTCCGAACTCACTGTCTTATATACACTTCACTTTTCTCCAATTGGATAAAACTGCTAGTTTGTTTATGTTTATAAGTATATTATTATGTTTTTAACCAAATTTAAACCGAACTTATTATAGTGAATTTTACTGTAGCACGGATTGTCTATTATAAATAATAACTTTTACTTAGTCTAACAATCAACTATGTGCTAAGGATGATCTAGATTGACAAAATAACATCATATATTTTATTTGACTGGTGAACCGGAAAATTAAATTAGGTTATATTATATTCAATGGAACCGTATAAAATGAAAATGCCACATTTGAATGGTGATAAGTTTGAAATATATCTTATTTTTTTGGTCAAAACAAAAGTTATTAAACAAATTTTATTTCAAATTTATTATTATTTGAATGGGCATTTTTATGTTATACGGTTCCATTGAATATAATATAACCTAGTTTAATTTTCCCGTTCACCAATCAAATAAAAAATATGATGTTACAGTTAGAAGATTAGTATACAGAAGTACAGAGATAGAAGATTAGCTTGGATACAGAATTTGAGTTGCGTATATAAATCTTTAAATTCTTTAGCATTGCTTCTAAAAACTAAATTAATTTTAAAGTGAACACACAGTTTCAAATAGAATATTATATATGTATATCTTTGAGCTTTGAGGAATTGTATAGTGAAAATAAATAACTGTAGTGGTAAATTAATAACGTACTAATATTGTTTAACATCCAAATATTTAAGTTAAGAACAGAGTGGACCTAAAAGCGTAACGTAATATTAAGGGGCTTTAAAAGGCAGTTTAGGTAAGTTAATGTCCCAATAAACGTTACAGTTAGTCTTTGATAAATAGCAAACGAGGAGTATAATGGCGGTAACATTTAATGTTTTCTGAAACTTATCGATTGCTCCTGAATTCAATATTTGTTTGTAATTCCTCAAAAACTACCATACACTCCAATTACCAAAATGTAACAGCATAGTAATAAATAATATGAAACCTTGGTAATCACCACAATTTACCTTGACCGATGGTTTTGTGCTATTAAATAACTTTACAATATACAGATCGTTTTTGTTATAAACTTATTAGGCAAATGTTTGGAACACATAATAACGTTTCAAAAGAGTATAACTATAGAAATAATAGAATAACATATATACATTAGGACCCATTTGACCACACGCATTTGCTTTGCTAAAATATATTGCCGGTAAATAGTATTTATATTTCTTTGTATAATTAAATAGTGGCAGATACACCCACCCACAAGCGCAATTAATTCAACGGTTTTTGAGCGGTGGGAAGCGGGGAATTATTTGTTGGAATGAAAATAATCACTGTCTTAACGAAGAATAAAAACTATGAGAAAAGAAAATTATAAAAGCCGAGCCGAATGAAAATACTATTAGAAATGCGTAATGCAAAGCAAGGAACAGGTTAAATTACAGAATAAGGGCAGCGAAGCAAAAATGTTGGCCAAAATAACTCGCAGGTTGTAATAATAAGGCAGAGGTTTAGTCCAAAAGTAAGGCCAGTGGTGTCAGTAAATCCTAACGATAACATGCCACTTTTTCAATCATCTTGATGAAATTAATAAGTATTTTGTCGATATGGCAGCAATAAACTATGTATTTCAATATTGCTTGAATATGAGTTTGAGTAATACATTAGAACTTGCCAATTATTTCGATTAAGATTGGTATCTGATAAAGAAGTTAAAGACATAATATATATAGGATTAAAAGTGGGGGTGTTAGTACTAATGGAACAAAGATTTGCATTGAAATGATTTGTTCATACTGTGTTGATGTAAACACTCGCCTTATTAATAGTTCATTAGCTACTGATGTATTTCCTGGAGCTTAGAATGAAGCTATTGTTATTCAACTGTCAAATGTAAAGACTAAAATTTACGGTAGTTGAATCGCACTCTATTTCTGTGTAACATGCTTTGTGTAAAGTCCTCAAAAGATTAGTGGCCACATAACTTAGTATTTTCCTGCGCAATAAACTCCACAATCTAGTTTTCGTAAAGCATATAGTACAGTTACCGCCCTTCTTCATGTTTTCGATAATTTGCTCACTGTAAAGGTATAAAGAAAATCGAGAGCTTTGGCCATGCTGGACTTCTCCCATGTTTTGAATCTATAAATCACAACCTGTTTTCACCATTATGGAGTACTACAAAATTCCTGAGTCATTTACTAGGTTTTTGTCCTACTTAAGTGGAAGGAAGCAACAAACCAAAGTTGACATTGAGGTCCCTTCCTCCATAAACAGGACATTGGTTGTCCCTTAGAGCAACTGGCTCGGGCCTATTCTATTCAAGCTATTTTCCGGCATAATGGATAAGTCTTTGTAGCACTCCCCACTATAGTTAAATGCCGATGAGGCTCAATTGTGCCTTGCTTACAGGGCTGAGCAGCATGATCAAGCCATTCGACATAAGGATTTATATGTGGATACAATACACAAGTAGTCTATCAATCATGGGGACTCAACATCAATAAATGCACGTTGCTAAATTTTACCCGAAGAATGAAACAGAAGATCATGCGCTGGACCTGCCTTACGTTCACCTAGAGCTCGAATGCAAAAGCTGTGGGTACTTTGTTTCGAATACTTAATACTTTCGGCCATAAGGGAAGGCTCTAGCTGGGAAAAAAACTCTTTGAAGAGACCTGCTGAGATATTTTGAGAACTGTGATTTTAATTATTGTTATAATTGAATAGTTGCGGTATTTTGTTTTTAATTATATTAATAATTTCCTTTTTGTATTGTACAGTTGACCTGAGTTTTTTTGGAAACCAAATGTATGAAATTCTTATAAAAAAAATAAAATAAATTCGATTTATTATTTTCATTATAAGTGGTGGAAAGTAATCTATGTGTTGTTGTCTTGGAAAAAATCACGGTTAGAACTAAAAACAATTGGAAGGTGATGAAACTACCCATACATCGGATCGCACTTAACTCAAAGCTATGTTATAGCTCAAGCAAGATTTAATTATGTGGGAATTTACCCTATCTCAAATTGTATGTTTTTACAATGCCTTTTAGCAAATTTCCCCTATAAGGAGGATCTAGGCCCGGGACCATGATAACTTTTTGTTTTGAGGTCCCCAGACCCCAAAAGCACCATTCGTTCGAAACTGTATATATATGTGTGTCTGTGGGTGCGATAACTCTCGTAAAATAGGTCCGATTTTGATGAAATTTGGTACAAACGTGTCAAGCAGCATTTATAACTTTAAGTTCGAAAACCAGACAGATCGACTTATCCGAAGGGGTATTTTTGGGGGGTTTTGTACCCCAATTTTTTTTTTTTTAGTTTTTTACATATAATTTTTGAAAAAGTAAAATTTTATTCTTTCCATTGGAATAAAATTAAAAAGACGCACAATTTGGTGTTTTAATCATTGCTCTACGTCAATTGGTTACTGGGATATTGCAAGTGCTAAACACAGTACTTGTCCAACGTTATTCTTATGGAGGATAAGAAAAGTTGTATATCTCGCTTATTTATCAACTTATCCTGACGAAACTTGGTATATTGCTTCATTTCATTGTGGTCTATTGATATTTGGACAAAAACCCATTTTTTAGCCGATAGTTCCCTTAGCAGCAAACCTGCATACTCAGACCTATGTTATTCTTATGGAGAATAAGAAAGTGTTATCTCCTTTAATTATGAACATAAATTAATATAACTTGGTATGTGGAGTAGAACTTTACCTTGTTGAGTTATATTGTTGTATAAAAACCCATTTTTAGAGTTCATTATTTCAGCAAACCTGCATACTCAGCCGCCATGTTATTCTTATGGAGAATAATTAAAATGTCATAAATCGTTTATTTATGAATGTATATTGATGAAACTTGATATGTGGCTTTAAGATAAATTTATATGTATTGGAAATTCGCTGAGTATGCAGGTTTGCTGCTATGGGGATATTTACAAATTAGTCAGGTCGAGTGCTATTAGGCGAATTGCCACTTAAACTTACAGATGTCACACACATCACATGATACTGAAGTCACCCTAGCAAGGTAGGAAATATATTAAAAAAGGTTTCGCGTTAATTATAAATATTGAAATCTACGAAATAACGAGAGTTTAGCTTGCAGTTTTCGTGCTTGCTTGCTTGCTTCCAACTCTGATCCCAAAAACGGCAGCAACGATCTCCTTCAAATGTTGGAATAAACTAATTTCTGGGATAAAAATAAGTTCTAGACAGGTTTCATCCCCAGGAAAAAAACATCAAATAATGTAAAAAAAACGAATGAAAAGTAAAAAAAATTACCATTGGTTTTATAGAGTTTAAAATCAAAACAAAATAATTGTAACAGCTGTTCATAATAAACCAGAGAACTGTCAAAGTAATACTCGTGTTGTTTATAATTGTTAAAATGTGGTTTCCTGAGAGCGGTAACTAAAACTGTCAAGTGAAAATTGAATATATAGAGTGGCCATATTCGAAATAAATCAAAGGGACGTTAAGCTATTAATAACAATCTGAGGGACCTTAACAATGCAGAAAAAGTGCAAATGAGCTCTAAACATCTGTTAATCAGTTGGGGGAAGCGGTGAAATATTACTCCGATTCATCTAAACAAACTGACTGGCCTTCCCCGATCGAAGCTCGGCACCTAGGTATTTTTTACTTATATCTTCTGCGTTTGTGTGCCAGTGCAACTCTTTATACTGAAAGCAAACAATATTATAATTAAAATACGCCATTAATCTTTTAAAACACACACAATTTCTATTCCAAATATTAGGTTTATTAATATGTAGGTAAGTAAGGAACGAAACCAGATCGTAAGTTTACGTCAATGGATGTCACATGATGTTAAATACTTCATGTACATACATCATAATATATTTTAGTATGAAAAAGCCTAATGTGCCCCTATTTATTATATATATATATATATATATATATATATATATATATATATATATATAATGTTGCCATCTAAGTATGGATTTAAATTCTATTATGCTGACCAGGACTTTTGCCTACTGAGAGGATAGTAAAAATAGGAAAATTTCCAGGAATTACGGCGTTGAAATTATACATACAAAATTACAGAAAACTGTTAGGGATTGGTAAGGAGCTTTGGAAATGGATAGTTTCGATCCTTTTACTCAGGATAAAACCGTCCTCAGTTTAAATTAGTTTTATACAAAGTGAATTTGTTTAATCTTTTGTTTTTAGATACATGCAGTTGCTTATCGTTTTTACCTAATTTGTATAAGAATCCACTTACCAAATCCAAAGTTTTATTGCTAATGAATGAAACAAGCATTGACAAACGTCATTTACAAAAAAATGTAACATAGAAAATATAACTAATTCATAGCACAATGTTCAATAGATTACAAAATTATATATGTCAACGGTAAAAAACAATAATTACTTATTGTCAATAAAATACTCAGACATACTGTAGTATTCCTTAGCAATCAAAAAGGATCTCAACCTCCTCCTAAACTTACCCACATCAGTTACTGCCATGAGATCGGATGGGAGGGAATTGTATAATTTAATTTCTAAAATGTCTGGTTTTTGAAAAAGGTAGTTTTGTGACGGGGAATTGCTAGGGATCCAGCATTACGAAAATGAAACCTAGAAATGTGGCCTATCTGAAAAAAGTGTTTATTTCTAACCAAAAATCAAAGAGTTTCAAATATATAAATACAGGGAAAAGTCAGTAAGTTATTTTCAGAAAAAACACCTCTACACGACCCAAACCTTGCCATTCCAAAAATCAGTCGTATTGCTTTCTTTTGTAATAGAAACCGTTTATTTGTACGAGTTGATTCGGCACCCCAAATTGGAATACCGTACCTGATGTGTGGATACAAACAATAAAAATAAGCAGTTAGAAGAACCCTAGTATCAGTGAACTGAGCAATTCTTCGAACAGTAAAAATACCACTATTCATTCTACCGGAGACCTTGTTTATGTGTTTGAAATAATCAAGTCGAGAATCTATGGTAAGTCCTAAAGAATCATTTTTTCGCATGATTCTGTTTCAAAATCTCCTACAATAAAATTAGAAATAATCATTAGAAATGCAATCAGAACTCTTTAATTTAAAATCAATGAACTTGGTTTTATCGGAATTTACAGAAAGTTTGTTTACAGCCAACCACTGAAGAAGAAGACTAATCTGCAAGAATGTATTGATATCAAGATTTTCTCGAGATATATCGTTGATACCGAGCGATGTATGATCGGCAAACAGACACAGGTCACATCTAGGCACACTAACAGCAATGTCATTGATAAACATCAAGAAGAGGATCGGTCCAAGGACCGTACCTTGAGGAACTCCAGAGTCAACTACTACTTCTTCAGATATCTGTGAAGCAATACAGTCTTGTTGGTCGATATAACTGATTTGCACTGTCTGTGTTATCCTTAGGATAAAAGCAGTAATCCAATCCAAAGCAATACCCCTAATACCAAAATGTTCCTATTTCTTCAGCAAAAGACTGTGGTTCACCATGTCAAAAACCTTGCTCAGATCTAAGAACAAGCCAAAAACATGTTTGTGGTCGTCAAATGCTTTAGAAACAGTAGAAATAAAATTGAACATTGCATCAACAGTGGAGGTATTTTTGCGGAAGCCAAACTGTTTATCAAAAAGAACATTATTAAAAACCAAGAATAGGTAAAGCCTGTTGAGAAAAGGTTTTTCTAAAATTTTAGAGAAGGTTAATGTTATAGAGATAGGGCGATCGCTGTTTTTATCAACAACACTGCCCTTCTTGTGAAGAGGTTTGACTACAGCGGATTTTAGAGATTCAGGGAATACCCCCTGTTCAAAAGAAGAATTAGCAATGTGAGCAGGAGGACATACAAGAAGATTTTCAACCTGTCCGACATTTTTACGAAACATTAAACAAACAAAGACCTAAGCTACGAAAAATATCGAAAAAATTTGTCATGATTTTACTTACTTTTTACCGTGTCGATCACTAATAGCTTACTTCCTATTTAATGTTCATAGATACAAAATATTGACCATTTAGCAGTTTGTATCCATGTTAACTAAAGTTAAGTTACTAATATTAACGCTTTTGGCAGTTTCATTCTTACTTCTGTTTTTTTTATTTTTACCTAAACGTTTCTATGCCACTTTGGACATCTTCATCGGTAGGAAGGTTATGTAAGTTTAAGAGTTATGTAAGTTTAAGTTTAAGTTTAAGAATTGAAATAAAGTTAAGTTGTTACATTACACATAAGTGGTATTTAATATAAACATGTAACAAGGGAAAAGTCTGACTTGCAATTTGCTTAATAAATAAAAGCAAGGAATACTACACAAACAAAAATACGAATAGGGCTACTATTAATTATATTATAATCATCATTTTATAAATTTAAGCCTTGTAAGATGATTACTGTTGAAGTTTCAAATTATGAGATCTAAAGGCTGATGGGGGATCACAGATCAGCGAGCTGTTTTGTCTTCTCTCTGGGGTTTTAGTCACATAATCCCTCGCCACTCGACATCTCGGTTAAAACGTCAGCTCAACCCCTCCCTCCACCACTGCCAGAATGATTCATCAATCTTCATCCGAAAATGTATTTTTTTGGATTCGTGCTGAATGTGACTGTTGTTACAATTTAGTCGATGCGATGAAATATCCGTATTGATTAATAAAAAGAGATTAACTAAGCCGTATATTTGCAACATGTAGTGACGTTTACCTGAAATAAAAAGATACCCATGACGCATCAAACCTGCATACTCAGCGAATTTCCTATGCAATTTATTTACCTCATCAACACATAAACCGGCTTACCAAGTTTCATAAATAAATCTACAAGAAAAACATTGAACCAATTACGCAGGTTTGCTGTAACTGGGACGCCTAAAATGGGGTATTTCATGCATATATAAATATACCACAGCCTCATGAAGGCATATACCGTTCCATATAAGTTGCACCAGAATATATTCATAAATAAGAGACATATCGAATTTTATTTAGTCCCCATCTATTGGCACGGTCGTGTCACGTCGCCAAGTCCACCACACGACCAGTGCTATACTATCTAGTGGCACGGTCGTGTCACGTCGCCAAGTCCACCACACGACCAGTGCTATACTAACACGAAGCAGAATGAGACGATTTTTCACTTCTCAAATTAGCGTATTACAGCCTTAAGTGAATCTGGCAGTGCATTTATATGGTAAACCCTTTCACTAAACACGAAAAATCACAACAGTTGGTTTAAGAAAGGTCTGAGAAGCGAGAAATTAACGTATAAAAGTAGCCTAAATCTTGTAGTTTTGGCACTTTTCACAAATTGTCCACTTCATTTTGTTCATTAAGCTTAAGAACTTTATTTCTCATCAAACTTGAACGAAATTTCGCACAGACTTCTGTTTTTACTCACATATTTGGCACGGTCGTGTCACGTCGCCAAGTCCACCACACGACCAGTGCTATACTATCTAGTGGCACGGTCGTGTCACGTCGCCAAGTCCACCACACGACCAGTGCTATACTATCTAGTGGCACGGTCGTGTCACGTCGCCAAGTCCACCACACGACCAGTGCTATACTATCTAGTGGCACGGTCGTGTCACGTCGCCAAGTCCACCACACGACCAGTGCTATACTAACACGAAGCAGAATGAGACGATTTTTCACTTCTCAAATTAGCGTATTACAGCCTTAAGTGAATCTGGCAGTGCATTTATATGGTAAACCCTTTCACTAAACACGAAAAATCACAACAGTTGGTTTAAGAAAGGTCTGAGAAGCGAGAAATTAACGTATAAAAGTAGCCTAAATCTTGTAGTTTTGGCACTTTTCACAAATTGTCCACTTCATTTTGTTCATTAAGCTTAAGAACTTTATTTCTCATCAAACTTGAACGAAATTTCGCACAGACTTCTGTTTTTACTCACATATTTCACTTTTGACACTAAATTGTAAGTTTACAAACGCAATATTTTAAAACAAATGATATTAAATTCCACTTTCAAAATTGTTACTGAGTTTGATGTCTGCTTTGTTTACATTTACTACGTAAACAAAAATCCAAGTATAGCATGTGTTCCAAAACAAATCTGATCAGCTGGCTTGTAAATTCAAATTAAATCATTGAGTGAATTTAACCGAACAAAAGGGGATAGAGGTAAAGAAAATATTTTAATCCGTTTAAGCTATACATACTATAATACATCGAACATTACATAATATGCAATAAACATAATATGAAATCTAAAAACAAAGTCAGGCTAGTATGTTATTTAGTTATATAAGTTAGTTACACCAAACAGCTGTTGTATAGATTATATCTAAACATACTTAAAAGTATAAACATATGTTCATTATGGAAATACAAAATCTACTTAAATGGCATCTCAAGTTCTTTTGTCGATGCCGAAGTTAGTTATATATATATTCTGGTTATATATATATATATATATATATATATATGTATATTTCTGGTTTTATATATAAAAATAGGCGAGTGAGTGTAGCGAACGAGCTCAACCTGGAGGCGAGTGAGCCAAGCGAACGAGCTCATCTTCAAAATGAACGAGCATATTCTCACTAAATAAAATTACTCAATAAGCACATTTGCAATAATTTAAAAGTCCGTTCTAGAGGTTAGCTTTAAAACGGTGTTCTTGATTCTTTACTGTGTTTTGTCAGTATTAACAGCTGTTATATGTTCAATTTAAATTTATTTTAATTTTGCCATAATTTTAACATTGTAAATTTGAGAGCTTAGGAGGCTAAGACCTGAAGGAGGACGTTTTCAAAAACCACAAAAGTCACATCTAGTCGTTAAGGGTTTTCAAATAACACACAAAGGATAGTATAGTACATAATAGTTTCGCCTGAATAGACTTGACACCAAAATTGGCTTAGTTTTTAATAAATAAGTCAGGGTCTTGTTATTAATGGTTCAGTGGGTGTTGTAAAAGACTTTACTAAGATGCACGCGATGCAATCGAAAACATTATTATAACTTTTAAAGAAAGAGATATTGAAATTCAAAGATCGTCCACAAAATTTGAAGTAATTCATGGAGCATTCGTTTTCCGAAAGCAGTTCCCTAATGCAGTAGTATAATATCAATTACAATGCACAAAAGTCAGGGATTAACGCTTAACAGTTGTATTGTTGATGCTGGTTATGCAGTATTTTCATGTGGCCAAAATATGTAGCCTTTATCTCGCGTGACTTCACTCTCTGGTCTATTAATTCTAAACTTTGACCCTCAAAATGTTAAGGCGCAATCATCAGCTATATCCGAAAATAATAGGCTAAGGAGTGAGTACTGACCAGAATTAAAACAATCACAAATTGGAATAAAATCTCAAGAAAAAATCCATGGTAAAATCTGGCAAATTCATAATACTAAATTAGGAGCCATTCAAGACATTACTAAAAATATAGACGAACTGGGAAATCTTTTTTTCCAAAAGGTTTATGGCGTGTCATGCTATGCAAATGTTTGTTTTACAATGTATTTTCAACTGCCCACCTATCGTGACGTTAACAAACAATTACGAAACCAATGCTCCACTAAAAAAACTGTAATATCCTACCGAAGAAATTACCAGATTTTAAATTCTATAGATATTACAAATCAACTGGGACCACCATTTATTACAATTGAACAACAAGACTGTGCGGAATTTTTAAATTTCCTTATTTAGAATCATCAACCCCTGGAATTTCAATTCAGGCGTTAAAACTGCAACCACAGCACAACCAGCTACGACAGTAAATTTATATTCCAAATTTTCATCTTAATCATCTTAAAAATCTCAAAAGAAAAGCCAATTTCGATTAACTACTCCACACTCAATTTATCGCCTGGTTCCCTCTCGCTGACTCTATATGCACAACTTGTGAAAATGATCACTATCCTATACTCTGATAAGAGTAAGGTTTGCGTGCGTGCGTCCGTGTTGCTTGCGACACTGATCTCAATAATGGCACCAACGATTTCCTTCAAAAGTTGGAAATAACTAATTTCTGGGATAAAAATAAGTTCTAGACAGGTCTCATCTCCAGGAAAAATAAAATAATGTAAAAATACACCCGTTGCAGCAAACCTGCATACTCAGCTAATTTAAAATGGTACTTCACTAAGTCATGAAGCCACTTACCAACTTTCATCAAAGCGTATTCATAAATAAGCGAAATATATATATATTCTCCATAACAAAATTAGGGCTTAGTATGCAGGTTTGCTGCATCAAGGACCAAGAAAATCTGGTTTTATGCAAATACCAATGGATCACCACTAGATGAAGCAACATACCAAGTTTTACCAATTTATGTTCATAAACAAGCAAGATGTCACATGTTTCTTATTCTCCATAAGAATAACATTATAGCTGTTGAGTAGGCAAGTTTGCTGCCATGGGGACAAAAAAAAGGGTTTTGTATGCAAATATCAATAAATCCCAACCATATGAAGCCACATACCGAGTTTCATTAATATATGCTCATTAATAAGCGATATATAAAATTTTGCTTATCCTCCATAAGATTAACATTGGACACAGTATTTCGGCAACCAATTGACGTAGAGAAATAATCAAAGTACCAAATTATATGTTTTTTAAGCTGGATTCAATAGTAACATTTTAAATTTGATTAAAATGAAAATTAAATGTGAAAACCCAAACCCCCCCCCCCCTTCGGATAGTGGATTCGTCTGGTTTTCGAACTTATTCAAATAAATGGTACTTTACACATTTGTGCCAAATTTCATTAAGATCAGACCTTTTTTACGAGTTATCGTGCTTACGGACACACACACACACACACACATATATATATATATATATATATATATATATATATATACATATACAAATTTTACCGAATGGTGTTTTTGGCATCTGGGGACCTCTAAAAGAAAAGTTATCATGGTCTTGGGCTTAAGTCTTACCATGCCACCTACGGTAATAGCCTTCTTCCCTATAGGGTAAATTCACTAAACAAAAATGGAAATTTATAAAAAATTACCATTGGGCTCATGGAGTTTAACATCAAAACAAAAGAATTGTAACAGCTGTTTATAATTGGATTGAGTGAAACGAAATCCTTATACATAACTTTACTGCTTACATTGGTAAGAGAATCAACTCGAACTGGCGTGTCTTTGTCATAAATAACTCAAAAACGCCTCTACAGATCCACTTCAAACTTTAGAGATAGATTCTATAGTACGAAATCTCGGTTCGTTATTGGGAATATTTGGATAAGTAATAATAAAATTATCTTTAAAACAAATCTATTTTTTATCCCATAAGATTAACATTGGGAGCCATTTTAGTGGTACTTGAATCGTTGATATGTAGCCAACGTCTATGTTTCAAGTATAGAGTAACGTAAGTCACAGTGTCATAGATTCACTACAAAACTGTAGTTATTCATGTTCATGTTGACTAGGAAAAAAAATTTATTTTCGTAACTTGAAACACAAAAACTAAGGTTTAAATATTATTAGCTTTTAAAAGTTGTATGTATATTTTATTTTATACTAATTAAAAGATGCATTCTTATTTTTACATAATATTATAATTAATAACTTTATTGGTACTCTATGTCAAAACCTTGCCTGACGGATGGTGAACTAAGGGAATTTGGTCCAGACTCCAGACAGACGACAGACGACAAAATGACAACTCAAAGGTCAACAAGAAAATATAATTCCCACTCATTAACAGTAGAAAGTCATAATTTGTTCAACAAATTAATATCTCGTTAATAAAACGTACGGTAAGTTACCAAATAAAATTAGATGTTTTGGTTATTTATTTATTTATTGACGGCTATCACCAATGCAACTTTACAATATGACAATAATTAACATTTGTAAGAACAGAAAAAAGAACAAACTATAGCTACATCGTGCATTTATTGACTAAAAAATCACATGCGAGAATCATCTGTTACGTGCCAAACCAAAACATTGCAAACGCGAAGTGATTGTTAAGCAAAGATCGTATATAGGTTAAGTCTGTCCCACACATCTCGCGACCAGGCCTAAACATTCGTCCGGACATCCTCCCGAATGTTCACTGAACATTCCGTCCCATATTCTTGCTACCAGTACACAATGGCCCAACAAAAGCGAGCGCGATAGTTTACTCAGTTTGCTCGTTTATGTTTGGGAGAGTTCACCTCGCCATGATTCGTGTTTGCCTGTGCTCCGATTTTTGTCTGGTTTTTGGCTTGAATCAAATGTGACGAGCGGAAGCGAATGGGCGAGCATGGTATTGCATGGTATTGGGCGAGCGTGTACTGGTTACTTCATTGTGCACATTCGTTTAATTTGGTGCAAAATTCGTTGTCACCACTCGTTCCGATCACTCGGTGGAGCATTTGAGCAAATCATTCGGCGATAGTGTACTGTTGCCAAAGAGTTTGTGCAGCTCCCACACTTCTCGGGATTACTCAGAACATTCGGAGTTCGGCCGTATATGTGTTCAGGCGTATTCGCGAGAAGTGCGGGACGGCATTTATTGATTAGGCCTAATACAAATCATTTTCATTTGCCTTCAACCTAGCGAGTTCATTGCTGCGTCCATATGTTTAAACATTAGTTCGATAGGAAAAATATTAAAATTACAATTAAACAATCAGCAACAGCAATAAACTTTTTTAAGACTAAAAAACAGCTTATCGTACAAGAACTATACTGCCTACACCAGGGAAACAGTTCAACGGCTTGTGTTGACGATTCCATATGACAAAAAAACTCAAGAAGCTTAATGTAATCATTTACAATTTGTTAAGGGTGTTTGGCCGCTAGGCTAGTCCTGCAGTGAGGAGCAGTAGTTCTACAAGTCGCCACAGCGCGCCGCTAGGAAGACAACTTGCCCAGTGCTGTGAGTGTGTGTGATCTGGCTGGGGGGAGAGAGGAGCGTGTTCTCCTCATTTCTCCCCCTCCCCCCACGCAGCACTGTCTTTCCGTCTACTCGTTCTTCGTCGGTCCGGGGCGCACGGCCCGCGGCTCGACTGGTTGACTAGGGTTGGGTTGCTTACTATTTTCCACTGATGTGCCTTTCAATGTCGCCGACAACTCATCTTAAATATATGATTATTTTGAGCGTTCACTTTATAGTTTTGATGAGTAAATTTCTTATAGTCTATATAGATTTTATCATTAAAAGGTTTGACACAGTTGTGAGCACATTTAAATACAGTGGAACTCGGATATTTAGAATCTCAAGGGACCGCGGTAATAACATTCGAACTATCCAAAAAATTGAATTTTAATTACCGGTTTAGAGGTTAGAATTATCTAGGCCCAAATAAGCTAGGATAGCTTTACTGTATTAAAAACTAATAAAATTATTATTTTAAAAACATTAATTATAAATATAAAATGGTTTTTAATTTTAAGAATTACAATTTAACAAATTTCTTTAATCATAATACATTGATCATATTAATTTCTTAAAATACTGTATTAAATAAATGTGCAGGGTGTCCCCGAACTATTCCATAACAATTTTCCATAAGTATACAACTGTGGGATATTTTACTCCAATCACCAACATCCTAACCTTTGTTATATGTAAGTTTTCGCTATTTTTTTAATTTAGAATCCGTTTGTTAAAGTTACAGAAGAATTTGTTACTTACTGTTACAAAGTAAAATTCAGGCACGATCAGGGGCGGATCCAGGGAGTCACATTGGGTGGGGGGAAATACCCGTGTTTTTTTGGGGAGGGGGTGTATAGAATACCCCTTCAGGGGTGGGGGGTCCGGGAGTCCTCCCCTGGAAATTTGATAAAAATTCCATATCAATAATAATTTCGTCGGCCGTAAAAAATATCCTAACGCGTTTTATTGACCAATATGTGTGTTATCGGCCTAAAAAGACGACTGCCTTGAATTCATGGATCAAAATCAGCACCGGTTTTACCGGTTTGACCGGTTTTTTCGAATAAAAATTTGCAATTTGACCGCAATTCATGGTTGCCGTAACTTTTAAACCGAAAACGACAAGTAAGCCTAAATGTTGTTTATCGGCCAAGGGAAACCACAATAGTTTATACCCAAACCGTAATTTAAAGGCGGCCACACACTACCGGACCTTTGCCCGAATAAGACATCGGATCGAGCAGGAAGCAAGGCACAAAGGTAGCTAAATTCACTCCGGACTTCTTCCCGATCAAGACCCCGAACAAGACATCGGATCGGACAGATTGAGCGCGAAAACCACAGAGCGGGGTAAAAACGGTGGGGACGACGTTAGTTGCCGTTGTGCAAGTCGGCAGTGTACTTGTCTGTTGATTTCACCCACTTAACCCATGTCACCCACCTCCCCACAATTTAACCCACTTTTCTCCAAGCGTCATTCCTCTTCACTTTGTGGTAGTGAAGGATGGGTCACGTCCCACAAAACTGGCCTATTGTTGTACTCGGAAATAAACATCTAAGTTTTTACCTCAGACCACTCCATCGTGCAGACTACTTTACATAAACTAGTGAACTGGAAACTAAAATGACAACAGTCAAGACTGCAACCCTCACCGTCGTCGTATCACTAGCGGCGGGGCTCGTGACAGCGCCGGCGCTCGGAGCAGCGTATGGAGGTACCACACACTACCGAACCCCAAACCAGACCCCGAACAAGACATCGGACAAATCTTTCTTTGATCTTTCTTAAAAAAACCGCCTCGTGAGCGCTCGGTCTGATGTCTGGTCCGAAGTCTTGTTCGATGTCTGGCCCCATTAATTACAGGATTTTCTCCCTTCGACCCCAAATCCTGATCGGTCCGAAGTTTTGTTCGGGAAAAAGTCCGGTAGTGTGTGGCTGTCTTCAATTCAATTCAATTCAATTCAAAATATCTTCATTCGTTTGTAGTAATACATACATACATGAATAGTGACTTATTTCAGTATTGAATAATATTAAACAAGTGCGTAGGTCTTAGAATTTATTATTGGAATGAAAACTACAGCTCTTCGAAAGAATACATAGCTTTGTTGATGAGATACTGCTTTAACTTAATTTTGAATCTTTTATTTGAGACCTCATCTGTGATATCTTTTGGGATTTTATTGTAAAATTTTGAACCAGCATATATAGGTTTTTTTTGAAAAGTTGCAGAGTGTGAGAGCTTATTGCGAGGCGTCCCCGATTTCTGGTGTTATGTTCATGATTATTACCAACCAGCTCCATTTCCTGAAATCTATTTCTTACGGATAAAACTGTTTCAAAAACATACATTCCATAAACTGTCATGATGTTTTCTGATTTGAAATTTTCCTTAACTGAAGTTCTGGGTTTTAAGTTATAAATTATTCTTATAGATTTTTTTTGCATTATCAAAATAGCATTTAAATTATTTTTAGTTGTTGCACCATACATTGATATCCCAAAAGATATCACTGAATGGATGTAAGAAAAATAAATTAAAGGCTAACACACCAGCGGAAGTATCAAAGTATGTAATTTTCGAAGTCGAAGATTTTACCAAAACTAAGATCAAAACACATTTTATCGGCCCAAAATAGCAATATATTTTCACTTTGCCGTCTAAAACGTCAATCGAGCCGCATTTTAGCCTGAAAACGGTCAAACTGGGTTTTTAGAGAAATTTACCGACCGGGCGTATGTAGTTATCAGCCAAAATCGGTATTTTTTGCGATAAATTTATAGCATATTACCATTGACTATATACATGAGTCATAAACACGACCACAAATTTTTTTGTCGGCCAAAAAATTGAGTACAAACTGTATTTTATGCCGGAAATGTACTTAATCGCTCACAAACGGCAATCGGACCGCATTTTCTCGGTAATATATAAAGCCGGGTCGTGCTTTATATACCAAAACCGATGTCCGAAACGCATTTTAGGCCGTGTTTAAATTTTACCGCAACATGGTGTTCAAAAACACCAATATGACTGAATTTGTTGGTATAGCAGACCACGTTTTATTGGCCTGAAGTGGCAAGCGCACAGCATATTATCCATGGAAATAGCAAAACAAAATAGGCAATTTCACAGCATTATATTTGCCAAAAACTACCGTTCCTCGCATTCTAAAGTCCGAAATCGACGGCCACAACGTGGTGTTTATTAACTGAAAATGATGACAGAGCCTCAATATATGCCAAAATTCACAATATAACCGTGATTAATCGTAACAATTGACAATCGGACCTCATTTTCCCAGCGAAAAATGAAGCCCAATCCCGTTTTACAGGCCCGAACGACTACCGGAACGTATATTTTACGAATACAATCAGCGATTCGACCCCACTCTATCAACAATGAGCACCTATTGTTACTATTTACTGATTTAAAAACATATATACTCAAATCAAAAATATACAATGCTTGGGAAATAAATGGATTGTTTGGTTCTCTTTATTTATTTTCTAAAATATATTAAAAAGTTATCAGTAAGGCTTCAGGAAATATTTTCAATATCAGTAGTTAAAGCATTTACTATGTCTGTTCAATTCTTATCTGTTATTAATTTGGTTGATTAATAGATTTGAATATAGTACATTTTCAGTGAAAAATAATCATATTTTATCTTCGTTTACTCCAAACTGAATTGAGATGGAATTGTAAATGCTTACTTATAGCAATACAAAACGAGTTCGCACGCAGCACGCTGACGTGAGGGAAGTGAATTTCCACATACAAAACTTTTCAAACTCAAAATCAGTGTAAATTTTTTTAAGTAACACTTTAATTATACTCCATGGATGTGACTCTTCTCACGGTGCGACTCAGGGGAGAAACGATGGACGACTATGGTGTCACTGCTCACAAGCATGACGTCGTAGTTTTCAAGTGGATTCACTTGTTTGCACAATTTATTCACTGACTCACAAGTTTGCAATTGCATTGCATTTGCGATCTGGCGTTTGTTTGGCGTTAGTTAGTGATTTATTTATTAGAGAGTTAGTACAAATGGTTGTGAAGTATCCTACATTAAAATCAGTCAGCAAGTCTAATTTAATTTATTAAAAACTCCTTCCCTAACTGAGTTTTTACATAGGCCCAGAAAATAAAAAAGCCTATTATACATTTTTGTTCAACCCACGCATGTTGCTGTAATGTTTACCTTACATTGATTCCTAAAATGCACTTATAGATCTAAATGCTTATGTTAACTGCAGAACAGTTTTACTGTTGATGACCAACAGTTAAGCTTGGTCAATTTAACATAATAGGCTAATAAGTTACACATTATTGTGATGTTTATTTATGTATGTTATCCACAATGTCGGAAGTTTGACTATTTGGTATTTAAAAATTATATAGAGTACCATTATTTACAGCACGCATCAGCAGTTAGGCTACCGGTAGGTTAGTTTATCATAAATATTTCAACCACATTTGTGTTCTTGAGTTCCGCTTGTCCCGACACCATCAATTATTTTAGCGAATTTCCCCTATAGGGAAGAAGCTATTACCGTAGGTCTCATGGTAAGACTTAAGCCCGAGACCATGATAACTTTTCATTTTGAGGTCCCCAGATGCCAAAAACACCATTCGTTCAAATTTTTAGCGAATTTCCCCTATAGGGAAGAAGCTATTACCGTAGGTCTCATGGTAAAACTTAAGCCCGAGACCATGATAACTTTTCATTTTGAGGTCCCCAGATGCCAAAAACACCATTCGTTCAACTTTTTATATATATATATATATATATATATATATATATATATGTGTGTGTCCGTAAGCACGATAACTCTCGTAAAAAAGGTCCGACCTTAATGAAATTTGGTACAAACGTGTAAAGTACCATTTATTTGAACGAGTTCGAAAACCAGACGAATCGCACCATCCAAAGAGGGGTTTTGGGGGGTTTTGTACCCCAAAAATGGGTTTTTTGGGGTTTCCACATGTAACTTTTATTAAAATCAAATTTTAATTTTCACCATTGAATTCAGCATAAAAAAACAAACAATTTGGTATTTTGATCATTGCTCTACGGCAATTAGTTACTGAGATATTGAAAGTGCTAAACACAGTACGTTGTCTAATGTTATTCTTATGGAGAAAAAGCAAAATTGTATATCTCGCTTATTTATGAACATAAACTGACAAAATTTGGTATATGGCTTGATCTGGTTGTGGTTTATTGTTGTTTGCACAAAAAAACAATGTTTCGCCTTTGGTTACCGTAGCAGCAAACCTAGGTACTTGGTCCCCATGTTATTCTTATGGAAAATACTTAAAATGTTATATATCGCTTATTTATGAATGTATATGGATGAAACTTGGTATGTGACTTCGCTTAGCTGAGTTGTATTGATATTTGCATAAAAACCCATTATTTTGTGTGCCTTGTTGCAGCAAACCTGCGTACTCATCCCCAATGTTATTCTTATGGAGAATAATAAATATTTTAAATATCGCTTGTTTGTGAATACATTTCTTATGAATCCTGTTAAGTGTTTTAATGTGTTATGTTATATATTCATTGGAAATTTGCTGAGTATGCAGGTTTACTGCAGCGGGGGTATTTATTTTTATTAAGATAAACTAACCCAGAGTCCTAACCGTCACAGCAGACATGAATAAGTGGTACCCTGTACTATCCGTTAAGTACCAATATATTTATGATAGACTGGCAGAGCCTAGAATAAGTGTCACACTGCACCATACAAATTATCTTCAAAACATATTAATTTATCTGGTCACTCATATAATACAGAATAATTATAATTGAAGGTACCTATGTAATAAAATACAAGTATGGACAAAACTGAGCGACTCATGTATATAGTCAGTGCCTAAAGCCTATTCTGACAGTCAGAGACTGTGATCTGTGATGTCAGTTCAAACAGCAGCAGACGGCACATGCCTAAAAGAAGAAAACTACGACGTCATGCTTGTGAGCAGTGACGTCATAGTCGTCCATCGTTTCTCCTCTGAGTCGCTCCGCTCTTCTCAACCGTTACGACTCGTTTCTGCCGTAAACACAGTATTCCCGCCATAACTAATAACAACATTGTGGTTTTTAGCTCTGATACGGTATTAATTATAAGAGCAGTGGCGAAAAAGTATTCTTTGTCTAAATCGACCATAAGTGATCATGTCCGTGGAAAATATAATGGGCCCCTTGTTTCTAACTGTCTTTTAAACGTCTTTTCCCCTAATGGTTCTTTGTTTAGTTTCATTTTAGTTGCAAAGAATAAACAGCTGAAACGTGACGTAAGAATACCCTTTTTTCATCCCCAACCCATAACAATTTTGTATTTATTTCACTTTTAAGCCTTTGATTGGTGCAAAGGCATCTGCAGACCTCAAAACACCGTCCAACTATGGGAAGAAGAGATTACTTTATACGTTATAACGTTAGTTAGGTGGATGTCCGGTTCAAGACCGTATGTGGAGGTTAACCCGGACACTTTTATTTATTTTTAGCGAATTTACCCTTTAGGGATTAGCGAATTTCTCCTATTGGAAAAAAGCTAATACCGTAGTCGTCATGGTAAGACCTAGGCCCGGGACCATGATAACTTTTCATTTTGAGGTCCCCAGATGCCAAAAAACACCATTCTTTCAAAACTGTATATATATATATATATTTGTCCGTGAGCACGATAACTCTCGTAAAAATAGTCTGATTTTGACGAAATTTTGGATAATTGTTTAAAGCAGCATTTATGACTTTAATTTCAAAAACCAGACAGATCGACCTATCCGAAGGGGTATTTTTTTTTGGGGGGGGGTTTGTACCCTAAAAATAAGTTGTTTTAGTTTTTTACAAATAATCGTTGAAAAAGTCAAATTTTAGTTTTTACCATTGGAATCAGCTTAAAAATACGCACAATTTGGTGTTTTTATCATTGCTCTACGTCAAATGGTTACAGAGATATTGAAAGTGCTAAAGACAGTACGTTGTCCGATTTTATTCTTATGGAGAATAAGAAAAATTGTATATCTCGCTTATTTATGAACTTTCCTGATGCAACTTGGTATATTGCTTCATATCGTTGTGGTATATTGATATTTACACTAAGAAACATTTTTCGGCTGATAGTTCCCGTAGCAGCAAACCTACGTACTCAGCTTCCATGTTATTCTTATGGAGAATAAGTAACGTGTTATCTCCCTTAATTATGAACATAAATTAATAAAATTTGGTATGTGGCTTTACCTTCTTCAGTTATATTGATAAAACCCCAATTTTTTGGTTACTTGCTTCAGCAACCCTGCATACTCAGCCGCCATGTTATTCTTATGGAGAATAATTAAAATGTCATAAATCATTTATTTAAAAATGTAGATTGATGAAACTTGATATTTGGCTTTATGTGGTATTAAGGTACATATATATATATATGCTTTGGAAATTCTCTGAGTACGCAGGTTGGCTGCTACGGGGGTATTTATTTTTGTTATAATAACATCCAACATAATAATATATAAGTTAGGCTAAAGGTAAATGGATATTGTAAATAGTACAAACACTTTAAAATGGTCTGGTTTTTATTGGTGACAACGTTAATGGGAAGGCACTATAACCTAAAAATAGTAAAAAAGTGTCCGAGTCAAGCCTGTTTTACGGTAGGCCTAACTGAAACCTAAATAACCTAAACCTTAATAGGCCTAACTGAAACCATAACCGAATAACCTAAATAATCGTTATACCCTATCGAACAATTTCATTCGGTTTTTTATTTCGTTCCACTTATGAAAGTCTACCCTGGTTTCGGTTTTAGCGAATTTCCCCTATAGGGAAGAAGCTATTACCGTAGGTCTCATGGTAAGACTTAAGCCCGAGACTATGATAACTTTTCGTTTTGAGGTCCCCAGATGCCGAAAACACCATTCGTTCAAATTTTTATAGATGTATATATATATATATATATATATATATATATATATATATATATTTATATATTTATTTATATATATATGTGTCCGTAAGCACGATAACTCTCGTAAAAAAAGTCCGATCTGAATAAAATTTGGTACAAATATGTAAAGTACCATTTATCTGAACGAGTTCGAAAACCAGACAAATCGCACCATCCGAAGGGGGGTTTTGGGGGGCTTTTGTACCCCAAAAATGGTTTTTTTGGGGTTTTCACATGTAATTTTTATTTGAATCAAATTTTAAATTATACCATTGAATTAAGCTTAAAAAAAATTTGGTATTTTGATCATTGCTCTATGTTAATTGGTTACTGAGATATTACAAATCCTAAACACAGTACGTTGTCTAATGTTATTGTTATGGAGAAAAGGGCAAATTTTATATCTCGGTTATTTATGAACATAAACTGATGAAACTTGGGAATATTACTATTTATTAGACTCAGGATTTGCGCCTTACGGCTTAGTCTGAGCGTCTGTATGAGCTATTATATCACTTCATCTGGTTGTGGTTTGTTGATGTTTGAACAAAAAACCAATTTTTCGCCTATGGTTCCCGAAGCAGCAAACCTAGGTACTCGGTCCCCATGTTATTCTTATGGAGAATAATAAAAATGTTATATCGCTTATTTAGGAATTTATATGAATGAAACTTGGTACGGTATGTGACTTGACTTAGATGAGTTCTATTGATATTTGTATACAAATCCATTATTTTTTGTTCCTTTTTGCAGCAAACCTGCGTACTCATCCCTAATGTTATTCTTATGGAGAATAATGAATATTTTAAACATCGCTTATTTATGATTATATTTCTTATGAATTCTGGTAAGAGGCTTAATGTAATATTAAGACATATATATTCATTGGAAATTCGCTGAGTACGCAGGTTTGCTGCGACGGGGGTATTTTAGATTTCAGTTTTATTCGATCTCAAAAGATATTGTCTTATAATTTGTCCAACTAACAAATGTTGATTCCACTAATCATGTTTTTCATCTTAAACATGTTTTGTCGGGAACAACCATTGTAAGGGATTTATGGAAATCACACTAAGCACTGATAAGAATATCCAGTCTTTTAGTCCCCCAATAATGTGTTATGGTTTGAGCAAATTTAGGAGCCGTTAAAACAAAACATTTTGTCAATAAGAATAACATGGCGGCTTTTTATGCCACTGGGGCAGAGTCCTGAGGTCTTGAGGAACAACAAAAAAGTACCTATCTGCAATTTGTTGATCCTCTACAACATTATGGTCCAGAGCAGTTTTGAGTAGGCGTTTTCAAAATCCCCTGGGACATACACGCAAATGCACAACTATTACATTATAAGTATAGCCTTTTCTCAATACAAAATACTTTTAGCTCCCGAAACAGCCCGATTAACATAAAAAAAAAATTCTTTACGTAAATCTATTAGCAAAAACTACTGTGCCAATTTTAACTGTTTTAGTATTAAATTAAAGGTTTTGGCCTGCAGTTTGTCATAATTACATTTCTTTTCTTTTTAGGTGTTTTTTAACGCACAATGTTTGCGTTTATTATTCCCATAACAAATATTGTTCAACTTTCAATGAATCACTTACGGTACATTACTAGCAAAATCTATTAAATATAATGCTTATATAGGTTATAATAGATTAACCTATATAACTTATAATAGGTTTTGACATACACTAATGTCATCAATATCTTTGTTTAGTTTAGATGTGTTGTTTCTAATAATAAATTAATTTTAATTTTTGGCTCTCATAAGAGCACATATTCAAATATCAACAACATTCCTTTTGTAAATCCACTAACAAAAACTAAAGGACCGATTAAAATAGTTTTGATCTGAAATTGAAGCTCCTGTCCTATAGAGATTGGTACTTTCATTTCCAGAAAACATGTTTTTCTCAGTGAAAAATTACTTTTCATGTTTAACAAGTAAAAGAGATGCTCCTGTTTAACATTTTGATCAAATTTTGTTGAACTATTTACCAGAAATTGGAATTATATATGTGTTAATGGACTGTGCAGGACTTGTCCTTCCAGGCCGATAATGAAATTAGTTTACTAAGTTTTCTCTAACTTTTTGCTTATGTGTGAACTAATACAATACATTTTAAAAATGGAAGGAAACGTCGTTCCTATCTTGTATAATAAATTGTGTTTCCCCCCACCTACTTAGTAAAGTCAAATTTTACTCCTTGTATTGAAGGAGTATAGTGCTACTTTGTCTCCCGGAACAGAATCAGCTGACATTTCGCTGCAATCATTAATGCTGCAGTTATAAGGGAATCGGATCAGCTGATTGATATTTTGCTCCAGCAGCAATTAACGTTCCGAGTTTAGTTATTACGCATTACGCAACCAAAATGGAAAGCGATTGTGAATGTGAATACTTATCAATACTTGTGGCTTTTGGGGTGTGGGAAAAAGTTGTGTGTAAATTTATCGCCCTGGCCTACGGCGTCGGGCGCCAACAATTTCCCTTAGGAAACAAAGTTGCACATTACTCCCTTAATACACAAATAAATATTGTTTCAAGCAGAAGTCCCCATATTATTTTTTACTGCAAAGAAATTTTGCATAAATTAAACTTGAGATAGTCAATAATATAAAACATAAGTGGGATTATAATACACCGTTACTTAAAAAGAATGTGATCATTATGTTTTTGGATACTTAAATGCTACACAGCGTCTGTAATCATTAATATATATAACTAGCTGGCCCAACAGTCGTTGTCCTGTCCTAATGTCATTGAATTTGTTTTATTTCAAATACTCGTTCATTTTCAAGATAAGCATGTTCGCTTCGCTCACTCGCTTCCCGGATTAGCTCATGCGCTATGCTCACTTGAATATAAAAATACCCCCGTAGCAGCAAACCTGCGTACTCAGCGAATTTCCAATAGATATGAATGTCTGAATACTACATAAAGCCACTTACCAAGTTTCATAAAAATATATTCACAAATAAGCGATATATACAATTTTAATTTTTCTCCATAAGAAAAAAATTGGGGCTGAGTACGCAGGTTTGCAGCAACAAGGAAAACAAAAAATGGATTTTTATGCTAATATCAATATAACTCAACTAGGTGAAGTCATATACCAGATTTGATTAATTTATGTTCATAATTAAGGGAGACATGGCATTTAATTATTATCCATAAGAATAACATGGGGCTGATTACGCAGGTTTGCTGCTACGGGTGCCTTTGGCAAAAACAAATTTTTTTGAGCAAATATGAACCACAACCAGATGAAGCCATATACCAAGTTTCGTCAGTATACGTTCATAAATAAGCGAGATATAAAATTTTACTTTTCCTCCATAATAATAACATTAGACAACGTACTGTGTTTAGTACTTTCAATATCTCGGTAACCAATTGACGTAGAGAAATGATGAAAATTCCAAATTGTGTGTTTTTTAATCTGAATCCAATGATAAAATCTAAAATTAGATTTTTTCAAAAATTACATGTAAAAAATTCAAAAAACCCATTTTTGGGGTACAAAACCCCCCCAAAATAGGATAGAGCGATCTGGCTGGTTTTCGAACTTAGTCATAAATGTTGCTTTACACGTTTATACCAAATTTCATCCAAATCGGATCATTTTTACGAGAGTTATCGTGCTCACGGACTTATATATATATATATATATATATATACATACATATATATACATATATATATATATACATATATATATATATATATATACCTCAAAATGAAAAGTTATCATGGTCCCGGGCCTAGGTCTTACCATGCCGATTACGGTAATAGCTTCTTCCCTATAGGGGAAATTCGCTAAAAAAGAGTTTGAATTGCCATTCAAGTACTCTTTTTATTTCCAAAATGAGAGTTTCCATTCAAGTAGCTTTTTATTTCTATAATCAACATATGTATATGCCTTTCAAGTATGTTTACAGCTGATTGGTGTAACTAACTGAACTTAGATAAAATCAATAGGAACTTTGAAGGCCTGTGGGGCAGAGCTCTTAGGTCGGATTAAAAATTTTCTTTTATAAGAACCTTGTCCTGACATAAACGAACTCAACAAGAAATAATTATTCAATTTGGTTCACGAATTCTCAAGTAATGGCGTGGCCAAGGGAAATAGGGATCCAATTCAGCGAATTTCCCATACAGGGAAGAAGCTATTACTGTAGTCGGCATGGCAAGACCTAGGCCCATGACCATGATAACTTTTCATTTTGAGGTCCCCAGATGCCAAAAACACCATTCTTTCAAAAACTGTATATATATATATATATATATATATATATATATATGTGTGTGTGTGTGTGTGTGTGTGTGTGTGTGTCCGTGAGCACGATAACTGTCGTAAAATTCATCCGATTTTGACAAAATTTGGTATAAACGTGTAAAGCAGCATTTATGACTTTAAGTTAGAAAACCAGACGGATTGACCTATCCGAAGAGGTATTTTGGGGGGGGGGGGTTGTATCCCAAAAGTGGATTTTTTGAGCTTTTTACATATAATTGTTGAAAAAGTCAAATTTTAGTTTTTTTCCATTGGAATCAGCTTAGAAAGACGCACAATTTAGTGTTTTGATCATTGCTCTACGTCAAATGGTTACAGAGATATCGAAAGTGCTAAACCCAGTATGTTGTCCAATGTTATTCTTACGGAGAATAAGATAAATTGTATATCTCGCTTATTTATATACTTTTGCTGATGAAACTTGGTATATTACTTCATATCGTTGTGGTCTATTGATATTTGCACTAAAAAACATTTTTCGGCCGATAGTTCCTGTAGCAGCAAACCTGTGTACTCAGTCCCATGTTATTCTTATGCAGAATAAGTAACATGTTATTCCCCTTAATTATGAACATAAATTATTCACATTTGGTATGTGGCTTTACCTACTTGAGTTATATTGATATTTGTGTAAAACCCCATTTTTGGAGTTCCTTGCTTCAGCAAACCTGCACACTCAGCCGCCATGTTATTCTTATGGAGAATAATTAAAATGTCATAAATCGTTTATTTATGAATGTATATTGATGAAACTTGATATGTGGCTTTATGTGACATGAAGATACATATATATGCATATTTATGCATTGGAAATTTGCTGAGTACGCAGGTTTGCTGCTACGGGGATATTTATATATTAAGATGTATACAAAATCTTGGACCTTGACACAATGAATCGTGGATTCTAAGAAGTGGGTCAAAGAGTTTTAATTTCTTCCTAGATTATATTTAACATAAGATACTACTTTTCTTTTCTTTTTAAAATGAGGCAATTTATTCTTCTTAAAAACAAATTGAATGATTTAAGCCTTATTGTTTTTTAAGTTCTGCATTTATAGGTTGCCTATGTATTTGAACAACCGTATCAAGCTACAGTAACAATGGGAGGCCTGGGGGGCACCGCCCCCTCCCTCCAGTAAGGTTAATGTGTTACATTAAAACCTCTGGATTAGAGTTTAAAATATTTAGGCATTCAAAACCAATTGACTGATTTTAAAACGTATTGTTCATCAAGTTCTGTATTTATACTTATAGATTTTTACAGCAATATTAAGCTACAATAAAATAAATATCCTGATGGGTCCTCCAGTGGATCCAAAGTGTAAGTAACTACTTTTAAACCACTTGCTCTCACTGATTGGGGACCTTTATTGCCGCCAACATATTACATTTTATCAAAATCTTCAGCTAATATTATTATGAGGGCCTAGATGATACAGCCCTCAGTGAGACTGAGGGGTGAGTAACTACTTCATATGCACTTTGTCTGACTGATTGACAGGTTTCAGGCCTCATTGTTTGTCGTGTTCTGGATTTGTATGTCATTGTCAAGCTGCAGTTATAATGGAGGGCCCATGTGGTATATTGTCAATTGAAACATTTTTTTTTTATTTTACGCGATCACTCAATCCTTATACGCGATATAAGAGCGTACTCCTAGTATATTAATGAACTGTCAAAGTAATACTCACGTTGTTTATGATTATTAACATGTAGTTTCCTGAGAGCAGTGATTAAAACTGTTGAGTGAAGATTACATATATAGAGTATTAAAATAAAACAAAGGGACATTGAGCTATAAATAACAACTGGAGGTAACTAAAAAATGTAGAAAAGAGGCAAGTGAGTTAAAAAAATCCGATTATCAATAGGGGATAGTGGTTAAATATTATTCCAAGTCATCTAAACAATCTGACTGGCCTTCCCCAAGAAAAGCTCGGCCCCCAGGTACTAATCAAAAACATCCATCTCAGTTACAAGTAACTTCATAATGTTTTAACTACAACTTTAGCAAACACATGATAACAATATTTCAAGTCTAATAATACCCAGACTACAAATTTCAAAAATCAAAATTAATGGAGTTCTATACAAATTAAAAAATGCGGTGTTCCATTTAGGAAACAGTTCAGCATCAGGGCATTACATAGCTTACATTCAAAACAAAAATAAGTGGATATATGCAGGTGATGAGAAAGTGAACGTCAAGCTACCATATGGTGCGAAAAAATGTATATTATAATGTTTAAATAACTGCCAGAAAATTCTAAAAACTATCTAGGTAAAATTAAGGTAAATTAATCCTAATTAATGTTCAATATATTATAATACTTTATCCTTGATATATATTTTATTTTATTTCAACTTTAAATCTCATTTATAAAAATTTTTAATAAACAATTATATAAAAAACAAATGATATCATACCCAAAAACACAAAGTGTTGACGGGTTGCCAAGTCCTAAAATTATATGATATCAAAATGTTTTCCAAGTCAAAGATAGCACCTTTGATCTGACATTGTTTATCATCACAAATTACTTAAATATGTTGCAATAAAAATGCTCGAAAGATTGTTGGTTATTTTCTATTTGTTCTTGGCCAGCAGATTCACTGATGCAAAATCTGTATTTTGAAATTTAAAAATCTAAATAAAGTATAGTTAACAATTGTGATTGAATATTATAAAAAAATATTATCTGCTGGCCAAGAACAGATAGAAAATAACCAACAATCTCTCGAGCATTGTTATTTTAACATATTTAAGTAATTTGTGATGATAAACAATGTCAGATCAAAGGTGCTATCTTTGACTTGGAAATCATTTTGATATCATATAATTTTAGGACTTGGCAACCCGTCAACACTTTGTGTTTTTGGGTATGATAAGAATAACATGATACATCGCAACGTCCATACAATGTTTCCAATGTGGGAATTTTTAAGTAGGTTTGCTGCTGCGGGGGTATTTTTTGTAGTTATTAATAGATCACAACCAGACGAAGCCATATACCAAGTTTTGTCAATTTAAGTTCTTAAATAAGCAAGAATAAATACTTACAAATGTTACTTATTCTCCATAAGAATAACAATGATAAACGTGCTGTGTTTAGCACTTTCAAAATGTCAGATGTCAGTAATCAATTGACGTAGAGCAATTATCAAAACACCAAATCTTTTTTTTATCTGATTTCAATTATGCATACCAAAAATTTGATTCCAATAAACATAATATGTGAAAACACCAATACCCAATTTTTGAAGTACAACCCCCCCCCTCTAAAACCCCCTTTTGTAGTGTGCGATCATTAATAATACATGCTACGGAATCAATGGTGCGATCCATCTGGTTTTCGAACTCGATCATGTAAATTTTCCTTTACACCTCTCTACCAGATTTCATGAAGATCGGATCTTTTTTGCGAGAGTTATTGTGTTAACGGACACACATATATATCCCTACATAAAGATTTGAACAAATGGTGGTTTTGGCATCTGGGGGTCTCAAAGTGAATAGTTTTCATGGTTCTGGGCTTAATTCTTACCATTATAAGCTATGGTGATAGCTTCTTTCCTACAGGGGAAATTCGCTAAAAAATATTACAATTTACGTTTAAAGAGAGTATTGGTGAATTATTTAGTTTCAATAAAGTTTTAGAAAATTAATATTAAGCAGAAATGTTATAACTGAAGAGAAGGTCTGTTTACTGATCCTCACTAATAAAAGCCTTTAATTATAATATGCATATAAGCATAACGTAGAAACATTGGTTATTAATTAATTGAATACCTCCAATTCCAATACAATCCAATCCAACTCCAACTCCAACTCCAATCTTCTTAATCAGAAGATCTAGAAACGCAAATCTCTTGTTCTTTCCTTTTTAATTGGCAGAACTTTATACTAAAACCTACTACAGACTAGAGTTAACTGGAGACTGCACGCAATATTTTATACTTTACAATTTCACAGCAATTAAACATGTATTTCTGTACTTTTACGAACTTTTAAATATGAGGGAATTTAAATAAAAGAATATAATATATATACTGTTCTCCTATATTTTGCCACTTTTATAATTTTAAATAGTAAGGAGGGTGATAAATCAAATATTGGTGAATTTGCTTTTAGTCGTTTTGGCATATCTCCACGATCTAAAGTGGTTCGATGATACTGTCACATACACCAAAATCACTTCAGTAAAAACACTCTTAACTTGGTTATTGTTTTAAGGTAATCGCCGCATAGTTACAAATGTTTACTTAATGGAAATCTCTCCTTTTCAGTGTGATGAAAATATAGAGAAAATTATCTCGATTTCAGGAATAACAATGAAGGGTATCAGCAAGCTCAAGAGGACGCTCCAAGCACGAAACTTTTCGCGTTTCTACCTGCTTCCCCCATAAGACTAATGTTAACTTTCAAAGCCAGTCCGACCTAAACGGGTTATCTGATATCGTTGGTTTATGGCTAATGTTCAAGAGAAACATTTTAATAGCAATTTTTATGAGAAAAATGTCAATATCACAAACATTAATCGTTCAATCATATTCCAAAATATTTAATATTTACAAATTTGCTATAGGTGGACTATTGGTGGTATTAAAATTATACTCTCTGAAATGCTAGGTATATTTTTTCCTTTTAAAACTTAAAAATAAATCATAGATGTCGGATAGCCCGTTGAGGAGGTTTGGGCTTTGAAAGTTAACATTTGTCTTATGGGAGAATCATGTAGACGCAGATGACTGAAACTGCCTTTAAGGTTACTTTTTAGGCTGTCTACGTCAAGTAAACTAAATGCCAATCAACACATTTATCTCAAGCCTAGGGATAAACAATATTAATCAGTTAAATAATTCAAATAAACCGAGCACACAATAGCCTAAATATTAATGCCGCTGTCTTTCACCCAAGTAATTGGCTCACCGTTTTAAACCTCATCGAAGTTTAAAAATTAATTTTTTTCCTCATCCGCATAGCCTCAGTAATGCAACGATCACGTAAAATAGATAGAGAGGGTCCGAGCAGGCGTTAAAAGCAGTAAGGCTACGTGTCTTACAAGAGAAAAAACTAACGTAGAAAACTAAAATTCACTCTTTTTAAATCAACTGCGATGAACGGTAGTTAGGATTGAACTAGAATTTTGAAATTTAGTAGTGATAGTTCCTTACTCGTATGTCAAAAATTTGAAAAAAGTACATATTATGGTAAAAGTCATTATTTCTATGGAAACGGGGGGGAGGTAAGGTAAAGTGACAACTGAGATCTTTATGAGCGCGAGATTATAGGTCCGGAAAACACGAGACGACCAACAAATCTCGCTTATCTTTGATCCCACATCAATCTCAAGATTTATGTTGAAAGTAAGAGGTAACCTATCTTGTAAGGTAGAATAATAAAAAAATAAGAATATGTTGCCAGTAAAACTCTAAGGGAAAAGGTTTTGAGATTCGTTACAGAGATGGAAATGCACATGTAAAACTGATAACATAATTGAGTGTAGAGAATAATGTTCTTATATTCTTCGCTTTAGCAAATGACATTGATTCAGATCTTAATGTCCAATATTAAAAAACAGTTTTTAAACCATGCGTTAATTCAATCATTCATTTACACGTAACAAATTAAAATAATGTGTTGTTTTTGTTCACATCTTAAAATTTGGTAAACTAAATAATAATAATAAATCTCCTTGAAGATTTATTACATTTAATAATATGTTCTATAATAAGAGTATAATACTTTAACCTCATCAGCGGTATAATATTTAGTATATTAGCATTAACTTTAATATATTACAAGTGTTATGGTATATTTTAGACTGAGGTGGTAATACAATATATTTCAATTACTAGTAAATAACATTGTTTAATGGATATCATACATCATGTAAAAAGAAAACATTCTTAATAGACGAACGTATAACGTATAACGTATAACTAGTGAATTGGGAGTTTAAGTTTAGTTATATATAGTTATTGTGTTGGCATTAATGTATATATATATATATATATATATATATATATATATATTATTGATTGGAAATGTAAATCACACTATATTTTCTTTCATTATAGTATGAAGACAAAATGTCGTTAGCGATATCTATTTGTACCACTATCATGAAAATGTTTTGAATGTATACGAGATAAATTAAATAAACTAATATATTTCGTGATTAATAGTATAAGGTGATAAAAGAAGGTTAAATTTATGAAATGAAGCCCCAGTAAGGGGGAAACATAGCGTTAACGACGTTAATCCGCTAATCGCCGGATCACTTTAATAACTCTTTTAAATTATGAAACAATCATTTGATTTAAATGCAAATATAATTTTTCAACAGGTTTCATTATCCTTTTACAGCTTTACCCTTTGATAAAAGGTTTTAAAATAATTCATTAATATAATCCCCAGATATAAATATCATTGTTCAACAACTTTGATAATCGTTATATCATTCTATTCTTTAAAAATACGTATTTAAATAATCCCTAATTGGGTTATTGGGGAGAAAATTAATCTGTAGATTTCATTATGATGGAAAATATTATTTAAATAAACCTAATTTCACGTATGATTATAGACTTAAATTTACGTTTGAAACGAAATAAAGATAAATACATTTTTCATTGCTATATTATTCTTATATAGGAAATTAAATTACCAGTAATTCTGAAATGTTATTAAAATTAATAATCTAAAATGTAATTTAATCAATATCCGTAACGATAACTATCGCTTCCAGGGTTATTTTTACACAACGTTTGAAATTCCTGTCATTTTAATCATGTAATGTAAGAAAATCAGAAGGTTTTTTAAATCTTAGACCAATTATTGACTAATTCAGTAATTTTCCCTTCAAAACATTGATATTTAGAGTAAATATTTCACAAATCTGATAAGCAAATGTCTGATAAGCAAATGAATTTGTTAGATAATACGACATAATAAAATCAATATAATATAATCAATGTAATAATATATGACAATTAAGTAAAATCACTGAAGATACGTAAGCGGCCTAAGAGAAGTCTTAGGATCCAATCTGACACGATTGCTAGACTCGGATATATAATTTGTCTCTGTATCGGGAGCTAGGGCCCCCAGGGATCTCAGCCGTCCTCTGTGTGCGGCGGTTTCCCGGTCGAGATTGAGCAACGGATTCAATACAACTGATATCTCTTCTCCCCATTGCTGTTTATCAGTTCAACAATGTTTACGTTATGTATCTTAATTTATGTAAGACAAATCGACGTTGATTAAATCTGAAATTAATTGACCAATAATAAGATATGGTAATTTAGACGATAAAACCCATTAACCTTTAATACAAAATGATTCAACGTGTTTTATAAAAATATGCAATACATTACAATCTTTGGCATAAATTTATATAAGTTTCTTAAATATCTGGATTAAAAAAGGGTAATATACAGTACAAATCCTCTCTTTCCCTGAAATAAATATCTTAATTAACTTACTATACTGAAAATCTTAAATAAACTTTATGATGCCCTTTTAACAAACTGTAGTATGATGCCAAAATGATTGTATTGTAACGTGTGCATTAGTAATTCTGATTATAGGTAATTTACAAGATACAATTTCGTAATAACATTGTTTATAGTTTTTCGATGGACAAAGAAACCAACTCAATATTTTTAACAGCTTTTAGCAAATTTTCAGTATAAGGAAGAAGCTATTAGTGTATATGGTATAGTAATACCATGATAAACTTTTCGTTTAAAGGCTCCCAAACGCCAAACACACCATACGCACGATAACATTCGTAAAAAAGATCCAATCCTAGTTAGATTTGCATTTATATGCCATAGTTCGGATTCCAGACGGATCACACAACCCGAAGCGGTGACCATGTGGACTTTTTCCCGTGGCCGTGGACTCGCCCTGTAGGGGTTATCACTGCTTTCGCCGTCGCCCCCATTGTCACCATGCCGGCAACCGCCTCGAAATTATAAAATAGTGGAAAAAAACATTGCGGCTGTCCTTATGATCGCACGCTTAAATGTAAATGCTAATGTGGGTGTGCCAAGTTTTGTGTTTATGTACCTTTACATTCTTAACAACGTCGATTCGACCATAGATGGGATTTTAGCTTGATGAATTGATGACAGACCTATTTGCGAATGAAACCAGGTTGAAGTTTTACATAGACAATTTAAACTGAAAACTAGGAGGTAATTTAAAACCACTTGATTTGGTCATACCAGTTTAGGAGCAATTAAAAATGAGTAAATCATGTTGATCGAAATGGTATCTATTAATCATTATTTTAATTACTTATAAAATAATCTGAGACAAAAAAAACTTCTTTATTCAACAATAACATTGTAAACTAACAAACTGTAAACATTAACTTTTGATATAAAACACATGTGGTACAGAAACATTATGAACTCAGGTGATTGTTTTTCTACAGAAAACAAAATACCTCAATATTTCCCCTTTTTGTTCACGTAGAAAAACTATCAAGTTTCCTAAAATCAGCATAGTCCAATTTTCTGACTCAGCAATATATGTCGTTTAGCTCCAAGAGGTTTTGTCAGCATGTCTGCAATTTGTTCTTCAGATGAAATTCTTAAAATTTCTACACTGCCATCTAAAACCTTTTCACGTACATAAAAATGTCTAATTTCAATGTGTTTTTTTCTCTTATGAAACTCTGGATTTTTGGCTAAACGAACAGCAGCTTCATTGTCAACATGTATTATAGGCTTTCCCTTAACTGTTGTCATATCTTGAAATAATCTGCCAAGCCACACAGTTTCCCTAGTTGCTTCACTTGCCGCAACGATTTCTGCTTCTGTTGTTGAGATGGCTATTGATGACTGTTTCTGGCTAAACCAGCTCACTGGTCCACCAGCATAAAAACATATGACCCCAGTTGTAGATCTTCTCGTGTTTATATCACCTGCAAAGTCAGCATCACTGTAGACATTAAGTTTTCTTCCTTCTTCAGGTTGTTGACTGTATTTTATAGCAAAATCAGGTGACCCTTTTAAATATCGCATGATGCGTTTCACTATGTTCCAGTGTTATGAAGTATGACTGTCCAAAAATCTAGATACATATGAAATGGCAAATGCTATATCTGGTCTGGTACCACAACACAAATACATAAGAGCTCCTACTGCCTCTCTATAAGGAACCTTTGGATCTTCTTTGTTTGGTTCACCAACTTTACCTATATTTTCAAGACCGATCGGAGTTTTCCCAGCATTGCAATCTTCCATATTAAATCTACTTAGTAACCTTTTAGTGTAACTTGCTTGATTCACAGAAATAGAACCATCCTTATTTTTAAATATTTGTAGGCCCAAAAAATGTGATGCATTCATTGTTTTAATGTGAAACTCTTGACTTATTACCTCAAAAAATTGGTTTATTTCAGATTCCTGAGTGGCTGCGATCAATCCATCATCAACATACAAAATCACTATTATTTTCATCATATTTTCAAGTTTGTGGAATAGACATGGGTCCGCTGTACTATTAAAAAATCCATTTTGTTTCAAGCAATTACTGAACTTTTCATTCCAACAACGGGATGCTTGTTTTAACCCATATAAGCTTTTCTTCAACTTGCAATAACGACCAGATCCATCTTCATAACCTTCTGGTTGGTTCATATACATTTTTTCTTTTAAGTCACCATAAAGAAATGCAGTTGTGACATCAAATTGCTTTAGCGCCATCTTCTCACTCGCTGCAATACTTAAAACTGATCTCACTGTTCCCATTCTTGCAATGGGGCTGAAAATTTAATTAAAATCTTCACCTTTCCTTTGGCTGAAACCCTTAGCTACAAGCCTTGCTTTGAACCGGTCCACTGAACCATCTGGGTGCAATTTTAGTTTATATACCCATTTACATGGTAACGCTACCTTACCTTCAGGCAATTCTGTCAATTCCCAAACACCCCTTTCCTTTAAAGACGCAATTTCCTCTTGCATAGCATTTTTCCAAGCTGATGCATCAGAACTCATCATTGCTTGCGAATAAGTTTGAGGAGTAAGATGATCCGAGCACATGACTTCAGCAAGTGCCACATAGTCCAGAAGTTTTGAAGGTTGTTTGATTGTAGTTCTTTCCCTAAGTTTCAGAGGCTGTTCAGATCCATCAAACTCTTCAGTTTCCTTTTGATGTTGTTTACTTTCTTCAAACTGTTCTGACTCTTCAGTTTCATTTTTATGTTTTTTACTTTCTTCGAACTGTTCTGATTCTTCCTGTTCGCTTGTGTTTTTACTCTCTTTTAGCTCTGATGTCTGAGTACTTTTGTCACAGCAGTTCTTTTCTTCACGTTGCTCAGTCATTTTAAAATTTTGAACGTTGGATTTGTTCACATGAAGAGGGATTTCATTAAATACGACATCTCTAGATCTAATAAGTTTGTTAGATTTTTTACTCCAAATCCTATAGCCATTGTCTTCAAATCCAATTAAAACTCCTTCCTCAGCTTTTGAATCCATTTTCTTCCTAACCTCTTTTGGTATGTGAACAAAACATTTACAACCAACGATCCTTAAATGGTGAATATTGGGCTTTACTCCATACCATAGCTCATAAGGAGATTTCCCCTTCACTGTTGTTGGGCCTGTTCTGTTTAAAATATAAACAGCTGTCGTCACAAATTCAGCTCACAACTTTTGAGGCAAATTTTCTTGTGAATGAAACATACATCTAGCCATTTCTACAATAGTCCTGTTCTCTCTATCACTTGATCCATTTTGTTGTGGTGTGTATGGCATGGTGAACACTTGTCTTATACCCTTATTATGAAAGATTTCCCTTACTTCCTTATTATTAAATTCACCCCCGTTGTCACAAGAAAACTGTTTAACAACATGTCCTGTAGTTTCAGCTTCAGCTAGAAATCTTTTAATAGCAGAAGCAACATCAGATTTTTGTCTTATGCAATAAATATACCTAAATCAAGAAAAGACATCTTTGAATAACACGAAATATTTTGAACCTTGGTAGGAAGGAACCTGGAATGGTCCACAAACATCTGAATGGATGATTTCACCAGGAATACTGGAGCGAGCTATTTTCCCAAACGGAAGTCTATGCAATTTTCCGTAAATACAGCCTTGACATGTTTCATTGTTCAAGTCAACCAAGATACCAATATTTTGTTGAATTAATTCACTAACGTGTTTCTTGTTTTGATGCCCAAATCTCTCATGATACAATTGAAGCAAATTGGACTTGTCTAGGCCTACAGTATTTACTTCATCACAACCAGTTTTAACTCTTAAATTCAACCTGAAAAGCCCTCCTTGAGTTTCACGGTAACCTCTCAAAACTTCTGACCCATTTATGAAAAACTTACATTCATTTTTGGTAGATTCAAAAGAGCTGCTATCATTTTTATCATGAGCAGACAAAACTGAAAATAAGTTTTTTCTAACACTCGGAACATACCAAACATCTGAAAGTTCAACATCTCGTTTTACCCCATTAACTATTGACTCGCAGGCAATGTCACCCTTACCTACGACCTCCAATACTTGTCCTCCAGCACCAAGGACACCATGCTGTTCTAAAAACTGTTCAAATCTCAAAAAACTATTACCAATATTCGTGACATGATTTGTTGCACCGTTGTCAACAAACCATTCCTCTGAATTCCTAGAATAAATCTTACGATCAGAGCTTTCTGAAAGCAAAACACATTTATCATCCTCCCCTGAATCACAATTAGAAATTTTAGGAGGCTTTCCATATTTTCTCCTCTGTTGCCTCTTACAGAACTTTGCAATGTGTCCAACTTCATTGCAGTTGTAACAAACAATTTTTTTACTCACCAGATTCTTCCTCACTGTTCTCTTTTCCTTTTTCATTGAGTTCTCTCTCAAAAGAACACAACTGCTCAGTGAGATTTTCAACTGTCTTCTCTCGTTTAGTTAGCAAAATCCAGCTTGAGCGAAAATTGAAGAATTCGTCGGGCAAGGTTCCCAAAACTTTACAAATGAGCAAAAATTCAGGTAAAGCTGCGGTCTGTTCATTCAAAAGTTCAGTTTGAAGGTCGTGCCATATCTGTTTTAATTTGCTGAGATGTGTAGCAATATCATCATTTTCCATTTTTCTATACTGGAAAAACATCAAACCAAGATCATAGATTTTGTCTTCTGACTTTCCTTCATAAATCTTATGCAGTTCAACCCATACTTCTCTCGCAGTATGATATCGCATTACTTTCTCTAAGTTTTCATCAGTCAGATTGCTTGTGATTATAATTAGAGCTGTACCATCTGCTTTATTGTAAATCTTTAGGTCTTCTTCATTTTTTATTCTTAACTGCAGCTGAAACATCACTTCCTAAGCTCGATGGTTTCTGTAGTTGGCCTTCAACAACTTCTACTGCATTTGGAAAAGTTCTCAATAATGCAGTTATTTTGTACTTCCAAGCAGCCCAGTTCCTCTTTCTCTCTAAAGGTGATATTACAATCTTTGTTACATCCATCCTTACACGTCTACTGTAATCACACTTTTAGTAACTAATTAGTGTGTCTGGGCCCATAACCATTATTTTAATTACTTATAAAATAATCTGAGACAAAAAAAACTTCTTTATTCAACAATAACATTGTAAACTAACAAACATTGTAAACATTAACTTTTGATATAAAAAACATGTGGTACAGAAACATTATGAACTCAGGTGATTGTTTTTCTACAGAAAACAAAATACCTCAATATTAATGTGGTACTGTTTGAATTTCTTTTAATCTGACCCCCCCCCCCTAAAAAAAAACCAATCTGATCAATGCCGAGACCTGAAAGTGAAACCACAATTGTCATTGGCAATCTGCGGCCTACTGCCTCGATATTTTTCGTTACTGTCGATAGTTAACTCTCGTTTTTTTACTAGTGTAACACACTTATCTATAATTCGGCTTGGTTTCTAGAAACAGGTCTTGAATGTCACTTATGATCCAATCGGGTAACCACAAAACAATTTTTTTTACAATATTTCCCTCTAAAAGAGACTAAAAAGGGATGTTTGTGCAAATTATATCATTGTTACAGTTCCGTCCTTCAATTGCCTGTCAACGGTTTAAATTTGTATTTGTCTTTAGTTTCTAAATCGACATATTTCAAAACCAAACAATTTATTGCTTGTATAGGGTTCTCGAACCATTTATAATATGTAAACAAAAACCTTACTAGTTTTACACTTCACCTGTATATTATTATTTTTACCGTTTCAATTTCATTTCATTTTTATTATTATAACAAACATAAATACAGTACGTTGTCTAATTTTATTTATGTGGAGGATAAATAAGATTTAATTTATACTTATTTATAAATCGTTACCTTTTTAAAAAAACAAGGTGGTTTTGTGAGCAGATTACCTGTAAAACTATTAGGTCTTAATTATGGTGTATGCTTTATTTGAAAATACTTAACGCCTAGATTTGCATTTTGGGTTTTGATAAGCATCCCCCCTCCGGGCTTTACCCCCTAACCCTTTAAAGTTCCAATGTTAATCTTATGGAAAAATATAAATCAATTTAATTGAATATTTTACAGCTGTTTATACTAACAAAACATAGCAAACAACACAGTTATCAGTGGCTAACTTATGGAATTACATCACAATACCGTATTTCAGCTGGGTAATCCCAAAAATATATTTGCTTGAATTCGAGTGACTAGATTTGCTTTTATAGTTCAATGAAACAAGATAAATGACTTAATTAATTTGCTGGTGTTCACGAAGAAATAGTCCGCAGCTTAGTCCTTTACCTAGTGGTAATAATGTACAAAGAACATTAAAATGTAGATTATTCATTTTACGTAGTTTAATGACCTTAGGAGAGAGGGTTTATATGGTAGTGATGTTTTTATATTTGTATATAATATCCGTTTATGCAGAACAATAGTTTTACATATAATTAAACATATAAAAATTGTATTTTCTGGTGTATCAATTAAAGCAAAATTTTACGAATTTTGTAAGTAAACAATTATTATATTTCTGATATACGCCAGTATAAATTAATTTTTTAAAGTAATTTGAGGAAAGCTTTTAGGCCATGTAATGAATATTAATATCTTAATTTGTATTCTTGTTAAATCTTTCATAAAATAATGTAATATACTTACTAATCATTATTTACATTAGATACTCACAGGCATATTATCATCTATGTCATTTCTTACCGGAAAACCAATATTTAGTATAATATGTAAAACTACTTCTAGTATTTAATTCAATTTTATTAAAACTAAATGTTGATTTCATATTTCCCTTTCAAAAGTGTAAAAGTGTAAAATCAGCGTATAACATATAAGAAAGGTAAAATAAATTTAATGTATTGTTGATAATATTACCTGAAATATTTTCTCTCTCTGATTCAAAATGGCTAATGTTAGATTATACTGTTGTAGGTTTTAGCCCAATTCAACAAATAAGCCCTATTTTTATGTGATAATAGGACAATATTGGGGTTTGCATGTGGAACAGCCGGGGAATTTAATTATTGTGACATTTACTATTTGTTTAAATCACGTTGAGCAAATAGTTACGTTTTAAAAATCGATATCTCCACCCAATTACTAGGCAAAGGCATATGACATTAATATTTTTATAATCAAGAATTCTACAAAAGACATAGAGTATGGTCAGACTTTTGCTAAAGGTCTTCTAATTATGCGGCATTATTCCAAATGTTGATTTATTCAATGCTAATATATATTTTAAATGGAAATATAAATGTTGTTTCCGGTAACATTGTCTTACTTGTTTTTTTCCTATTCCGTAATGTCCTTTGTTTATTTTTTATTTTTATATAAGTACCTTTTTTAACCAAATTATGACAGAAAAAAATCACAGTACTGATGGTAGATGTCTATATTATAAAATATATGACTGTAAACACAGTTTATTTTGTGATTAGGCAGTGGTTTGAATAGGAACTTCAATTTAAAGAAGAAGTGTGCTTATTTGTGCAAATCAAATATCAATTGAAAGTGGTTTTTAATGAAGCGTACTTAAACATTGTCGCTTCATTATTTTAAGCTAGCACTGATTGGCAAGGATCGCAACATGTTCTCAACTCCCTCAACATGTCATAAACGTTCTCAACTCCCTTGTGGAAATCGTTAGTAAGTATATACATTGTATAAATTGCAACATTTGCTGGAAGATTTAAAACATATTTTTTAAACAACAATAACAAACAATATGCTATTGCTATTGTTATTTTTTAGCAATTTAGTAAACTTTAAAATACTTATACTGCAATGAAACTATGATTCAACCAAATTTGAATGTAATCAAAATTAAGTTGTTATAGTGGTGCAAAAAATCTGCTTCAATATACTTAATTTAAACAATGGCTATAAAATTGCATGGACAATAATTTTCAATATAAAATTTCAATTTTCTTTTTAAAAATGATTATTATTTTATTTTATTTGAGGATAGTATCAATAGCAGCAAGAATCTTCTCGATAAATTCCTTTGTTACAACCCCGGCGAAAACTAGAATGATCTCGTGATTTATATATTGCTACTTAAACCAGCCGTCATAAATTGTAACCATTGTTTATTTAATTTATATTACAGTTTTAACGTATAAAAATGAATACCGTAACAACTAGAGCAATATTTTACAAACCGGTATTTAAAAAATACTACTAAACTTATTCTTACGTCTGGATATTACCTTAGTTGTAAATTAATGACGGCATTGGCAACTGCGTTGGGAGGACTAATTTAATCATTCATGTGAGTGTAATCCTACCAGATGTAATGTCTTTAATCTCTACTTTGGGCTTAAGTTGTCTCTCTTGGAACATTCTAAGTGAATTGCTGCTGTCCTGTTGTTTTAATTAAAATAAGGTATATTTAAAAGGTTCGTTGCCAAATGAATGTCGGTAGTAGAGTGCATACATCTTCCATGCAGCAAACCCTTTTCAATATGAGTTACAATGGAAAAAGTAGAGTGGGGCTTAATACTTAGGGGTGGACGAAAAGTTGCTAATAATTATTTTAAGTCTAATAACTATTATCTATATGTTTCATCCTAAGAAATAAAAAAACAGCATGTTAATTTTTTATCTATGAATCTGTAAAACAGCCACGCAGAGACTGTATTGCCCTTATCAGAGTCTTGCTAGTCTTATAAGTAATTGGAGGTTTTTATATACAATCATATAATTCTGTTTTCGAATGCTCCACAGTAGGGGTGAATAGAGACTCCTGCCCCAGGAGGAGCATCCCCCATCCCCCATCACCCATCCCCCTATCACCCCATCCCCTGTCCCCCCGCAAATTTTTTCCGCGAATTTTTTCGAAATTTGTTTTGCAGATTTTGTTTTATCACTAATTTTTTTGCGGAGTTTTTTCGCGATTTTGTTTGCTATAGTGTCAACCCTCCCCCCCTGGCGGCAATCTCGACCATGTCAGTGATTGATGATAATGATCTTTGGACAAAGGACTCTTCTCCGAATTCCCAGTCAGCGAATGAGATTTATTGCCCGGCGGCAATCATCAACAAAGGACCCTTCTCCGAATTGCAATATACGAGGGTAGTTTATAACCCAGTTGGTGGCCATTAACAATGAGCCTTTCTCCAAATTCCATTAGATGAGGGTGGTTTTTGTCCCCACACCTTATTGACAGAGCTACTTAGGCCAGTTTGTGTTGAGATCTCACAGCGAGCGGACGTGTTATTTCAGAACTGCTCTGTTCTCCGCGATCAGCGCTATTCGCTGTTTATTGTTTTTTGCGATTTGTGTCTAATAACTTGCATTATTAAAACGTTTGTGTTGTGTTGTTTGTGATAAAGTACATCAATATTCGAGATGAACGCCATACACAAGTGCACCATTTGTGAATGCATATACGTACGCGAAGTGACTGCGTACACGTACGACATAAGCCGCTACCACTTAGGTTAAAATCACAGGGAAAGTAACGTACGGTGCATCATTTGGAACGGACGTGAACAGTGGCGGCTCACGTCGGTCGTGTACGTAGTAGAGGCGCTTCGGTGAGACACGTTGCAAGTGTCCACGGTGAGATACATCCACCACAGCAAGTTACGTGTTTGTTTGTAGTAATATTGATTGAATAAGACTTAAATTTGATTTATTTCCAATTACAATTATTAATAGTGATATTTTATGTATTATCTAAAAATATTCTTTTACATATGCATAAACAGAGAGTGGAAGAAGTTTTATTTTTAGCCATAATTAGTCTTTCGCACATGTATAAACTGGGAGCGAGAGATATTTTGCTTTGCTTTTCATAGAGAAGTTTAGCTGACCTTTTTACCTACGGGCCCGCATCATACTTTTGGCCTTTTTCGCCCTATTGTCTATTGCACCAATCAGGAGGAGCCTCCCCATCCCCCATCCCCCCAGTTTTTTTTTTTAATTTTCGGAATCTTCTCGACAATCCAAGTTATTTGAGTTCCTTCAACGTATACTTTGAATAGTAAATACCCCTCCCATCCTCCTGCTTTATAATTAAATAAAAAGAAATATAATCATTTTGTGCGTTTGTAGATGGAGAAGCATTTAGGCTTTGTCGTGGAACATTTGCGGACCAGGACGCTTTAGAGCGTCACATGGAGGCGAGCCACTGCGCCACTCCAACCCGGGAGGTGCATGCACCATTGCAGACAACCGCCAATGACAACCCCAGCTCCGATGAAGGTGAGAATCTACATTAAAAGAACTTTTTTCTTGAAAATATTTAGTTTTATAATTATTTAACTAGGTATCGGAAGAAGAATGCTTGACTATATTAAACGAGCAAAATTTAAGGGAGGAGGAAGAAGAAGAATACGTTGATGAATGTAGAATGAGATTGGAAATTCAAAGGGGTGGGTAAATCGCTCACCCCTGTGCTGATTATGCTCAGAGCATTACATTTATCTTCCTCATCAACATTAAACCGCAATGCATTTTTTGTATTTTGATAACCTAGTAGTTGAACCACTGTTTTACCTATGTACCTATTTAACTATGAGTCGGAAGTCGAGTTTCGTGGCGCTGCGCACCGATCCTGTAACCTTCGCTACAGGGAACAGCAAGTAGTCAACTGCTTCTTCCACAACCTCTCCAACTACGTCACCCATTTCATAGTGAGGGAGTTGGCGGTCGACCCTGGTTATGATGAGGTGTTGGCCCACACGGAAGAGTGGTACATCGCTTTCACAAAGCGATTCCTGTTCGACCGAGCAGCAGAACCAGATGCGATGCCAGGGCGTGGAAAAAGGCAGCCAGGATTCATCGTCAAGTTCCTCGAAACCTACCGGTTCCTGGCTTTGAGCCTCGCGAGCCTCGCAGCTGCACTTCTACCAGCTCAACTTTCGGAGAAGAGAAAGAAGATTCCCCGAAGACCACCTCTTCACTCTAGTCCGTAGGAAAGGCGTGTTTCCGTACAACTTTGTAACACCGTACACCGTGTTGGAAGATACTACGGAGCTGCCGTTGCAAGGAGATTTTCACAACGACATGATCCTGGAGGACATTGGGAATTCCAACTACGGGCATGCTCGCAACGTGTGAGAAACCTTCAGTTGTAGGAACCTCAAGAACTACGCTGAGAAGTACCTGCGTTGTGACATTGCGCTGTTGACTGATGTTTTTGAACGCTTCAGGGACACGTCGATTGCGGAATACGGACTAGACCCAGCAAACTACTACACCCTTCCATCATACGCCTGGGATGTTATTCTAAGGACCTGTCGCGTGGAGTTCCATACGATACAGACTTTGACATGTACCTCTTCTTTGAGCATGGCATCAGAGGAGGTATTTCCCAGTCAATCACCCGATATGCCAAAGCCAACCATGACGGGTGTCGCCCCAAAGATCGACGTCCTGAAGAGCCCACACACCACCTGCTATACTTGGACTACAACAATCTGTACGGTTGGGCTATGTCCCAGTGTCTTCCTGAGGGACACTTCCAATGGCTCACCCGTGAGTAGATTGCGTCCCTGGATATCGCCGCGTTGGACCCCGAAGGACCCAAGGGCTATGTCTTGGAAGTGGACCTTTGCTACCTCGGCCGCCTACACAAACTTCACAAGGATCTCCCATACTGCTGCGAGACCAAACGTCAGCCAGGAGGGAAATTCAAGAAGCTCGTGACTACTCTGGATGTCAAGAATAACTACATCTGGCATTACAGAATACTGCAACAGGCGCTTGAAAACGGACTGGAACTTGTGAACGTGCATCGCATCATCTCGTTCTGTCAGTCTCGGTGGTTAGAACGTTACATCCTGATGAACACCGAACTGCGGAAGAAGACCAAGAGTAAGTTTGAGCAAGACTTTTTCATGTTTATGAACAACGTGGTCTTCGGCAAGACGATCAAGAATGTTCACAAGCGAATGAACGCCAAACTGGTGTGCACGCCTGAGATGTTCAGGAAGTGTACGTGGCCAAGTCAAACTTCCTGGACCGAACCTACTTCAACGATGACGTTGCCACAGTACACATGTTGAAAATCAACATCGTCGTGGACAAACCGCTCTACGTCGGAATGTGTGTCCTCGATCTGAGCAAGTAGCTCATGTACGACTTCCTTCGCAAGATAAAGAACCGCTATGGTGATGGTCTGAAGGTAGACTACATGGACACTGATATCTTCGTGTTTGACATCGAGACAGAAGATGGTTATCGGGAAATGTTGGAGCATCTGGATGATTTTGACACCAGTGCTTACCCCCGGAACCACCCCTGCTACAGCCCCGTAAACGCCAAAGTCATTGGCAAGTTCAAGGATGAAGCGAACGGACTTCCGCTACTCGAGTACCTTGGTCTCCGCTCGAAACTTTATTTCATGGATATTGTCGAGTTCGAGGAGAGGACTGAAGATGACGAGCTGCAGGTCATGACAGTGAATCGCGCCAAGGGAGTCGCTAGAGGACTAGAGGAAAACAAACTCACCTCTAACGACTATAGGGAGCGCCTATTCAACGGTGTACTTAAGAGAACTGTCAACACCAGATTTCAGTCTCGCAACTTTCGCGTCTTTACCGTTCAAGTTGAGAAGCTATCCTTGAGCTATAATGAAGACAAGCGGTAAATCCTCCCGGACCGTGTCAATATACTACCGTGGGGCCATATAGACATCCCACCTCAACCCGAAGCCAACCCTCGAGACGATAAAGAGGAGGAGGATGAGGACGAGGAGCATTGAGTGGATGTGCCAACACCAAAGACCCTGACTTGACTTGTATATTATTCTGAAAAATCTAGTCATTAGTTTGTATCAAGTTTCGTAAAGACTTGAAAATGTGCTCCTTTTAGCGGATTTCCCCTATAGGGAAGAAGCTATTACCGTAGGTCTCATGGTAAGACTTAAGCCCGATACCATGATAACTTTTCATTTGGAGGTCCCCAGATGCCAAAAACACCATTCGTTCAAATTTGTATATATGTATATATATATATTTATATATATATATATGTGTCCGTAAGCACGATAACACTCGTAAAAAAGGTCCGATCTTAATGAAATTTGGTACAAATGTGTAAAGCACCATTTATTTGAACGATTTTGAAAACCAGACGAATCGCACCATCCAAAGTGGGGTTTTTGGGGGGTTTTCTACCCCAAAAATGGTTTTTTTGGGGATTCCACATCTATTTTTTATTTAAATAAAATTTTAATTTTTACCATTTAATTAAACACAAAACAAACAATTTGGTATTTTGATCATTGCTCTACGTCAATTGGTTCCTGAAATATTGAAAGTGCTAAACACTGTACGTTGTCTAATGTTATTCTTATGGAGAAAAAATGTCACCACGGGACAATCATCTGATGGTTTTGGCACCCATCCTTGTTTTTTGGTTTCCACTTCGTTGGGAGTTGGTCTCTTTTACCTCCTGCCGGCTGTAGGTGGTTTTACAGATGACGTCTGAGATGTCGTTAATGAATGATCACTAGCTTTATTGTTCATAACCTTAATCTCTTTAATAAACAATTTGATTTAGTCGTCTACAGTAGCGCCAGCGTCAATGTTCACGACCTAACCGTGTGACTTCTGCAGCACTACTGACTGGTGTTGTGTATGCTCACCCTTGAAGTAAACTGTGCGCACTCGCTGTGTCACGTCTTGTTGCAATAGGTTAGGTGTTTTACCTTTTCCTCCAACATCAGTTCCAACGGTCTGCGGAATCTCATTTCATCCGTTGCGATTTGAGTCCACGTTAACAGTTGTACATCCTCGCACGGCTCGTAAGTGTAATGTGTATTTAGCTCCTCATTAAATTTAACAGTCTGTCTGGTTTTCTTCATAGTTATATTCTTTCACATGATATTCACTATCTTTGTTTACTTCATAATTATGTTGTTTCATATGATATTTACTCTCAAACACATGTCTCGCTCTATCTAACACTAACTTGTTAGCGAACCTTTATTGGATGGAAATGCGTTTAAAACTATCTTGTTCATTGGTATTGTGATTAATTTTCTCTCGTCATCCGCACTGTTCATCTCCGAAGCACGTATCGTCTGTTACTGCTGACCTAGCGTCGAAGGTTCTAGAACGAGGCAAAGTGCAGACTTACGCATTGTCAAAGATATGCTCAACTATATTAACGAAATTGTGGCAAGTTAGGATGTTGTTTTATTTGCATTCAATGTGCATGCCGTAACTCTTCATTACTTCTTTAGCCTTATTTACAATATTTATACCGTTGGGGACATTTTCTCTAAAGTAGTACATTTTAAATCCTTCTTCCTTTTCTTTTTTCAAGGCTTGTTTAAAATATATTTGTTAAGTTTGGATGCACTTGTATTCACAAACTCCGTACTTCTCTAGAAGGGTTTCCTTAATCATTACACAAAAGACATGTTTCAGATTTGAATCTTCAGGAAGAAATGCCACTTTAGGTGTCTGTTCAGTCAACATTTGATCCATGGATTGGTTTTCCTTACACAATATATCATTTGTAGTTTTAAACTCGGAGTTAGTTTGATCTAGCTTTTGATTATTTGTCAAAGACTTTGTAAGGGATTGTAACCCGTTAATGATGAGAAAACAGAAAGAATTTGTTTCTCATTGAGGCAATTAGGCTGTGCTAATAATAAGATTTATGACCACGTTAAACTGCTAGGAGTCACACTTGATGTCAAGCTTACTTGGGAGTCTCATACATACAATGTTATTTATAAATTGGCCAGAGTTTGTTTTTTACTGAGACGGCTCAAAAATGTATTTCTATTCATATGCTGCTTATTACTTACCATAGTTTTTTCACACCCATCTCTTATACGCAAACCTTTTGGGGTAATGGTAGTGGAGCTAGACATGTTTTTATCTGGCAAAAGAAGGCTTTAAGAATCTTGTTTGATATTCCTGTTAGAACTAGTAGTAAACCTTTTTTTATTAGTTATGAAATTATGACTCTGCCTTCCATATTCATTTTTAATTTTTCAAAATATAATTTTTGTCAAGTGAAATATTAACAACTTTGTTACTCGTGATTCAGTTCATAGTTACGATACTAGAGGATCTTGTGATTTAAATGCTCCAGCTGCTAGATTAAGTAAATTCATTAACAGCCACAAGTATTTACAGATTAAGTTTTTTAATAAAATTTCAGTAGATTACCGTAGCTTAGATTCTATTTTATTTAAAAAACGTTTATCAAGGTGGCTATAGAGCAAGGCGTTTTACTCAATTGACGAGTTTTTAAACTGTGCTGATTTCGCTTGTTTTTAACTTATTATTATCACTTGGAATGTAATGTCTCTGTTAGAATTTCTTATTTTTACGTTGTTTGTTATTTTTATATATGTTAAATGCTTTCCCATACTGTTTCTATTTATTGATATTGTTTATAAGCTTGTCGAAATTCTACCTTATACTTGCAACTTGCCTGTCATATTGAAGTGAATAAATTGCTTGATTTGCATTATGCGTTAATTTGGAATATAGATATACCATGAATAAATTTGGCTTGATCACAATTACAGATTTGCATAGTTAGTATGGCATGCTATATTTAGCTTGAATTCTGATATTGTAATATTGTATTTTGCATATGATATTGTATGTTATTGAAGAATGGTTTGTGCATGTATTTAGTATTTCTTGTGAAGTTGTCTATTTCAATTGATTAATGAAAATAAAGCGTTATTATTATTGTTATTATTATTATTATTTTTTTATTAACAGCCTTGGTTCTCGTTTATAAGTCTGTACTGTGTATGTTTTCTAATGGAAGGCAAGACTTCTTCTAAGACCCAGTCTTAACATTGCTCAGCAGTCGGTAGTTTGTAGGAAAATATTAATTCGTATAAACCAGGTTCATTGATGTACACTACATGAGATTGATAATTTAAAGGGGGTCCGATCTGGACCCCCCTTCTACCGTAATTTTTTCGATGTTTTTCTTTGACATGAGTTCGGATTGCTTTACCTGGGTTAACGTAGCCCAAGATTTTAGTCACTTCTTTACCCTTGAACCAAGCATTATCACTGTTGTCAAATAGTGCAGCAACGGGTTGATTATTAAACATATAGGTAGTTAAGTGTGACCTATTATAGGTTATGTCAAAAATCGTAAGGACTTCTGATAGTACAGCACACACGGAAACACAGCAACACTATTACACAACCACACACTGTGAAGGATAGACCAAGAATGACCTATGTGCAATGTGTGTCGGCACAAATGGGTGTGGGATTCGATAACCTCTATTTCCCGTGGTGTTTCGGCATATTATTTGAACCAGGTGTTCTTTTGTTCTCTTTCGACAGGTCTTAACTTGCCGGTGTATTGTTTATTATCTTCGAATTCTGCGATGGTGTTCTATTGTTGTAATTTCTAGAATCCTAGTTGGGGGGGTTTCGCTCCTCCGTACTTCCGGTGCAGATTCAAAGGTGGGTCCATACCGGACCCACCATTCGTCAGGCCCTAACTTGATGTGCTAAGGTAGTCCTGAGAAGGGCCGGTAGGCTCTAAATGAGCCGATTTGTATTTGAAGATGGAGGAGGAGGATGCCAAGGGAAAAATGTTTATTTTTGATTACAAAATTGTGTGAGTTCGTCGGGGCGAAGTTCATTAGTTTGCCGATTCCACCACATGTTAACGAGCATCATGTACTTCTCCTCGTACTCAATAGCCTTAAGGTGCTCCTGTTCTATGGGGTATAAATCCATTTTGTAGGTCATGTCCCGTTGCCAATATTCCCATTCCAAGTCGTCCAACGGGCAATGATTTCACATGGTGTTGATTCCAAGTAGTTTGGAGTGCAGAACGTCTTCAAGATCTTGAATAGTTGAGCTTATTTTTGGTTCATGAGCTTACTTTTGGTTCTTGAACTGTTTGTAAATACACCATAGCCTCTTCTTATGGAAATGTTTCAAGGCGCAATCATCGTCATCTTTTTTACTGTAGAGTTCGTCACCATCAAAGTAATCGTCGTTAAAAAAATCGCGTAAAAAATCGCCAAAAAAATTTGCAAAAATTTTCGCGAAAAAAGATTTTCGGGGGAGATTTGGGATAGGGGATGGGGGATGGGGGGATCGGGGACGGGGTATAGGGGATGGGGGATGGGGGATGCGGGATGCACCTCCTGCTCCTCCTGGGGCAGGAGTGTCTATTCACCCCTACTCTCCACAACTTAATAAGCTAGTTTCAGACATGATCATATGAGTATAACTGTTACAATCAGGTTTTGTGAAAACACATTGGTTTGGCTTTGTCAAGTACCATTTTTAAATACAGCATTGTGGTATTAAATTCATTTACAGATTTCTTTTATTACTCTGCCATTTGTGACGCCGTTTTTACTACTTTTATTTAGGTTTTGAAATACCACTCTCAAGTTGTTTCATCACCTAAATTCAGAAATGTTGTTAGACAAACCTACTCCAGTTTAACATTAATCAGTTCTTGCTTTAATGAGAATTACAATACGGCATTTCTATTAGTCCACCCAGAACATTTAAATACTGAAAATATAACCGTCTTAACCCGGACAGGGGTTGTTGACCAGGACTTCGTGCAGAATATTTTTTGTTTATATAATAGCTACAAACTCACCTGTCACGATATGACGACGATAATTGTGTTAAAAAAAACTCCAAAACACATAATAAGCTAAACAGATGTATGAGTGTTTGAGGCATTGATGCATTATTTGGATCGTGAATTTCAGGAATAGCAATTGAAGAGTCCAAGGGAAAAACGGGCTAACCCTGTGAAAGTAAATTTTCCAGGAGAGCCAAAAAAAGGTTTTTCAAGGAACTAATTCCAGCCCATTACTTTAAAAATTGATTTTTATGAAGTATTTTACATTAAATTATATGTATCTCAATAATTTATATTGAAATAGTTCAAAATCGGTTGGGTTACAGAGAATGATACAGTTAAACACTCTAAGTACCAAATTTCCTTGACAAGAACGGGCTAATTCACATTTACTTGTAATTTGGTATAATAACAGCTTGTACTAAATAGGTAAATAATAAAGTTTTAGTAACAAACAGCAATGAGAAAATCTTGTTTATTTAAGTTTATAAAAGTACAAAATATGTAAACATTGTACAAAATTATGATTCTACTTTTACAGAGGAATTTACAAGAGTTTATGGCAATCAGGTTTATTTTTTCTTCGACTTCAACTTAGGTTGTGCTTTTTTACGCTTTTCAACTGTCTCTTTTTTACCTTTTTTTCTTTCTTCTCTTTACGTTGTCTCAGCAGTAAGGTATCAAAGTACTTCTGAGCTTCTGCATACTTTCTCGAAATAGGTATTACAGATATAAGTCCAGCAAGATAAGCACTTTGTTTGTTCCAGTTCCCTAACTGATTAAAATCTGACAACAGTTTCACTGAATCATCGAACGAAATGTTTTGAACACATTTTAGAGTCTTAAAATTGCAGTTTTCATCACTTTCAAACGTAGATGCTCTAAGTTTTTTTCATTACATCACTCATCCTCCCAAAACCTTTTTCTTTTTGGTTGAATTGGTTTCAGACGGCTTACTTTTCTCATCTAAAGACTTGCTATCAGGGTCGTCTATGTCGTCACTCATGTTTTAACTAAGATATTCACTTTTCACTGCACAAAACCACGCACAAACATTCACAACAGCAAATCACTCGAACGGGCAGTGACAGTCGCCACCTGTTGATTGCATGAGACGAGCGCTACTGAAGTAAACAAACCGTAAGCGCATGCGTGGCATGAGGGTTGCCCCGTTCTTGCCTACGCTCATTGTGAGTTGTCCCGTTCTTCCCCTGGATGCGTTTATTTCAAAGGTGATTTACTAGTGTAAGGAGCCTGGTTTTCTCAATTTTCAATTTGGCAAACTGTTTAGATTTAAAAGATGTATTCAAAACCATTCATAACTAAATTTTGCATTTTTTGAGGGTTAGCCCGTTTTTCCCTTGGACTCTTCAATTTTTTTGGGGAAAACAATTGTTTGTCCGACTAAGGTTTTACCACATTTCCTAAATACTGACGAAGAGGTTGTAGATTTTGTCATTCATTTTATACAAAATTTACACTTGAAGAAGAATAGTTAGTCTAAAGCCTACATCACTACTTCGGACAAACATCAATGACAAGTTCATCCAGTTTTTACCTGGACACTTTGGTTAGCTGAAATTTAGCACTACATACTGCAGGTGTACTTATGTCTTATTGTGTTCTTTATGCCGTATCTAATAGGTTAGAAACACATCACTTGTGATTATCTACATTTAGCTGAGTGTTAGCGAATTTCCCCTATAGGGAAGAAGCTATTACCGAAGGTCTCATGGTAATTTTTAAGCCCGAGACCATGACAAATTTTTTGTTTGGTCCCCAGATGACTAAAACACTATTCGTTCAAATTTATATATATGTATATATATATATATATATATATATATATATATATATGTGTGTGTGTCCGTGAATGCGATAACTTGAGTAAAAAACATCCGATTTCGATGTAATTTGGCTCAAATGTGTAAAGTGAGATTTATGACTTTAAGTTCGAAAACCAGAAAAATCGGGCCATGGGAAGGGGGGTTTATGGGGGTTTTAAATTTTCCAAAAATCAGTTTTTTGAATTTTTTACCCTACAATTTTTAAAACAATTAATTTTGGTTTAAACCATGTTATAGAGCTTAAAAAAGCAAATAATATGGCATTTTGAATTATTAAGCTAGGTTAAGTGGTTGCGGAGAAAATCCAAAAATACCTGCTCATAAAATCTCCTATGTTAATCTTATGGGAAAAAGGTTTTTGGCTTTTCCTAAGTTAATTTTAATGTAAGCTTCACATTTGCTTTTACCAATCAAATCAGCTCCACAAAACAATAATTTTGGTGTTTAAATTGTGATTCTACGTCTAACCGTTGCAGATATATTCAAAGTGCTAAACACAGTACGTTGTCCAATGTTATCCTTATGGAGAATAAATAAAATTTGATATCTCCATTATTAATGAATGTATATTGATGAAACTTGGCACGTGGGGTCACGTAGCACTGGTATATTAATATTTGCACAAAAAATTGATTTGTTGTTGATTATCTCCGTAGCAGCGAACCTGCGTACTCAGCCCCCATGTTATTCTTATGGAGAATAAGTAAAATGTAATGACTCCCTTAATTATAAACATAAATTAATAAAACTTGGTATGTGGCTTCAACTTGTCGCGTTATATTGATATTTCCATAAAACCCCATTTTTTTAGTTCCTTGTTGAAGCAAACCTGCTTACTCATCTCCCATGTTACAGTATTCTTAAGGAGAATAATTAAAATGTTATATAGTGCTTACTTATTATTGAATATTGATTAAACTTGGTATGTGGCTTCACCTAGTTAAATTATATTTATATTTGCATAAAAACCAATTGTTTGTGTTCCTTGTTTCAGCAAACCTATGTACTCATCACCAATGCTATTCTTATGGAGAATAATTAAAATTGTATATATCGCTTATACATGAATATATTTTCATGAAACTTGGTATGCGGCTTTATATGGTAATAAGACATATATTATGCATTGGAAATTCGCTGAGTATGCAGGTTTGCTGCCACAGGGGTATTTTTTGTTGTTGTTGTTGTTGTTGTTGTTTAAGCGAATTTCCCCTATAGGGAAGAAGCTATTACCGTAGGTCTCATGGTAAGACTTAAGCCCGAGACCGTGATAACTTTTTGTTTTGAGGTCCCCAGATGCGAAAAAAACACTATTCGTTCAAATTTATATATATATATATATATATACACATATATTTGTGTGCGTGAATGCGATAACTTGAGTAAAAAACGTCCGATTTCGATGAAATTTGGCGCAAATGTGTAAAGTGACATTCATGACTTTAAGTTCGAAAACCATAAAAATCGGACCTTGGGAAAGGGGGCTTATGGGTTTCAAAATGTTTCAAAAATCAGTTTTTTGCACTTTTCACACTGAAATTTTTAAATCACACAATCTTTGTTTCGACACTGTTATAGAGCTTAAAAAAACAAATAATATAGTATTTTGAATCATTAACCTAGGTTAAGTGGTTGCGGAGAAAATCCAAAAAAAGTCATCATAAAATCTCCCATGTTAATCTTACGGGAAAATGGTTTTTAGCTTTTCCTTAATTAATTTCACTGTAAATTTCACATTTGATTTTACCAACAGTTTAGCTCTACAAAACAATCATTTTGGTGCTTAAATTGTGATTCTACGTCCAACCGTTGCCGAGATATTCAAAGTGACAAGATATTCAAAGACACAGTAAGTTGTCCGATGTTATCCTTATGGAGAATATTAAAATTTGATATCTTGATTATTTATGAACGTATATTGATGAAACTTGGTATGTGGCTTCACCTAGTACTGGTATATTGATACTTGCACAGTAAATTGTTTTTTTGTTGATTATCCTCTTAGCAGCAAACCTGCATTCTCATCCCTAATGTTATTCTTAGGGAGAATACGTAAAGCTTTATATCTCCCTTAATTATAAACAAAAATCATCAAAACTTGGAATGTAGCTTCACCTGGTTGAGTTATATTGATAATTGCAAAAAAAACCATTTTTATCTTCCTCGTTGCAGCAAACCTGCGTTCTTATCCCTAATGTTATTCTTATGGAGGATAAATAAAATGCTATATATCACTTATTTATTTAAGTATTTTTATGAAACTTGGTAAGTGGCTTTATGTAGTAGTAAGAAACATATTCATGCATAGGAAATTTGCTGAGTATGCAGGTTTGCTGTGACGGGGGTATTTTTTTACATATTTAAAATCGTACCTTTTAAGGTTGTGTGGATACTGATATTTTCTGAAACCGAGGAGCGTGATTAAGTTCTGCTCACGTAGCCAAGGTGGCTGAATGTTTCTTAAAATACCTGATCCTATGTACACCTTGTCGTAAAAAGTTTCTTGGACGAGAGAGGCAGTCGGGTGCTTTTTTACAAAAATAACAATCCTTGTTAAGAGTTGGTGGACGGATATATATCGAGAAGTTCTAAACTTTTCCGATCAATGAGTAGGAATATAACCTACATGCGAGCAATGATAAACACCGGTGACATTTCAAAAGACTCTTTGAACCTTTATATTGTCAAAACTCAGCAAACCAACACCCTAAACTTTGATTGGACTAACTTAAGTGACCACGCTGGGTCATGCAAATTCATTTTAAAACTGGGTAATAAAATACACGAGAAAGACTTTGAACAACTCGAAAAGGATTTATTTATCTTTTTCGCTGGACCGTCAAGTAACGACCCATTCTCACTTTATAAGGCTGAAAACATATTTGACCCTTGGATGTCAGGAGGACACCCAATGAACCCTTGAATGTCAGAAGGAACCCTTGGACAGGTTAGGATCGATCGAAGTCAGGATGGATTAACGAAGACACATTCTATGACCATTGTTTTTGTCCGGGGCAAAGTCGCGAGAAGGCGATAAAGTTTCCGCAGGTGGAAATCTTTGCTGTCATCTTTTCAATTCAAGTGTTCTAAGCTGTGTAAGTCAACGAATAAATAAATTACCAGAAACAAAATTATTATTATTTAAAATCCCCCAAACGTCTTCCCCCAAACGCAATACCCTTGAAGGCCCTCTTTTGTGGTTGTTAAAGGGGGCGATAAGGCAAATCTCCTTGAATGGGAAATGGGAGATAACTAAAAATTGAGTGATCCTCCTAAACACCTGTTCTCCCCTCTCTCATGAACCTCTGATATCACCTAATCAACACAAGAAACATAGCGCCTTCTGAGTCAACCGACTGGACGCTCAACACGATTGAAGTAAACAAGAAAACCAAGTTGTGGATTCCCCATCTAAAACAAAGCAGTTATTGAAAGTGGAAGAAGTGATTGATTTTCTTTCATAGATTTGGAGAAAACATGCCAAGAGAACAATTAATACCAACATACCTGCAAGGCTCGGAATTTTAGCTCAGGACTGAAGTTAGCGCTCGAAACCTTCTACCACCACCTGCGGTGTGAAACCAAAGCATATGAACCCAAGAGGGGAAGATGATTTGGAACCAGCCATGAGAACTCTCGTCTACTAGTGAGGAGGGACAGTTATATCTGAGAAAAACATCTGTCTTTTATCAGAAATTGAACAACCAGATGGCGAAATACTTTTAAAAACTTCCTTATGTTGGAAACTGCCTTTTAGCTAAGTTTTACAACAGAAAATATGTAAAGCACTACGTGGAGCAGGTGGAATGAATTGTCTCTGTTGAAATTCTCATTATATTTTACAGTAAAATGGACGTGACAACTTTTTTTAAGTGGGTGGAGTTCTACTATCACCAAGTTAAGCACAATTTTGGAATACTGAAATTTAATAATAAAAATGAGTGATTACTGTAAATTAAGTTTAAATACTCGTTTGATGGCTACATTGCTGTTTAAAATTGTAGTCATAGTCGTTTTCTAACATTATAATTGTGATCTGTTTTAAATTGTCCACATTATATTTTGGTTCGCATGCATTGTACAAACCAGATTTTATTATTTTATGCTCCCTTCTCTTCTATGTTATAAACATTAGTAAAAAAAAACATAATTAAGGAAGTACATAGTTTCCTATAGATTGCCTAAGTATGGGTGTAGAAGTTCTCTTTCTTATTTATTATGCTATTTAAGTAATTTATTCATGTTTATTTTGTATTTTACATCACATTTTAAAAGAGTAAGTAAGGGCAGGGTGAAAATTAACCACTCTTAATTTAATGACAAAGGTTATATTTCCATATTACTTAATTATTTTATTATACCATCATAACCTACCTTCGATCTAAAACCCGTAAAAGGTGTCAATATTAATACTGGTTGACCAAGTGCACACATATGTTATCCAACATACCGAAATAAATTATCTAACCACCGTATGTCTTAAATACCCCCGTAGCAGCAAACCTGCGTACTCAGCGAATTTCCAATGCATATGTATGTATCTTAATACCACATAAAGCCACATACCAAGTTTCATCAATATACATTCATAAATTAACGATTTATGACATTTTAATTATTCTCCATAAGAATAACATGGCAGCTGAGTATGCAGGTTTGCTGAAGCAAGGAACACGAAAAATATGGTTTTATACAAATATCAATATAACTCATGTAGGTAAAGCCACATACCAAATTTCATTAATTTATTTTCATAATGAAGGCAGTTAACACGTTACTTATTCTCCATAAGAATAACATGGGGCTGAGTACGCAGGTGTGCTGCTACGGGAGCCTTGGGTAAAAAAGTGTCTTTTTGAGCAAATATCAATTGTCCACAACCAGATGAAGCCATATACCAAGTTTCGTCAGTATAGGTTCATAAATAAGCGAGATATAAAATTTTTATTTTTCTCCATAAGAATAACATTAGACAACGTACTGTGTTTAGCACTTTCAATATCTCGGTAAACAATTGACGTAGAGAAATGATCAAAATACCAAATTGTGTGTTTTTTTAAGCTGAATCTAATGGGGAAAAATAAAATTTGACTATTTCCAAAATTATATGTAAAAAATTCTAAAAACCCATTTTTGGGGTACAAAACCCCCCCAAAATACCCCTTCGGATAGAGCGATCTGGCTGGTTTTCGAACTTAAAGTCATAAATGTTGCTTTACATGTTTATACCAAATTTCATCAAAATCGGATAATTTTTACGAGAGTTATCGTGCTCACGGACACATATATATATATATATATATATATATATATATATATATATATATACAGTTTCGAACGAATGGTGTTTTTGGTGTCTGGGGACCTCAAAACGAAAAGTTATCATGGTCCCGGGCCTAGGTCTTACCATGCCGACTACAGTAATAGCTTCTTCCCTATAGGGGAAATTCGCTAAAAGACAAATAACGTACAACATTTTCATTTTAAAGCACCTATATATGTTCTGCCACATCTTGGTAGTAGCCATAAGAAGTCAGAAGGTAATATAAAATACCAGCATAAGCGTTGCATGTACGCTGTGTTAATGGTCTCGATTATGGGGACACAATGCCACAAATACGACCTCAAACTGATTCCTGAGTCGGAAACTGAAACCGGTAAACGATTTCACTAACATTGAATTAAATTAAATTAAAATTACAAAACCACCTAACCATCCTAATTTTATTTTTAATTCCTGGTCTGTGGCAATGTATATTTCAAACTGTAACTCTGCCTAATTTATGCTTAACCCATGATTAATGATATTTGGAAAGCATGTGCAGAATTGCATAAGACAAATACCGGAACCAAGTGTCAATCCTCTTGTGGGACACGGTATTTTTAAAACACGAGTTCTAACATATATACTAAAATATCTAAGGATGGTTATTCAATAATTTTCTTATTAAGATTAACTATTTCCACTTTCCAGCACCACTAATTCCGGCATAACGGGTTAAAATAAAGGTGTTTATCTTTTTAAATCTCTGTTGGAATGTTGGTTTTTACAATCATTTTTGGAAGGTATATGAAAATTAATGTTTGCAACTTCTGTAAGTAGAAGTATAAAAAGCATTTGCCACATGTGTATGTGAACAATATATATATTTACATGTATATGTGGTGGCGTCCTTGAGTATTTTATTAGTAGATTCACAAAATAAAACATGTTACCCATGAACTTCAAAGGTGTATGTTTTACTGTCAGACAGGATTTTATGTTACTAAACAACTTTAAAATAAATATATTTTAAAAATATAAATCTACTACTATACACTCTTTTTTCACCAGAATTTTGTGAACCTTAGAACGGGTGTTTCTATCCATCATGTTATCCAGCATGATTAGCACATCTAATGTCGAGTGTTCATGTAGGTCAGTGTGTTAAGTACTAAATAGGATAGTTTGCAGAAAACTGAAAAGTCGAATGTTTTTACATTTTATCTGTTACAATTTTCCAGTCGATAATAATTTCTAGGATATTATACCAGCTAATCCAGTTGCTCGAATTCGATCATTTTAAACTGTGATGCCATCCATAACTACGTTTAAAAAGCTGCTTTTAGCGAATTTCCTCTACAGGGAAGAAGCTATTACCGTAGGTATCATGGTAAGACTTAAGCCCGAGACCATGATAACTTTTTGTTTTGAAGTCCCCAGATTCAAAAAACACTATTTGTTTAAATTAAACAAATATATTAAAATAAATATATAAATATTTGTGTCCGTGAATGCGATAACTTGAGCAAAAAACGTCTGATTTCGATGAAATTTGGCTCAAATGTGTAAAGTGACATTCAAGACTTTAAGTTCGAAAACCAGAAAAATCGGACCATAGGAAGGGTTGTTATGGGGGTTTTAAATTTTAAAAAATCTGGGTTTTGCATTTTTCACCACAAATTTTTTTTAAAACTTAATTTTTGTTTTAACCATGTTATAGAGCTTACAAAAAAATACCCCCGTCGCAGCAAACCTGCGTACTCAGCGAATTTCCAATGAATATATATGTTTTTCACTACCACATAAAGGCACTTACCAAGTTTTATAAAAATAAACTAATAACTAAATGATCTATAGCATTTTATTTATTCTCCATAAGAATAACATAGGACTGAGTATGCAGGTTTGCTGCAACAAGGAGCACAAAATATGTGTTTTTATGCAATTATCAATTTAACTCAACCAGGTGAAGCTACATACTAAGTTTTATTAATTTATGTTAATAATTAAGGGAGATATAAAACTTTACTTATTCTCCATAAAAATAACATTAGGGCTGAGTATGCAGGTTAGCTGCTACGGGGACAACCAACAAAATATTTGTTTTTTGTTCAAATATCAATATACCAGTACAACATGAAGCCACATACCAAGTTTCATCAATATACATTCATAAATAATCAAGATATCAAATTTTATTTATTCTCCATAAGGATAACATTGGACAACGTACTGTGTTTAGTACTTTGAATATCTCTGCAACGGTTGGACGTAGAATCACAATTTAAACACCAAAATGATTGTTTTGTGGAGCTTAAGTGATTGGTAAAAGCAAATGTGAAGTTTAAAGTAAAACTAACTGAGGAAAAGCCAAAAACCTTTTTCCCATAAGATTAACATGGGAGATTTTATGAGCATGTTTTTTTGGATTTTTCCCGCAACCACTTAACCTAGGTTAATAATTCAAAATACCATATTATTTGTTTTTTTAAGCTCTATAACATGGTTAAAACCAAAATTAACTGTTTCAAAAATTTTAGGGTGAAAAATGCAAAAAACTGATTTTTGGAAAATTTAAAACCCCCATAAACCCCCCTTCCCATAGTCCGATTTTTCTGGTTTTCGAACTTAAAGTCATAAATGTCACTTTACACATTTGAGCCAAATTTCATCAAAATCGGACGTTTTTTACTCAAGTTATCGCATTCACGGACACATATATAGATATATATATATATATATATATATATATATATATATATATATATATATATACAAATATATAAATTTGAACGAATAGTGTTTTAGTCATCTTGGGACCTTAAAAAAAAATTTGTCATGGTCTCGGGCTTAAGTCTTACCATGAGACCTACGGTAATAGCTTCTTCCCTATAGGGGAAATTCGCTAAAAACAAATAATTTTGTATTTTTAATTATTAACCTAGGTTAAGTGGTTGCAGAGAAAATAAAAAAAAAAGTGTTGATAAAATCTCTTATGTTAATCTTATGGGAAAAGGTTTTTGGCTTTTCCTTAGTTCATTTTATTGAAAACTTCCCATTTGCTTTTACCAATAAATTCAGCTCCACAAAAAAATCACTTAGGTGTTTAAATTGTGATTCTACACCCAACCGTTGCAGAGATATTCAAAGTGCTAAACACAGTACGTTGTCCAATGTTATCCTTATGGAGAATAAATCTAATTTGATATCTTGATTATTTATGAATGTATATTGATGAAACTTGGTATGTGGCTTCACGTAGTACTGTTGTATTAATATTTGCACAAACGATTACTTTTTATTGATTATCCTCGTAGCAGCCAACCTGCTTACTCAGCCCCATGTTATTATTATGGAGAATAATTAAAATGTTATGTAGCGCTTATTTATGATTGAATATTGATGAAACTTGGAATGTGGCTACGCCTAGTTTAATTCTATCTATAATTGCATAAAACCCAATTATTTTTGTTCCTTGTTTCAGCAAACCTACGTACTAAACTCCAATGTTATTATTATGGAGAATAATTAAAATTGTATACATCGCTTATAAGTGAATATATTTTTAACAAACTTGGTATGCGGCTTTATGTGATATTAAGACATATATTATGCATTGGAAATTCGCTGAGTACGCAGGTTTTCTGCGACAGGGGTATTGCTCCTGTAATGTATTTTGGCATTAAAAAGCTGTCAAATGCTCAATTTAAATTATTTTTCCTCTTTCATTATATTAACATTGCAACTTTTGTAGGACTGTGGGGCGTAGCCCTAAGAACAAACGTGAATTCTGAGGAAATTAAACAAATCTACACATTATATCCTTTTATTGACACATACACCTTTTAAATCGATTCAGTAGTTACTAAGAAGTATCATATATTTATAATATATGTATGTTTTAAATCATTCATATATTTATAAGAAGATTAAACTTTTAAACATCAACTACTATTACAATATATTATAGTGCGAATTAGTTTATCGGTAAGTTGTTAATTAATAAAACTGATATGCCCATTGGCATGTATAAATCAATACCTAAAAGTAAAAATGGTTTTTTCCCATCATCTTTTCCGTAACCAAAAGGGTAAATAACATCTATTTGATTTTTTTAATCAATATTTTTGTGTTTTTAAAGATTAAAACTCAAAATATTGCAACAAGACTGTTTTAAATTCTGAAGTATACACTTTAAAAATTTTAACTGCCGCCGGTTTTAAATTAAATATTTCTATTCGCCCGAATAGAAAACGGTTTAAGTTTTAACCGCTTACAAAGTTTAATTATGTATTATGAAACAGTTAGTGAGATATTAAGGTTTGTGCTAAAATCACATACAAACAGATGGATAGAAGACGAAGCATGACATGACTATAATCACACAGCGACTTTGGTTTCAAAATACAAACGAAATAACAAATTGTCTATTAAGGCAGTAGTTTCTAAACTCTATGTACAATGTACAATTTAATATTATAATTGACACATTCACTTAACAACACAATACTATTTTAATATAACTAAACAAATTCATAGCAGAATCAGTTATCAAGATTGAAGTTTGCCCTTATCAGGTCTAAATTTCCCTCGTTGCATGAGGTTGTTTAGAACAAAGCAGCTTAGTTTGCGAATGACGGAAACTCAATTTCCGTTCAATAGCACCCTGTCTAGAGGGAATCACCGAGCACTGAGAGGCTGAAACTCCTTTGTCTCAAACTGCCGAACCTGTGTAGCTTCGTGCCTATAAACCCTTAACAAAGATATGAATCCCGAGTATCAAAGGATCGCGTAGGTAAGTTTAATTTAGAATAATATCTGTAAGTTGAAAGTGATTTGTTGACCTATATAAATAACAATATAAAAATAACAATAACAAATATAATGTGGTTTTATAATCCCAGTTAGAACGAACAAATTTAAATGTCAATTGAAATAATCTATTGAATAAATTGTAACATCACCTGCAATGTATAAAAATTTACAGTGAAAAGGCCAATAGGTTGGGGCGAAGCCCGAAGGGATTTTAGAAAGTTTTATGAATCGTGAAGCATGTAGAAATTATAAGAATATGTGATGACTTTTTGCTATGGCAACACGAACTCAATTTAGCACTGTGGATTACATAGTAGTTCCATATATCGGGGAAAATAAAGTAATAAGGATTAAAGTTTGTTAAGGTTAAAGTTGGTTAGAAACTACTGCAAATTAGGGTTCGGGATAGGACACTATTTAAAACAATAACCCTTAAGAAGAATCAGAACCAAGATCAAACTATTTCCATATTATAATGTAGTTGTTATCTAATTTATGGTTTAATATAGCGATCGGTGTAATAATATATGTTTAGGTTTTAGACCATTTTGACCTTTGAGCCCTGTAATTGATCCCGACAGTCAGGATGGGCCCGACAGCCTGGTCACAGACTGGTGTGTAACCCTTCAGTTATAGACAAATTAGAAGACATGCTCATAGACAATAATTGTAATAATGCTACCAAAACTGGTTGGTCTGGCAGAACGACATGAAGCCTCTATCGCCTGGCGTCTACTCGTATTACAAGGAATGAATTTAATCACCCCAAGAGTCGCGGAGGAAATTAATTGGTTTCCTGATGCTCTGCACTCTCGCTTAGAGCTATGCAACAGTTTAACTTGAGGTTGGGTTATAAATGTTTTGCTGTTGGTTCTAAAGATAAGTTACATTCTTAGTGAAATAACCGCTTAGTAACCACCACTATCTGCAAATGTGCACTATCTGCGAATGTGATATATAAGGTAGTATTAATTATTTTTCTTATCGGCTTGACTACTTTATATTTCATTATCTTTCTTTGTATATAAATGTGTGTAACAAACACTATGACGGAAATTCGCACGGGACACCATTATGATTTATTTTTCAATCACGTATGTCGTATCTCTTGTGACCAGGGAGTTTATTATTGTATTGTGTTTGGTAACAAAACTATTTTCATAACCTTTTATATTTATTTTGATCAAAGCTAAAATAATCGTAAAATGTTTTAAAATGAATGCAGAAATCTGGTTGGCAGGAAATGAATAGCAGATTTTACTCTTTTGTTAGCAGCAATTTATAAAAAAAAAAATAAATACACAAATTTCGAGATTTGAGGGATTGGACCTCTTTCTTTAAACGAAAAATTAGCGAAAAATACTATTTTCGTTGAAATAAAAAAAAAATAGGTTTTGTTTTTGTTATAGGCCTAGTCTAAACGATTTTATACAATATTTACATAAAAAAATTCTCATGATAAATAATTCAAAATCTGCCTTATTTTCATTCTTATATTTTATCTACATACAAGGAACATATACTAACATAATTTAAATTTAAAAAAAATAATAAAGTTACTGGCGTGAATATATTCATTCCTTTTTAAACGTCATGCTATATAATTTTTTAGAGAAAGTCAGGGCCACTTAACAATATTATTTAAAAAAATAGGCTTAGCCTATATGGCTTTCAGAGGAGGGAGAGGTCTAATACATTCAAGGTGCCCTGGTTACTAACTACTGTCCAGGGGCGTTGTCACATACCTTATATATAAGTGATTAGCGGAAATCAAACCCACAAGTCGCACGCTAAATAACGGTAACAAATCACCTCATCACTATAATGCTGATCAGATAAAATCCATAACATTTTTCGTTTTAAACGAAACCTAATAGTGAATACTACAAATGTGTACAAATGAAACCCAGAGGTTCTAAAAATAAAAAAGAATTAGAATGTGTGTTTATATTATGGTAAGCATAGGTTGGAGGGTTCCCTCAGAGCCTGTTAACAGGCCTGACAGGCCTATGGGATTGTAGCGGTTAGAGAGCGAATCACCCCCGGGTGCCCATCAGATTTGAGACCAGAAGCGGAATAGGCTCGGGAAAGAGTCTAACCCCATGCTGGGGTGGCATGCTCACATCCAGTGATGACTGTGCAATGTCTTACAGTAAGAGGTGCCCACTACTTGCAGCGCTGATTGTGGAGCCCCATAATCCCTCAAATGACAACCATAAGGCATCACTCACCATCACTACCGTTAAATGTAATTTTATAATAAAAAAATACAGTTTAAATCAGGTAGCTTACAACTTTGTCTACACAAATAATGTTATCTTGTAATTATGGTATCTATAGGCCCATCAAAAAACTAATTAGACCCCGGCAGTCTGATACTATTTTTGTCATAAAATACTGGCGAGGAAATTCAAATTTTTATATTCTATTACGTTTGATTATGGTCGTGGGATTTTACTCTGTATTATCGCCCCTAAATGGGTTTTTGGTTTTTAACATGAATGATTACCTAGGAAAATAAAATTCTACAACGCTAACATGTTATTTTATTTTCCCCTTACGAGGACAAGCCAATGATAAGAAGATATTACTTACATTTTTCTGTCTTACTTACCTTAATACACCTAATTAATATAATAATCAATTACAGATTTTAAATGAAAACACAGTGTTAATAATTTTCAAATAAATATAACCGTGTTACGGGAGATGAAATTGCAATGAAAGTTTATACAAAAATAAATATATAAATACAAAAAAAACATTATAAATCTCTAACCACTAATATTAAAATCACTGTACGTTGATTAAAAGAAAAATACGTTCTTATAGTATGTTATAAACTTCAAAGAACTTCAGGTAAATGTGTATAAGGAAGGATAGCTTGTTTTGTGAATGGCAGAAATCCAATTTCCGTCCAATCGCATTCCCTAAGTTCAAAATATCTCCAAGGTGGAAATTTCTTATAAAATAACGATGTTAACGTTTTAGAAATGCGTCTTTGAAAAACAAGCCAACAGTTATTTAATATCATTACTTATTATTATAATTATTAATCCAGTTAATTATAAAAAAGCGATATTTTCAGATGATATAGGTTCTTAATTAGACGTTGCCAAAAAAATTAACGTGATAAACCAAAATTTAAAAACTTTTTTGGCTTGGATAAATTATACATATAATCAAATACAACAAATAAATCCTCTAACCATAATGTTTAATTAAAAAAAACTGAAAACCTTATACTACTTAAAGCACGGTTAGCGTCTTGGACTTCGGTTCAAGGAGTCATGAGTTCCAATCCCGAAGTGTCCAAAACAATTTGAGGGGGTTGAACCGCTTTCCCTAAAAGAGTTTGTGTACTCTATTATCAAAAATACCGTTGGCGTTGAAATAACAAAAATTAAAACAGTGTATATACGAATTCAAAATCTACTTATACTGTTTGGCCAAGTAGGCATAATGAAAGGATTTATAGCTGTTTAGGTATTCAGTTCCTTAATTAATGAAGTTCAAAGAAGAAAAGCTATATTGAAATAAATTTTGTATTTTTTACATCAATTCCAATTCCAATATTTTATAAATAAGAAAGATAACATTAAAAATAATGAAACTTATGATTTGTTTTAAATTAAAACCACATGATGAACTTTGGTGTATAGTCGGTTGCCACTACACAGCCCCCGTGGAGACCTTTTGAAGCGAGCTTGACGTCCTAATCGGGTGGTGTAGTTTGGAAGTACTGAAGTTTCTGTATTATCTGGAGGCTGCGCAACAGGAGGAGGTTTGGTGTTGATGGGCTTGGGTGGGGTTTCTGCATCTTTTTGTGGCTTATCAGCCAAAATATAATCAGATTTTACTCTGTCGATGCTCACCTTGGACTTTTGTCCCGTTAATGATAATAGTTATAATCTTATCATCACGATAAAATACTAGGTAAGGGCCTGTGTAAAGAGGTTGTAGAGATTTCCTCACCGTATCATCTCTAAGGAAATCATGAGACCTAGTTTTTAGGTCCTGGAAAACAAAGGTAGTCGGTTTTCTATGACTAGATCCAAGTGATATGACGGAGATTAGACATGTGGTAACGGAGGTGCACGACAAAATCCGAAGCATCCTTTTATTGATGAGGACCGCTTGGTGCTACAATGAGTTCTCCAGGAAGTCTAAGAGGTTCACCGTACAACAACTCAGCTGATGATGCCTTGAGGTCTGGTCGAAACGCGCGGATTCCGAGTAAAACAACTGACAGGGCTTGAAGCCATGTCGTCTCTGGGTGGCACATGATCGCAGTCTTGAGTTGCCGATGGAAACGCTCGACCATTCCGTTGGAACATGGATGCCAGCTGCAGGTGCAATGTCGATCGATGCCTAATGTCATACCCAGGTGGCGAAACAAATAAGATTCAAATTGTCTTCCTTGATCCTTGAAGTAATCCGAGATGGCGTACCAAAACGAGGGATCCAGCAGTTGATAAGTGCTTCTGCGACTTCTTGGGCTGTTATACTTTGCAGTGGCCAAACCTCAGGCCTTCTCGTAAACCTATCTACAACTGTAAGGCAATATCGATAGGGGCCAGCAGGAGGAAGTGGTCCTATGCGATCAATTTGTATGTGTTTAAAACAGGACGAAGGTTGAATAAAACTACCAGGTCGAAAGTGAACATGTCTAAATACTTTAGCTCTTTGGCAATACTGACAAGTGCGTGCCCAATTGCGGCAATCTTTTTGTATGTTAGACCACACAAAACGTTTTTAAATAAGTATCACAGAGGTTTTTATACCAGGATGACTCAGTCCATGTAAGGAGTAAAAACACATTACGTCTATATTGCTCAGGAACATAAGGACGGTATGTCGATGGTGTAACGTCACAGTAGATCTTCTTATCTGAACCAGGAATGGTTATGAGTTTTAGTTGGAGTGAAGTGTTTCCTGAAAGGAGATCTTGCAATTCAGCATCATCCTTTTGAGCACTTACAAGGGATTGCAAGTCAATCGGTATGGAGAAGTTTAGAGCTTCAATACGGGACAAGGTGTCTGCGACAATGTTTGTAGAACCAGAGATGTGCTGAATGTCGCTTGAAAACTGTAAAATAAAAGTAAGCTGATTGAGTTTGATGGGAGGCAGTTTATCTCGTCTTTGCTGGAAAGCATAAATTAAGGGCTTGTGATCTGTAAAGATAGTGAAAGGTTGTGCTTCGAGTACATGTCAAAAATGCTGTACTGCTTTATAGACAGCATACAATTCACGGTGATAGGCCGGCCAGTCCTTTTGCTTTTCGTTAAGTTTGTGAGAAAAGAAATCTAAGGGTTGTCAGGAAGACTCTGTAAATTTCTGCAGGCAGGCACCTACAGAGTTTGCAGACACATCTGTAAACAATCCAAGGCGATCTTCAGGATCAGGGTGATTGAGCAATGTAGCATTGGTAAGGTTTTCCTTACACCTAGTAAAAGCTTTTTCTAAATCCTCGTTCCAGTTCACAGGTTGGGAGCCTTTTAAGTCCAGCAAGTGCATCGTGGAGGGAAGACTGATATTTAGCTGCACTAGGAATAAAGCAACGATAGAAATTCATCATACCCAGAAACCTACGAAGATCACGACCAGTCTGTGGTCTTTTAAACTGTTGGATGGCAATGACATGATCTAGCAAAGCTTTAGTTCCAACTGCAGATACTTCGTAGCCAAGAAAGGTAACTGCAGAGGATGCAATGACACTCTTTTTAACATTTACTAAAATATCATAGTCAGAGAGACGTTTAAAGAGGATGTTCACATGCTTCATGTGTTCTTCCTGACTGTGAGAAGAGATCAGAATGTCATTGATGTAAGCAAAACAGATATTTAGACCAGAAAGAACTTCATCAATAAACCTTTGAAATGTCTGTCCAGCATTTCGAAGCCCAAATCCCATAAAAGGAAACTCAAATAATCCAAACGGAGTGGTAATTGTGGTTTTGGGAATGTCGTCAGGATTTACAGGGATCTGAGTGTAGGCTTTAACTAAGTCGATTACACTAAATACAGTAAAACCACGTAAGCAATGACCAAAGTCATGTACAGTATATGTCTAACAGGATACCGGTCGGGAATTGTCCTGACGTTGAGTGCACGATAGTTTCCACATGGGCGCCATCCATTTGTCTTCTTGAGTACCATATGGAGAGGTGAAGCCCAAGGACTATCATAACAACGAGCAATACCTTCCTGAACCATTGCGTCAAACTGACTTAGCTATTTCAAGACGGTCAGGAGCGAGATGACGGGGACGACAAAACACTGGCGGACCTTCAGTTGGCCGAATATAATGTAAAGTCGAATGTCGAACATTCCAAGGAAATCCAGATGGGCGGATTAACTCTGAAAAAGCTGCAAAAATCTCATGATGGGGAGTGTTTTCAGAGAGGGCCTTTACACTGAGTTGAGAGTTCTCAGCTGGTTGGCAGAAAGTCACGAAACCTGTTGTTCCGTTGACAAGACGTTTATTACGATAATCTGGCAAGAGACTGAAATAAGCCAAAAAATCAGAACCAATAATTAGCAGGTGTACATCAGCTACAATGAAGCGCCATGTCAAAGAACGCCGAAAACCAAAATCTAATTTAAGGTTTATGTAACCATAAGTACATATAGTTGAGTTGTTCGCAGCACTTAATGTGTAGTCAGTTGGGCAACGTCGATCAGGTAGTAGTCGTTAAGGAAAATAACAGAGGTCAGATCCGGTGTCAATAAGGAATCGGTTTCGACTAGTTCGATCTGTAACATAAAGGCGGCTACCAGCAGTTGTGCAGTCCGGTGCCGCCATTACTGACTGCTGCTGGAGTTTTCCTGAAAAGTGCAAGGAAGGATGCATTTTGTAGAATTTTTACCAAACTTAGTGTGATACCAGCACATACGTGCTGATTTTTTCTTCCGTTCTATGCTTTGACATTGAACGACTTCAAGGGTGACTACGAGACCGATTGTTATGTTTGAAATTTGCAAATTTGATCGGAAAGAGAACGAAGTGTATCTAACAAGGCGTTAAAAAGCTGAGTCAGGAGATATTGAGTTTACGGCAGCCGACTTAAGGACGGGTGGTTGAGCTACTTCGATGATTTTCTCAGCTAACTCAGCCAATTCGTCCAGCGAAAGATCAAGTTGAGTGGTTAAAATCGCCTGAGCGTGAGGAGGTAGGTGCCGTAACCAAAGCTGACGAAGAAGGTTGTCCTGAAGAGTCGAGGATCTAGCTAGGGAGCGTAGATGACGTAGGAATTGTGACGGTTTTCGATCACCTAATTCTTCATCGCTGAGAAGTTGTCGTACTCGCTGCTCCTCCGATGCTGACAATCATTGAATTAGTTGAGTTCGTAGAACGTTGAACTTGTATGTCTTCGGTGGGTTAGTGATGATGTCCTCCACTTCGGTTGCGTAGCGAGTGTCTAGTTGAGCCACAACGTAATTGAATTTTGTTTCATCGCTAGTAATTCCAGATATTATGAGTTGAGATTTTGCTTGTGAAAACCAGAGAATTGGTCTATCTGCCTAAAATGGAGGTAACTTCACATCAACCCGATTTACAGCAGTTGCATTTGACTGCGGGATTGTATTATGTTCTCTTGCAATTTTCGGACTCAATTCAACATTTGCAGCTCTTAGTTCTTCCAACTGCCTTTCGATTTCTCCTAGTGACATCGTGAAAACCAACCTGGTAGAAGTAGGTTTAATTTTAATTTAGCAAAGAACAATGTTTTAGTTAAATTATAGGTGAAAGTAGACTGTTGAAAATGTTCTTTTAGTAGGGGTCACCAATTATAGCTGTTTAGGTCTTCAGTTCCGTAATTAATTAAGTTCAAAGAAGAAAAGCTATATTGAAAATAAATATTGTATTTTTTACATCAATCACAATTCCAATATTTTATAAATAAAAACAAAAACATTTAAATTATGAAAAATATGATTTGTTTAAAATTAAAACCACATGATAAACTTTGGTGCATAGTCAGTTGCCGCTACAGATATCATTAATTACACTTACTCAAAGGTAAGTGGGCGAGATGAGGCCTCTAACCGGCTTTTGCGTTACTCATTAGCTATGAAGGAGGTTTTTATCCTCGTTCTTATGTCTTGGACACATAGTCGCACTTCAAAAACAAGTGAAACAAGTAGCTCGCGATTTTTTTTGTTACTACAAACCTTAGCAATGGACCAACTATAGGGACCTATAGACAGCGAGCACCGCATTCCGGCCACATGGGCAGGATAGTAATGAGAGGCATTGTAACTATCACAAGAATTATTCTTATAGCAACCAGTAACCTCTCATTACTAGGTTACTGCAACGATTCTTCTTGTAGGGTAATTAACCTCACTAAGAGGTGAGTCAACCGGAATTGAACCCCTATTGAAAAACAGTGCAAATAGAATACCCCCGTCGCAGCAATCCTGCGTACTCAGCGAATTTCCAATGCATAATATATGTCTTAATACCACATAAACCGCATACCAAGTTTCATAGAAATATATTCACGTATAAGCGATGTATAATATTTTAATTATTCTTCATAAGATTAAGATTGGTGATGAGTACTAGGTTTGCTGAAATAAGGAACACAAACAATTGGTTTTATGCAAATATAAATAGAATATAACTAGGCGAAGCCACATACCAAGTTTAATCAATATTTAATCATAATAAAGCGCTATATAACATTTTCATTATTCTCCATAAGAATAATATGGGGACAAAATAAGCAGGTTTTCTGCAAAAAGGAACAAAAAAAAGGGTTTTATGCAAATATCAATATAACTCAACACCACATACAAAGCCACATAACAAAGTTTAAGCCACATACAAAGTTTTATTAATTTACGTTGATAATTAAGGGATTCATTCCATTTTCATTATTCTCAATAAGAATAACATAGGGGCAGAGTACGCAGGTTTATTGCTATGGGAGAATAAGCAAAAAAGTTTTTTTGTGCAAATATCAATATACCAGTACTACGTGAAGCCACATACCAAGTTTCATCAATATACATTCATAAATAATCGAGATATCAAATTTTATTTATTCTCCATAAGGATAACATTGGGCAACGTACTTTGTTTAGCACTTTAAATATCCCTGCAACGGTTAGTCGTAGAATCATAATTTAAACACCAAAATGATTGTTTTGTGGAGCTGAACTGATTGGTAAAAGCAAATGTGAAGTTTATATTAAAATGAACTGAGGAACAGCCAAAAACATTTTTCCCATAAGATTTTATGAGCAGGTTTTTTGGATTTTCTCAGCAACCACTTAAGCTAGGTTAATAATTTAAAATACTAAATTATTTGTTTTTTTAAGCTCTATAAAATTCTCAAAACCAAAATTGGGTGTTTTAAAAATTTTAGAGTGAAAAGTGCATAAAACTGATTTTTGGAAAATTTAAAACCCCCATAAACCCCCCTTCCCATGGTCCGATTTTTCTGGTTTTCGAACTTGTCGAAGAAATAAATGTCACTTTACACATTTGAGCCAAATTTCATCGAAATCGGACGTTTTTTACTCAAGTTATCGTGTTAACGGACACACACACATACACACACACACACACACATATATATATATATATATATATATATATATATATATATATATATATATATATATATATTTGAACGAATAGTGTTTTAGCATCTGGGGACATAAAAATAAAAAGTTTTCATGGTCTTGGGCTTAAGTCCTACCATGAGACCTACGGTAATAGCTTCTTTCCTATAGAGGAAATTCGCTAAAATGGAAAATAAATTTTCTATAGGTACACAAACTAAATAGAACTTCATTTGACTATAGTTTTTCCTGTTATTTCACTTATTTTCTGAAGAAAAACTGTGCAAAAATTGAATAATTTACTATGTAAAAACACATTTGGGATTGATGTTTATGCAAATACAAGCAGACGCAAGAGGAAAATTAGCAAATCTCTAAATTACCTTTCTGTTAGAAACTTGACATTTAAGTAGCACCGAATCTAAGGTCTTAGTATTATCCGTACAGTATTCGCGGGGGCCCTATTGGGATGTTGCTCATTATAAAGTTGTAAAACATAAGATTAATAAATCGTAAGAATAGGGTCTTAAGATATTAATTATTTTTAACCGTTGACTAGTTTTTAATCTTTGTTTCTTTCAGACAGACATGACAACCACTTTAGAAAGCAAGCAAATACGGTGCGTCATCTAATTGAAGTACTCGCCATCAGGGAGCAAAGAGGTAAGTGGGCGAGATGAGGCCTCTAACCGGCTTTTGCGTTACTCATTAGCTATGAAGGAGGTTTTTATCCTCGTTCTTATGTCTTGGACACATAGTCGCACTTCAAAAACAAGTGAAACAAGTAGCTCGCGATTTTTTTTGTTACTACAAACGTTAGCAATGGATCAACTATAGGGACCTATAGACAGCGAGCACCGCATTCCGGCCACATGGGCAGGATAGTAATGAGAGGCATTGTAACTATCACAAGAATTATTCTTATAGCAACCAGTAACCTCTCATTACTAGGTTACTGCAACGGTTCTTCTTGTAGGGTAATTAACCTCACTAAGAGGTGAGTCAACCGGAATTGAACCCCTATTGAAAAACAGTGCAAATAGAATACCCCCGTCGCAGCAATCCTGCGTACTCCGCGAATTTCCAATGCATAATATATGTCTTAATACCACATAAACCGCATACCAAGTTTCATAGAAATATATTCACGTATAAGCGATGTATAATATTTTAATTATTCTTCATAAGATTAAGATTGGTGATGAGTACTAGGTTTGCTAAAATAAGGAACACAAACAATTGGTTTTATGCAAATATAAATAGAATATAACTAGGCGAAGCCACATACCAAGTTTAATCAATATTTAATCATAATAAAGCGCTATATAGCATTTTCATTATTCTCCATAAGAATAATATGGGGACAAAATAAGCAGGTTTTCAGCAAAAAGGAAAAAAAATGGGGTTTTATGCAAATATCAATATAACTCAACAAGTTTAAGCCACATACAAAGTTTTATTAATTTACGTTGATAATTAAGGGATTCATTCCATTTTCATTATTCTCAATAAGAATAACATAGGGGCTGAGTACGCAGGTTTATTGCTATGGGAGAATAAGCAAAAAAGTTTTTTTGTGCAAATATCAATATACCAGTACTACGTGAAGCCACATACCAAGTTTCATCAATATACATTCATAAATAATCGAGATATCAAATTTTATTTATTCTCCATAAGGATAACATTGGGCAACGTACTTTGTTTAGCACTTTGAATATCCCTGCAACGGTTAGTCGTAGAATCATAATTTAAACACCAAAATGATTGTTTTGTGGAGCTGAACTGATTGGTAAAAGCAAATGTGAAGTTTATATTCAAATGAACTGAGGAACAGCCAAAAACATTTTTCCCATAAGATTTTATGAGCAGGTTTTTTGGATTTTCTCAGCAACCACTTAAGCTAGGTTAATAATTTAAAATACTAAATTATTTGTTTTTTTAAGCTCTATAAAATTCTCAAAACCAAAATTGGGTGTTTTAAAAATTTTAGAGTGAAAAGTGCATAAAACTGATTTTTGGAAAATTTAAAACCCCCATAAACCCCCCTTCCCATGGTCCGATTTTTCTGGTTTTCGAACTTGTCGAAGACATAAATGTCACTTTACACATTTGAGCAAAATTTCATCGAAATCGGACGTTTTTTACTCAAGTTATCGTGTTAACGGACACACACACATACACACACACATATATATATATAAATTTGAACGAATAGTGTTTTTAGCATCTGGGGACCTAAAAACAAAAAGTTTTCATTGTCTTGGGCTTAAGTCTTACCATGAGACCTACGGTAATAGCTTCTTCCCTATAGAGGAAATTCGCTAAAATGGAAAATAAATTTTCTATAGGTACACAAACTAAATAGAACTTCATTTGACTATAGTTTTTCCTGTTATTTCACTTATTTACTGAAGAAAAACTGTGCAAAAATTGAATAATTTACTATGTAAAAACACATTTGGGATTGATGTTTATGCAAATGCAAGCAGACGCAAGAGGAAAATTAGCAAATCTCTAAATTACCTTTCTGTTAGAAACTTGACATTTAAGTGGCACCGAATCTAAGGTCTTAGTATTATCCGTATAGTATTTGCGGGGGCCCTATTGGGATGTTGCTCATTATAAAGTTGTAAAACATAAGATTAATAAATCGTAAGAATAGGGTCTTAAGATATTAATTATTTTTAACCGTTGACTAGTTTTTAATCTTTGTTTCTTTCAGACAGACATGACAACCACTTTAGAAAGCAAGCAAATACGGTGCGTCATCTAATTGAAGTACTCGCCATCAGGGAGCAAAGAGGTAAGTGGGCGAGATGAGGCCTCTAACCGGCTTTTGCGTTACTCATTAGCTATGAAGGAGGTTTTTATCCTCGTTCTTATGTCTTGGACACATAGTCGCACTTCAAAAACAAGTGAAACAAGTAGCTCGCGATTTTTTTTGTTACTACAAACCTTAGCAATGGATCAACTATAGGGACCTATAGACAGCGAGCACCGCATTCCGGCCACATGGGCAGGATAGTAATGAGAGGCATTGTAACTATCACAAGAATTATTCTTATAGCAACCAGTAACCTCTCATTACTGGGTTACTGCAACGATTCTTCTTGTAGGGTAATTAACCTCACTAAGAGGTGAGTCAACCGGAATTGAACCCCTATTGAAAAACAGTGCAAATAGAATACCCCCGTCGCAGCAATCCTGCGTACTCAGCGAATTTCCAATGCATAATATATGTCTTAATACCACATAAACCGCATACCAAGTTTCATAGAAATATATTCACGTATAAGCGATGTATAATATTTTAATTATTCTTCATAAGATTAAGATTGGTGATGAGTACTAGGTTTGCTGAAATAAGGAACACAAACAATTGGTTTTATGCAAATATAAATAGAATATAACTAGGCGAAGCCACATACCAAGTTTAATCAATATTTAATCATAATAAAGCGATATATAGCATTTTCATTATTCTCCATAAGAATAATATGGGGACAAAATAAGCAGGTTTTCTGCAAAAAGGAACAAAAAAAAGGGGTTTTATGCAAATATAAATATAACTCAACAAGTTTAAGCCACATACAAAGTTTTATTAATTTACGTTGATAATTAAGGGATTCATTCCATTTTCATTATTCTCAATAAGAATAACATAGGGGCTGAGTACGCAGGTTTATTGCTATGGGAGAATAAGCAAAAACTTTTTTTGTGCAAATATCAATATACCAGTACTACGTGAAGCCACATACCAAGTTTCATCAATATACATTCATAAATAATCGAGATATCAAATTTTATTTATTCTCCATAAGGATAACATTGGGCAACGTACTTTGTTTAGCACTTTGAATATCCCTGCAACGGTTAGTCGTAGAATCATAATTTAAACACCAAAATGATTGTTTTGTGGAGCTGAACTGATTGGTAAAAGCAAATGTGAAGTTTATATTCAAATGAACTGAGGAACAGCCAAAAACATTTTTCCCATAAGATTTTATGAGCAGGTTTTTTGGATTTTCTCAGCAACCACTTAAGCTAGGTTAATAATTTAAAATACTAAATTATTTGTTTTTTTAAGCTCTATAAAATTCTCAAAACCAAAATTGGGTGTTTTAAAAATTTTAGAGTGAAAAGTGCATAAAACTGATTTTTGGAAAATTTAAAACCCCCATAAACCCCCCTTCCCATGGTCCGATTTTTCTGGTTTTCGAACTTGTCGAAGACATAAATGTCACTTTACACATTTGAGCAAAATTTCATCGAAATCGGACGTTTTTTACTCAAGTTATCGTGTTAACGGACACACACACATACACACACACATATATATATATAAATTTGAACGAATAGTGTTTTTAGCATCTGGGGACCTAAAAACAAAAAGTTTTCATGGTCTTGGGCTTAAGTCTTACCATGAGACCTACGGTAATAGCTTCTTCCCTATAGAGGAAATTCGCTAAAATGGAAAATAAATTTTCTATAGGTACACAAACTAAATAGAACTTCATTTGACTATAGTTTTTCCTGTTATTTCACTTATTTACTGAAGAAAAACTGTGCAAAAATTGAATAATTTACTATGTAAAAACACATTTGGGATTGATGTTTATGCAAATGCAAGCAGACGCAAGAGGAAAATTAGCAAATCTCTAAATTACCTTTCTATTAGAAACTTGACATTTAAGTGGCACCGAATCTAAGGTCTTAGTATTATCCGTACAGTATTCGCGGGGGCCCTATTGGGATGTTGCTCATTATAAAGTTGTAAAACATAAGATCAATAAATCGTAAGAATAGGGTCTTAAGTTATTAATTATTTTTAACCGTTGACTAGTTTTTAATCTTTGTTTCTTTCAGACAGACATGACAACCACTTTAGAAAGCAAGCAAATACGGTGCGTCATCTAATTGAAGTACTCGCCATCAGGGAGCAAAGAGTGCTTTTAACTTGTTTTTTATTCCAACTTGAAAAGTTACTGGTGGCAGATAGCAAGTAAACATTTTTATAGAGCACTGCATTTTCCATTTTGGTTGGGGTTATCTAACCAAATGTTAGGTCATATTTACATGAAATGGATTTTATAAATGTTATACAATTTGAGTTAGAAAGTATAACTAACAAAAGGTGGTGTTTCAATATGAAATCAAATATCTGCAAACTAAACACACTTAACTTAATGAAACTACAAGAGCTTATTTGGCTGGTAACAAGTTTTAAATTTGCAACGGAGACATTAATCATAGAACAAATGTCATTTACTGAGGTGGAATGTTAGATTGCATCTCAAAAGGTTGATTGTCGGCAGTTCAATTGGGTCAATTGTATTTTATGATTGTTTTCTAGTAGTAGTTTTGAATATGTATGTATGCATATTCAGTTTCATGTGTATATATTGTTTTTCTTATATATATATATATATATATATATATATATATATATATATATATATATATATATATATAATTAAAAATGTTACTTCTCTACTAGTTTTAAGGTGACTTAGTTACAATCGGTGGAGTATGTTTATAATTGTTATTTGTTTAAATAAAAAAATAACAATAAGAAATCTAAATTTAACAACGGGTTTTTAAATAGTAACATATGGTCATATATATCGAAACATGTTACTCAATATATTATTTTAAGGAAAACTTTATAAATAATTGTTAAAACCAATTACTTGACTCAGATGAATGTAAAATGCATGTAATGAGGTGCTGAAGAAGGTAATCGCATTTGAAAGAAAGCTAAAATAGAACTATTTACAGAAGCAGACATCACTGCAGAGGCAAAATGTAGACGACTTAGAAGGATGGATTTTAAAAATCATAAATATCAGTTTTCTGCTTCAAAATATAAATGGCTGAGGAAGCACTCAAGAGATCAAGACCTAGACGAAGTGGTCAAATGCCAAGGGACCTAATTAAAGTAGGAGCTACTAAAGTCACCATGCAAGACAGAACAACGTGGTGTCTAAATTAATGTAAAAAATCAACTATACTAAATTCAATCTTGTGTTATCATCCCAACATGTTTTAATTTTGTGAAATCTTAAGGATGTATGATTAGACTTGAGATAAGGGATTTATGAGTTGAACGAAACTGCTGTAAAAATAAATATAAGAGAATAATGTTAACTCAAAGAATTTGTAACATATCTAAATTCACTAAGTAATAGTTTTATATATCGAAATCTTATAACGTAGAATTTAAGGTAATACAAAAACCTGCTTATTTTTTGTTAATGCAAAATAATATACCAGTAGAACATCAACTGCAAAACGTAACATGTTTTCTGGCTTATCCAAAGTGTTAAGTGTAAGAGAAGAGCTAGATAAACAGGCCAAGAAAACAGTAATTTCCTGCACTCTGCATACACAAAAGCGATAATTACTTTGAGAGCGAAGGTAAATTATGACTGATCAGCTCTTACAAGGTTTGTGTAAGATTTTGGATTTCAATAAGCAACATCGCTATATATCGTTGATTTTGTATGACATAATCCACATATGTTTAGTAAATAGTGCTTTATTTTGGGCTGACATTATATCAATAGGCTTACGCTTTTAAAAGTTAAATTAATTAATACTCATGCTAAATTATTTTTTGGAATAGAAATTTTAATTGCGGATGTATATTTTACATGAATGTAAAAATGTATGTATCATGATGTTTTAAATGTTCACACTAAAGAATATGTGCTTATAATTACGTTTAAATAATAAAAAGTTTGCTTATCACAAAGCAACCCCCCTCTCCCTTTAGGTCCTCCTGCGAAGCGCTTGGAAAGGGTTTGCAGGATCTCCCTTTTTAACTGCTACATAAACCCTTTCATTAAAGTTAATGTATAACATTAAAGAGGAAAATATGATCAAAAAATCCCTATTATGTACAACGTTAACGTTTTACTTGAGTTGCATGTACAAGTCCTTTTATATGTTCACAAATGAGTCGTTTTTTTTCAAAATACTACATCTTAAGACAAAAACATTGTTTTAAAATTCTAAAAACGAGCATGAGTAGAATTAACTTTCTTCTGACAATTCCCTTTTATATGTTAATAACATAATTATAATAGCCGCAAACTGGGATCCAGCGGAACTCCGCAACGATCCTTTTCCCTATTTGCAGATTTTTCCGTGGGGTAGACCGAAGCCTTAAGCAATTATAACTATGTAAAATTATTGTTGATTATTATTGCTAATATAAATTATAGTTCAAAATGTCTTATGAAACGATCAACAGCAGTTACAGCTGTATTTTCACTTTTCAAACTGTATTAAGGGTGTCCGATTCAAGTCCTGAAATACAAACTAAACCGTAAATTAGAGTTTTTCGTTTTGAATATACGAAACAATTTAATATATTTTTCTCTCAGATTTTATTAAATCAAGAGCCTTTGAAATATCAGTCTGTTTTTTCGCTTTCATGATTGACAGCTAATAGGGACGGTAGGTTTGATTGGTGACCAAATGCCAGAATGTGATTTCTGAACTCATATAGCTTAGTTGATTTCTAAAAAAAAAAATTAATCAGAAAATAGCAATATGCAAATGTTTCGGTTGTTTGGGAGATTAACCATAATACAATAACGTTTTAGTTTGCGTCTGATATTAAGTTTAACACAAATTAAACAGTGGAGTATTATTTGCATATAAGAAGCTGAATATAATGAACAAATATCGTAACTGAATACACATTAAATGACAGGGTTTGATTTAAGTTACTTTTTAAAAGTCCTGTTTACTAATTTCGAGCTAAAGCTTATAAATTTGAAACAAAAAAGTTTCTATTTCAAATTGTATTGTATAGTCATCACGAAATGCGTTAAATATTCCTAAAGTATTCGTGTTAAGAACCAAATTCACTGAGTGAGTGTGTGTGAGGGAGCGAGATGAGTACCGGCTTATTATATCACTCATTAACGGCAACGGAGTTTATTTTATGATTTGAAAATAGTCCTGCTGGATAAATATATTGTTTAAAAACCCTTTAATGCTCTAACCTCATTGATTGAAAATTGCCAAAAGCCAAAATGATAGCATTTCAGCAAACTTTATAGAGAAAATCGTGTGTGGACAGCATGAATCACAACTTTAGGATCGGTCAAAGACCACCACCTCCACCTTTCCCTTGCCGAGTATTGTTAGCTCTAAAAATAAATACTACATTTAATAATCACGAACACTTAATTTCACACTTTATTGATATCCAAAACTCCCAATCCTTATTACTTACGAAACAATGCAATTGTATAATAATATATATATATATAATATTTCCTTCTTTAGGTAGATAACTGGGTAAAACCAATGGGCAATTTTTACCAACCTTGCTTATGATTAATGAAATAACTATTCCTACACTAAAAAAAAAACAGATTTCTGAAAATTACTTTTGATGAGCTCGTATTGTGATTTTTTTACAAAGGACCAACGCCCAGTTACACCATAGCTGAAAAACGCAAATGAAAGATTGTATAAACAGTGGTTCATAATCATGTAAATTAGGGAATTTCATTTACGCCGTAGTATAGAGGACTCGTAGCTTTATCAAATATAGCTGAAACACGCAAATGAAATATTGAGTAAACAGTGGTTCATAATCATGTAAATTAGGGAATTTCATTTACGACGTAGTATAGAGGACTCGTAGCTTTATCAAATATAGCTGAAACACGCAAATGAAATATTGAGTAAACAGTGGTTCATAATCATGTAAATTAGGGAATTTCATTTACGACGTAGTATAGAGGACTCGTAGCTTTATCAAATATAGCTGAAACACGCAAATGAAATATTGAGTAAACAGTGGTTCATAATCATGTAAATTAGGGAATTTCATTTACGACGTAGTATAGAGGACTCGTAGCTTTATCAAATATAGCTGAAACACGCAAATGAAATATTGAGTAAACAGTGGTTCATAATCATGTAAATTAGGGAATTTCATTTACGCCGTAGTATAGGGAACTCGTAACTTTATCAAATATAACACTTTTATATTTTATCATGATTCAGAGAACAAAGCAGATGAGCCACACTATTTACTTGTAATTTAAAAATAACGTTAGGACAGTGATTCCTTCATATGGGTCAGTAATAATTGCTTTTGCTTAAAATTAATATTGTGATCGGAATCATTATTAACCAGCTAAGTTAGTATTTAATCACACTTTTAAAGGGAATATTTTCAATAACTTTCAAACGAAAGTTAAATTAATCTATTTACTGCTTCAGTTATTTATCATAAATTATCATAAAACTCAACCACATGATTTGGTTTCTCTTACACTAATTTGAGAACATTGTTTTTGTTGGTTTTTTTCAAGTAAGCAACTGAACACACGAATAATAACCTCTAAGTAAGTTAATACGAAACATATGATAGAGGTTTCTATCGTCACTTAAACTGACATATTTAGATATTCTTTCCTTTTGACATAGTCCTGTGTAAACATCAAAAGTGAGGGATGAGTATGCAGATTCTATAGAACCGAAAACGCCGCAACATTTAATTTAAGTACCCGCTACCATGGAACTGGGAGTGCTTTTGTCTTGTTTTACTTCAGACTTCATAGCTAGTATAAATCAGATATCAAAAATAGTAATAGCTATTACAATTTAATTTGAGAAAATTCAAAATACCTAAGCCAAATGTATTAACGATACAAATATTTGCTTAATAAGACCAGCAAATATACAGAGTGTTCAAAAAGGGTGTTTTAGAAATTTCGGAGGCTGGTAGGACTTTCCAATTTAAATAAAAAATGTTATATAAACATAGGTCGAAACATTTTACGTTTAGCCGCTAGCCGCCATTTTGTATTTTTAATAAAAATATCAATATTTCGTGAACTATTTAAGCAACAGAAACTAAACTTTGCACGTACGTTAAATAACCAACGAAGCAAATATTAACAAATTATTCTTAAGTTGTATTAAATATTTTCTAAATAGTGCCCGTTTTAATATTCTAAAGTGAAATAACAAACAAACCATTAATTTTATAAAAAATGTACAACATACAAAACAGATAAATATTCTTATCAAAAGTCTAATGACACTTTGTTCAACGCAACCCATCAACGCATCAGCGAGAAAATGTACTTTTAAGGTTTCCTTGCACATGTCGGGGACGAGAAGCAGTGATTTGGGCACTCATTGTTGACCCCGACTTGTGCAAGCAAACCTTAAAAGTGCATTTTCTTGCTAATGCGTTTGACAGATTGCGTTGAAAAAATTGTTATTAGGTTTGTGATAGTAATGTTTATCTTTTTTGTATCTTGTAATTTTGCTATAAAATTAATGGTTTGTTTGTTATTTGACTTTAAAATATTAAAACGAGCGCCATTTTGAAAATATTTAAGACAATTTAATAATAATTTGTTATTATATGCTTCTTTGGTTATTTAACGTACGTGCTAAGTTTATTTTATGTTTCTTAAACATTTCACGAGATATTAATCTTTTCGTTAAAAATATAAAATGGCGGCTAGCGGCTACACGGGAATTTTTTCGACCGATGTTTATATACATTTTTTGTTCAAATTGATTAGTATACTACCAGCCCCCGAAGTTTGTAATGGCCCTTTCTGAACACCCTGTTAAAGATATGAATGGATATCTGATAATAGTTAGGTTCATTTAAACATTTTCCGTTATAATAAATGCACATCTAAGGCTATTTGAAGGAATTAATTTATGGCTTAAGTGGAAAGACTCGCTGTCACTTTATGTACTGACCACTAAAACACACTGTTACTACAGCAGTATCTTATTTCACCAAACATAATTCTTAGCATCGAATTATTTGTTTTATTAGAAAGAAATCAACAAGAGTATATCATTAAGTTGAGTTTTCATTGCTTTTCAAATATTTAGACATTTGATTAATCGATAATTAACCTAAAATAGTGGAGGTGGCCTACATTACTACATTGACTAGGATTACAATTAAAGATGAATTAAATAAAATCAGAAATAAAATGGAAAATAACATTAGCCTATGATGAACAGAAGGATTAATTAAGATGTTTTAGTATTCTAGAAATGATTATGTGCCGGAAATACATTGCGGTTTTATTCTTAATTCTGCGTGTTTCTATATGTTCCTTAAAGATTGACTGATATTATGTACCTGTCTGTCCAATGTAAAACTCGTTACAGTCTGAGCATTGCATTTTGTAAAGTCCGGATTGAGCATAGTCATTAGGCTCTCAGTAATCAACCGCACTGCCTCAGTAATGCAAGGAGCACGTAAAAGAGATAGAGAAGGTCAGAGAATTTAACAGGTGATAAGAGAAGCAAAGCTAAAAGTCTTATAAGAATTCATGCAGTCAAGAAGTAAAACTAATGTATACAACTCCAATGTGCTCTTTTTAAATTAACTGCAATAAACGGTAGTTAGGAACTACAGTTTTGAAATTTATTACTGATAGTTCCTTACTCATATGTCAACATTTTTTAGAAAAAATAAAACCATACATTTAATGGTAAAGTAATTATTGTTATGATAGGAGGGGGAGGGGGCGGTAAACTAAATTGACAACAGAGATTTTGCTGGACCCGAGATTATAGGTCCGGAAAACCAAAGACGACCAACAAATCTCGCTTCTTTGACCCCACGTCAGTCTCAACATTTATCTTTAAAGTAAGAGGTAACCCATCTTGACGGGCACCTAAGTAGAATAATGAAAAAATAAGAATATGTTTCCAGTAAATGTCTATTGGAAAAGGGTGTGAGATTCGATAGAGAGATGGAAATACACACTTAAAACTAATAACAAAATAGAGTGAAGCATTTGATATTTTCACCGGTATAATATTTAGTATATTACCATTATGCTTACTATATTATAAGTGTTATAGTATGTTTTAGACCGAGGTGGTAATCTTTATCTTTATATATAAGTCAAAATTGTGGGAGTTTGGCAAATCACAGGATAATGGGAGACGGCTCAAATTAAAGGTCTCGATCCCAATACATCCATAAATAATCGAGATATAACATTTTACTTATTCTCCATAAGGATAACTTTGGACAACGTACTGTGTTTAGCACTCTGAATATCTCTGCAACAGTTGGACGTAGAACAACAATTAAAACATCAAAATTATCGTTTTTTAGAGCTAAACTTATTAGTAAAAATAAATGTGAAATTTTTAGTAAAATAATCTAAAGAAAATCCAAAATCATTTTTCCTATAAGATTAACATGGGAAATTTATGGACGAGTTTGTTTAATTTTCTCCACAACCAAATTAACCTAAGTTAATGGTTAAACATACTAAATTATTTGTTTTTTAAGCTCTATAAAATGGCTATAATCAAAATTGAGTGTTATAACAATTTTAGGAAAAAATAAAAAAACTGATTTTTGGAAAATTTAAAACCCCCCTTCCTATGGTCTGATCGGTCTGCTTTTCGAACTTAAAGTCATAAATGATAATCTCCACATTTTTGCTAAATTTCATAAAAATCGGACGTTTCTTTCAAAAGTTATCGAAGTAACGGACACACACACACACACACACACACACACACACACAAACACACACACACACACACACACACACACACACACACACACACACGCACACACACACATATATATATATGTGTATGTATGTAGATATATATGTATATATAGATATAAATTTTAACGAATAGTGTTTTTGGCATCTGGGGACCTCAAAACAAAAAGTTAACATGGTCTCGAAGTTAAGTCTTACCATGCCACCTACGGTATTAGCTTCTTTCCTATAGGGGAAATTCGCTAAAATACGACTTACAACACTATAAAGTATATTTACTCTTATACTGTACTAACATATGAGACGGTAAAACATACATAATATATGATTCAAGGCGATCGAAATGCAAAATTTCGTGCTTCTAGGTGAAATGTTTTGGCCAGGGCGTTGAACGGAATTTCGTATTTATAGATATAGATTTACAATGATTTTAATGAAATTTTGTATTTATGTTTTTGATTGGGCCTGATGATGACCGGTATAACTAGTTGGAATCGATCGCCTTGAACCATATTTTGTGTATATTTTACTGTCTCGTATGTAAGTACAGTATAAGTGTAAATATACTTTTAGTGATGTAAATCGTATTTTTATTTATCTACTTTGTGGTTAGATATTGGTTTAAATAGGAACTTCAGTTTAAAGAAGAAGTGTTTAATTTGTGCAAAGCAAATTTAAATTCAAAGTGGTTTTTAATCAAGTGTACTTAAACATTGTCGCTTCATTATTTTAAGCTAGCACTCATTGGAATGGGTCGCAACATGTAAATATAAACGTTCTCAACTCCCTCGTGGAGATCGTTAGTAAGTATATACAATGAACAGCTAAATTTGCTGGAAGATTTAAAACAATTTTTTTATATAGCAAGTTAAAAATTAACAAGTTAATAAAATTAACGTAAACGTATACTGTATTGAAACTATGATTCATCCAAATTTAAATGTAATAAAAATTCAGTTTTATTTGTTACTAGTGGTGTAAAAAATCTACTTCAATGTACCACTTAACTAATCTGAATAATAGTGATAAAATTGCATGATCACTAATTTTAAATATTCATTTTAAAGATTTTTTTTATTTTTTATATATATTAGGATAGTGGCAATTGTAGCACGAACCTTCATGATAGATTCCTTTGTTTCAACCCTGACGAAAACTAGAATAATCTCGTCATTTATATATTGCGAATTAAATCAGCCAGAATAAACTGTAATCATTGTTGTCACATTTAATTTACATATTTAACGTCTAAAAATGAATACGCTAAAAGCTAGAGCAATACTTTACAAACCGGTATTTAAAAATATTACTTAACTTATTCTTAAGTTTGGATATTACCTTAGTTGCAAATAAATTCAGGCATTGGCAACTGCTCTGGGAGGACTAGTTTAATCTGTCATGTGAGTGTAATCCTACCGGATGTAATGTCTTTCATCACTACTGTGGGCTTTAGTTGTCTCTCTTGGAGCATTCGATGTAAATTATTACTGACCTGTTATTTTAATTAAAATAAGGCTCTGCAGCAAATCCTTTTCAATATAAGTTACAATGGAAAAAGTACAGCGGGGCTTGATACTTAGGGGTGGAGGAAAAGTTTCTTTTAATTATTTTAAGCCTAATCTATATGTTTAATCGCAAAAATAATTAAATTGCATGTTTATTTGTTATCTGTTATTTTTTAACAGTCACGCAGAGATTATACTGACCTTTTCATAGCTTTTGCTAATTATATAAACAATTGGAGGTTTTTATAAACAATACAGTCAGGTGTTTGTGGGCGGATATTAATCGGGAATTTCTAAACTGCTCCGATCAATGAGTAGGAATATCGCCTACAAGCGAGCAATGATAAGCAACGGTGACATTTAAAAATATTGTTTGAACCTTTATATTGGCAAAACTCTCCAAACTAACATCCCAAACATTAATTGGACTGACCTAAGTGATCACCCTGGGTCATACAAATTCAATTTCAAACGGGGCAGTAAATACCCAAGAAAGACTTTGAACAACTCTAAATGGTGTATTTATTTTTTCGCAAGACCAGCAAGAAGCGACCCATTCCCACTTTTTAAGGCTGAAAAGATATTCGACCCTTGGATGTCAGAAGGCCCATTTTGGGCAGGTTAGTATCGATCGAAGTTAGGATGGATTGACGAAGACACATTCAATGTTACCTCAACGGACAAATGGATGTAACCATTGTTTTTGACCGGGGCCAAGTCTCGAGAAGGCGATAAATTTGCTAAAGGTAGCAATCTTTCCTCCCTCTTTTCAAGTCAAGTTGGGAGCTATGTAAGTCAAACAACAACAAAATTGTCGGAAACATAATAATTATTATTTAAAATCAAATTAGTTTGCCTTCCCCCAAACGCAATACACTCGACGGTGCTCTTTTGAGGTTGTTGAAGGTGGCGAGGAGGCAAATATCCTTGAATGGAAGATGGGAGCCAAGTACAAATTGAGTAATCCTCCTAAGCTGTTTTCCCCTCTCTCAATAACCTCTGAGAGGCCATATCACCTTATCGTCAAAAGAAATATGAAGCTGCTTATCGCACCTGCAGTGTCAACCGACTGGACGCCCAACAAGTTTGAAGTAAACAAGGAAACCAAGTTGGGGATACCCCAACTAAGACAAAGCAGTTAGTGAAAGTGAAAGTAGTGATTGATTTTCTTTCATAGCTTTGGTGAAAACGTGCCCAAGAGAAAAATTAATGCCAAAGTACCTGCAGGGCTTAGGATCTTAGCTCAGGATTTATCTTGGCACTCGAAACCTTCTACCACCATCTGCTGTGTGAAACCAAAGCATGCGAACCCAAACCAAGAGAGGAAGATGATTTGGAACCAGCTGTGAGAACTCTCATCTGCTAGTGAGGAGGGCAGTTATATATATAAAAAACATCTGTCATTTGTCAAAAATTTAAGGAGTAGATGACGGACTCGCTTTTAAAACTTCCTTGTGTTGGAAACTACATTTTAGCTTAGTTTTACAACGGAAAATGTGTAAAGTGAGTGTGAGAGTAGGGGGCATTAGTTCCTTCAAAACCAGCAAAGGCGCAGTGAGGATCCTGAGGATCCTCCCCCCCCCGTGACCTTGAAGCCAAATCAGCATGCAGGTGAGGAGCCCCCCCCCTAACCTTCCCCATAGCCAAGCACGAACCCCCCCCATGACGTCACCTGGCGTGAGGATCCACCTAATCAGCAAAGGTGCGGTGAGGATCCCCCCCCCCTGTGAGGTCATCACCCGGAATCAGCATGTAGGTGAGGAGCAAGTGAGGAACCCTCGGCTGACAGCACGCAAGTGAGGAGCCCCTGGCTGGCGGAATCAGCATGCAGGTGAGGAGCAAGTGAGGAGCCCTCGGCTGGCAGCATGCAAGTGAGGAGCCCCCGGCTGGCAGCACGCAAGTGAGGAGCCCCGACTGACAGCACGCAAGTGAGGAGGCCTCGGCTCGCAGCACGCAAGTGAGGAGACTCCCCCCCCGTGAGGTCATCACCCGGAATCAGCATGTAGGTGAGGAGCAAGTGAGGAGCCCTTGGCTGACAGCACGCAAGTGAGGAGCCCCCGGCTGGCGGCTCAGCATGCAGGTGAGGAGCCCTCAGCTGGCAGCACGCAAGTGAGGAGCCCCCGGCTGGCAGCACGCAAGTGAGGAGCCCTCGGCTAGCAGCACGCAAGTGAGGAGCCCCCGGCTGGCAGCACGAAAGTGAGGAGCCCCCGGCTGGCGGAATCAGCATGCAGGTGAGGAGCAAGTGAGGAGCCCTCAGCTGGCAGCACGCAAGTGAGGAGCCCCCGGCTGGCAGCACGCAAGTGAGGAACCCTCGGCTCGCAGCACGCAAGTGAGGAGCCCCCCCGTGAGGTCATCACCCGGAATCAGCATGTAGGTGAGGAGCAAGTGAGGAGCCCTCGGCTGACAGCACGCAAGTGAGGAGCCCCCGGCTGGCGGAATCAGCATGCAGGTGAGGAGCAAGTGAGGGGCCCTCGGCTGGCAGCACGCAAGTGAGGAGCCCCCGGCTGGCAGCACGCAAGTGAGGAGCCCTCGGCTGGCAGCACGCAAGTGAGGAGCCTCCCTGGCTGGCAGCACGCAAGTGAGGAGCCCCGACTGACAGCACACAAGTGAGGAGCCCTCGGCTAGCAGCACGCAAGTGAGGAGCCCCACCCCGTCGCCTGCAGCACTTTTCGTGATGACCTTGAACATGAGGAAAAAACTTTTGAAAATTAATAACTAGCCTATTTACCCACCGATTCCCACGGGACTTTTTCCAGAGTGTAAGCCTATCCCAGAGGAAGCGAATGACGAAAGAACCCCATAGATCCGCCATCAAACAAGGCTGCTATTAATTTATAACCGCGTTTTCCTTATGGGATATCAGCTGTTTACCGACCGATTTTGATGAAACTTCACCATATGTCGGGCAGCGACCTAAGTAAACCATCCCTTAAAGAAAATTGAAAATCCACCGTTAAACGGACCCGCTATTAATTTTTGAACGCGTTTTCCTTATGGGATCTCAGCTGTTTACCGACCGATTTTGATGAAACTTCACCACATGTCGGGCAGTGGTCTAGGTAAACCATCCCTTAAAGAAAATTGAAAATCCGCCGTTAAACGGGCCCGTTATTAATTTTTAAACGCGTTTTCCTTATATTATCTCAGCTGTTTACCGACCGATTTTGATGAAACTTTACCACATGTCAGGCAGCGGTCTAAGTAAACCATCCCACAGGACATTTTTTCCAGAGTGTAGGCCTATCCCAGAGGAAGCGAATGACGAAAGAACCCCATAGATCCGCCATCAAACAAGACCGCTATTAATTTATAACCGCGTTTTCCTTATGGGATCTCGGCTGTTTACCGCACAACCATGATGACGTCATAGTTTTCCTGGAACCAGTAGCGATGACGTATTCCGAGAACTGTTTACCACTCGGACCTGATCACTCATTAGCGAGCTTCTAGAAGCTTCCCCCGGATATGGAAAATCCCCAGCTTATTGCGCAATAGGCCATCTCCCGCGCTTCTAGAAGCTTCTAGAAGGTTCGCTGGAGTGCGCGCGTAACACAGGTATAAAACCGAGGCTCGGCCGCGCGCACGCGACTTCAGTGTTGTTCGAGACGTCACTATGAACGGAAGCGGTACCGACGTAGTAAACGTGGGCAAATCGATCCGCTCTTTCCTAGAGGAGCTGGACGCAATGGACGAGAACGCTAACATACCGTCAGTACAGCAACAGCAGGGATGCGCGTCAAAGAAGACGCCCGATGGGTGGACTGTAAAGAGGAAGGAAGTGCCTATTGATTCTCCATCACTGTGCTGGTCTGCTGGTGGATGTCAGTATACTGTGAAGAACCCCAGCAACAGCGGTAACGTACTGTTGAAGATGAACGTTTTCCAAGGAGGTCGCTCGACTTGGACCTGCGGCCTGTATTTGGACGAGCGGTGGGACGACGAGATCTGCATGATTCTGACGGATCTGCTGACTAGGCTGCAGAACCTATAGTTGGTCAACAGCGAGACGGGAGAGCCTAGATTCAACGGAATCGTCAGGACCGTCAGTCCGCTGCCCGCCTGGAGGAAGATCGCGGATCGTTGCGTTTCCACCACCGCTGTCGCCATCCCTGAAAAGCGGAAAAGGGCGAAAAAATAAATGAAATAAACGAAGTAATTAGATCCTTCCCTTTCCTACTTTTCCTTAATGTACACTATTGTAAAAAAAATAAATAAATAAATAACGTAATAATACGAATGAGCGTGTTCCTCGAGGTACATTTCCAGCCTCACCACCCCTCCACTCCTCCTCCACTCCGCTGTCCCTCCACTCCTCCTCCACTCCTAGTAATTAAATCAACAGAACACCAGTTGTCAAACACCCACGGGCTCATTCTTGTTCGGGAGTTTGAAGTGTGTGTTTGTCTAATAGTGTTGCTGTGTGACGTTCTGTCAGAGTGTTCACCCGACGTTTTAATCTAACCTATTAAATGAACCACTTAACCACCTATGTGTTTAATGATCAGCCTTTGTCTGTACTGTTTGACAGCAGCGATAATCCATGGTTCAAAGCTAAGGATGTAGCTACAATATTGGGCTACGCTAACCCTAAAGAAGCAATCAGAGTACATGTTAGAGAAAAATATCGCAAAACAATTCCTGAAGTATAGGGGAGCGAAAATCTCCCCCTAACCTATAATGAGAAACATTCAATCTTTCTTAACGAGCCGGGATTATATTCGTTACTTATGAAATCTAAAATGCACATTGCCGAGAAGTTTCAAGATTGGATCTTTGAAGAAGTTTTGCCATCCATTAGAAAAAATGGTCAGTACAGACTTATAAACGAGAACCAACGGCTGCTGAAATCACTTACAAAGTCGCTAACAAATAACCGAAAGCTAGATCAAACAAATTCCGATTTTAAAACTACAAATGATATATTGTGTATGGAAAACCAATCCATGAATCAAACGCTGATCGAAGAGACACCTAAAGTGGCAGTGTTGCCTGAAGATGTAAATCTGAAGCATATATTTTGTGTGATGATTAGGGAAACCCTTCTAGAGCAGTACGGAGTTTGTGAATACAAGTGCATTCGAACACAGAAGAGGAATTTCAAACAAGCCTTGAAAAAAGCAAAGGAAGAAGGATTTACAATGTGCTACTGTAGAGAAAATGTCTCCAACAGCATAAACATAGTGAATAAGGCTAAAGAAGTGATGAAGAGTTACAGCATGCACATTGACTGCAGATACAACAACATCCTAACCTCGCACAATTTCATTAATATAGTTGAACATATCTTTGACAATGTATAGGTCTGCACTTGTGGACACGTTCCAGAACCTTCGACGCTAGTCAGGTAGTAACAGTCGATACGTGCTCCAAAGATGACCAGTGCGGATGACGCAAGAAAAGTAATCACCATATCAATGAACAAAATACGTTATAAACGTAACAACATCTGAGAAAGGCTCGCAATCAAGTTAGTGTTGGATAGAGCGAGAGATGTGTGTGAGAGAAAATATCATATGAAACAGCATACTTATGAAGAAAACAAAAATATTGATTATCATGTAAAAGAATATAACTATGAAGAAAACAAAACGGACTGTTAAATTTAACGAGGAGCTAAATACACAGTACACTTACGAGCCCTTTGAGGATGTACAACAATTAACGTGGACTCAAATCGCAATAGATGAAATGAGATTCCGCAGACCGTTGGAACTGATGTTGGGATGAAAAAATCAAACATCTAACCTATTGTAACAAGATGTGTCACAGCGAGTGCATACAGTTTACTTCAAGGGTGAGCAGACGCACCACCAGTCCGTAGTACGGTTGAAGTCACACGGTAAGGGCGTGAACATGGACGCTTACCCTTCTGCGGACGACTATATCAAATCGTTTATTCAGGAGATTGAGGTTATGAAGAATAATGCTAGTGATCAAACATTGGCATCACCTCAGACGTCATCTGTAAAACCGATCACTGCCTGCAAGAGACGAAGGAGGCCAACTCCCATCGAAGTGGAAACCAAGAAACCAGGATGGGTGCCAAAACCAACAGATGATTGTCCCATAGTGTCATGGATGGAGGTTGGGAATACTTTTGCTGTTCAAAACCCGGGAAAAAAGGAAAAATTTTATTGAAAATGGAAATGTACGATGGTACAGATATGGTGTTCATGTGCGGTTTATTTTTGGACAAAGATGGTGAAATGCACCAAAGTGTTAAACAAGTAGTTGATAAAGTGGAAAACATGTGGATCGATAAATCAACAGGAGTATCGAAAATTACAGGCTTAACTCAAACTGTTACACAACGCAGTGCAGTTTCGCAACCAACGTCGAAGAAGCGAGCTGTGAGGAAGAAACAACGAGTGTCGCCAGCAGTCAATTAGAGCATCCGCATTCCCAGACAGGAGGGCGACGCGTCGGTTTTTTGTGTGTGAACACCTGCGCCCGGTCAACTACTACTAGAGATGTCGAGCTGAAGCACTTTCATGCCAGAGATTCCGAGCTTGAACGGCACTGTAGCAACCGCGGACCTGAGAGCTACCCTCACCAACTGCAAGTCCGACTCTCCGCTCTACACCAGGATAGCCGATCTCCGAGAGGAATGCGGCTATATCATCACTGCGATGGAGCGAGCCACCACACCCTTTGGCGAGACGATCATCGTGATCCTGGAGGGGCAGGTCGGGGACGACTTCTTTCTACGAGTCTACCTGCCTAGGCGCTTCAACGAGGTCCTGAGCAACACCGACATCGAGCGCTACAACGGCGGGTTTGGAGAACGCCTTCGCTTGGTGAAGCGCAGCCCGAGGGGTTCCAATAGCAGATTCACACCTTTGGAGTTTATGTAAAGCAAGACTTGAAGATTATGTAAATACCTTTGTAAATTAGTTTTCGTAGTCAATACTTATAGTCACGTTCAGAACATAACCACAGTGTTATCAACCCCAAAAATGTCCTTTAGTAGTAAGTTTAAGAGCGTGAGTATGGTAACTGTGAGGTGTTTAGCTCATAAGCGTCATCATCAGAATCATCGACATTTGCACATAGATGTAACAAACCGCGTAATGCGATACGATTGGTTAGAGCGCATCGTGTGTGAGCTGTCTTGTGATGGCGACATCGCACTGCGTTTGTTGATAGTAGACTGTTGATTGAAGATAGTGATCCGCAACCAATATCGCTGATATCAATGACATTAGTAGTACAGTGATCTGTGATGAAATTGCATCGTACAAACTCTATTTTCTCAGTACCTTTGACATAGACAATCGGTCGTTTGACGACACATGCACGTAACTTTTCCTCTAGCTCATGATACCAGATATCACCTTGAGCCCATTCCAATCCGTGACAGTGTTTTGTGAGCCAATAGCTTTCACGTAGTTTCTCTTGTGATAGGAAATCTCGACTGAATGGTGATTTGGCGATATGATGCATTAGCAGTGTTCCACTGGCCAATTCCAAAACACACACTTCCTTCAGAATATAATCGCTAATGCTGTCCTTGAAACATCGAAAATCAAAAACAATGGGAGATGCTACATTTTTACGCGGTACTCTGCGTAAACAATCCATCTTGTATGAGTGTTGGTTGTCGACTGATTATGATTTAACCGACAAAGTCCACATTTAGATCGCGATGTTGATTAATTTCGATGACGTTGGTAAATTCGCATATACCAAACAGTTGTCAATCTCTGTGAGTGCAGGCATGCATTATACCACATCGATATCGATAGTAGCAACAGTAGTGCTAGTAGTAGTAGTGGTCATCGACACATCGATCACTCTTCTTTATTCTTCCGCAATGTGCATTATCTTGTACGTGACAACTGGTACTAACAGCGATCTTCATCGCCTATGTATTTAATAACCAGATAGGAGCTGCTCTGTTTGACAGTAGTAACAACCCTAGGTTCAAAAATACAGAGGTTGCTCAAATCTTGAGCTACGTTAATCATAAAAAAGCACTTCTAGCACAAGTTAGTGAACAATACAAGTCAACAGACTTAGAAACGAGAAACTTCAGTCTTTTCAATCCTTTACAAAGTCACTAACAAATACCAGAAACTAGATCAAAATTACCTCGGAGTTTAAAACTAGAAAATTATATGTATATATATATTGTGTAAGGAGAGTATCTCGTCGTTAGGTTAAGTCATGCTCTGTTAAGTTAGGTTTGTTGTTGATTATAAAAAAATCTGTACCTTAATGTCGGCGCGCGCAATTTAAAAAGGGTATAATCATAATGCGCGCGCCGACATTAAGGTACAGATTTTTTTTATAATCAACAACAAACCTAACTTAACAGAGCATGACTTAACCTAACGACGAGATACTACTGGCAATATTTCCTATCTATAAGCACAAACCTAACTTAACAGAGCATAACATAACTTAAGGATGAGATACAACTGCCTACGTTTCCTATTTCTATGCAGGGACCTAACTTTACACTGGATATCATAACCTAACGATGAGATAAGTCCCTCCATGTTTCCCCTTTCTAACTGGAAACAGTCTTAATAAACCTAACTATACCTATCGTAACTTAACACAACTACCTAACTTAACAGAGCATAACATAACCTAAGGATGAGATACAACTGCCTACGTTTCCTATTTCTATGCAGGGACCTAACTTTACACTGGATATCATAACCTAACGATGAGATAAGTCCCTCCATGTTTCCCCTTTCTAACTGGAAACAGTCTTAATAAACCTAACAATACCTATTTTAACTTAACACAACTACGTGATGCTGTAAGCTTTCATTTTCTTGGGTTGACATTACTCAAGATTGGAACTTGTGTGATGGCGAAAACTCAAACGTCTTCAAACATCGTTTACTTGGATTTTTTTTATCAATGTGCGAACTTCTTCAAACCTCGATTACTTGGAATATTTATCGGTATACAAAAATATTACAAGTGCGATCTGGTTATTAAACGCGTATGTTATAATGCTAGTGACTATTCTTGAGGGAAAGGCAAACTTCTTCAAACACCGATTACTTGGGATTGACATACGAGAAGTTTAATTTAAAACTAAATACTCGTTACACTTACGAACCGCGTGAGGATGTATAACAGTTAACGCGGACTTGAATTACAACCGATGAAATGAGATTACGCATACAATTGTAATTGATGTTGAATGGGGAAATGAGCAATATAACCTGCTGTGACAAGACGTATCGCAACACATGGGCTCAGTTTACTTCAAGCATTGCTATTACCAGTCGTCACATACATCATAATGCACATTGTGACTTAAGCATGAAAAGTGATCGATGCGTCAATGTACAAGTTACGTTGTTAACGAACTAACATACGATAAAGGTTCGTAGTCGAGGTATTCCCTCAAATTACACCAGATGAAATGATACCACGCATAACATTTCAATTGATGCTGAATGTTAGAATGATGCATCTAACTTGTTGTGTTTGGATGTACCACAACACATGTGTGCAGTTTATTTCAAGCGTTGTTAGTACCATCTGGCACGTACGCCATAATGCATATTGAGACTGAAACAAGAATAGGGATCGATGCGTCAATGAACAAGCTACGATTTAACGTACTGACATTCGAGAAGTTTATTGTCATATTAAATACTCATTACACTTACGAGCCGCGTGAGGATGTACAACGGTTAACGTGGACTTAAATCACAACAGATGAAATGAGATTACGTCTACAATTGTAATTGATGTTGAATGTGAGAATGTGAAATCTAACCTGCTGTGTATCACAACGAATGTGCACAGTTTACTTTAAACGCTGTTATTACCAATCGTCCCGTACGCCATAATGCACATCGTGACTTAAGCAAGAAAAATGATCGTCGTGTTAATGTACAAGTTATTTTGTTAACGAACTAACATACGATAAAGGCTTGAAGTCAAGTTATTCAGGCAACACTGCTTCTTTAGAGGTCTGTTCAGACAACATTTGAATCATGGTCTGGGTCTCCTTACACAATATATATATACATATAATTTTCTAGTTTTAAACTCCGAGGTAATTTGATCTAGTTTCTGGTATTTGTTAGTGACTTTGTAAAGGATTGCAAAGACTGAAGTTTCTCGTTTCTAAGTTTGTTGACATGTATTGTTCACTAACTTGTGCTAGAAGTGCTTTTTTTATGATTAACGTAGCTCAAGATTTGAGCAACCTCTGTATTTTTGAACCTAGGGTTGTTACTACTGTAATACAGAGCAGCTCCTATCTGGTTATTAAATACATAGGCGATGAAGATCGCTGTTAGTACCACTTGTCACGTACAAGATAATGCACATTGCGGAAGAATAAAGAAGAGTGATCGATGTGTCGATGACCACTACTACTACTAGTACTACTGTTGCTATCGATATCGATGTGGTATAATGCATGCCTGCACTCACAGAGATTGACAACTGTTTGGTATATGCGGATTTACCAACGTCATCGAAATTAATCAACATCGCGATCTAAATGTGGACTTTGTCGGTTAAATCATAATCAGTCGACAACCAACACTCATACAAGATGGATTGTTTACGCAGAGTACCGCGTAAAAATGTAGCATCTCCCATTGTTTTTGATTTTCAATGTTTCAAGGACAGCAATAGCGATTATATTCTGAAGGAAGTGTGTGTCTTGGAATTGGCCAGTGGAACACTGCTAATGCATCATATCGCCAAATCACCATTCAGTCGAGATTTCCTATCAAAAGAGAAACTACGTGAAAGCTATTGGCTCACAAAACACTGTCACGGATTGGAATGGGCTCAAGGTGATATCTGGTATCATGAGCTAGAGGAAAAGTTACGTGCATGTGTCGTCAAACGACCGATTGTCTATGTCAAAGGTACTGAGAAAATAGAGTTTGTACGATGCAATTTCATCACAGATCACTGTACTACTAATGTCATTGATATCAGCGATATTGGTTGCGGATCACTATCGTCAATCAACAGTCTACTATCAACAAACGCAGTGCGATGTCGCCATCACAAGACAGCTCACACACGATGCGCTCTAACCAATCGTATCGCATTACGCAGTTTGTTACATCTATGTACAAATGTCGATGATTCTGATGATGACGCTTATGAGCTAAACACCTCACAGTTACCATACTCACGCTCTTAAACTTACTACTAAAGGACATTTTTGGGGTTGATAACACTGTGGTTATGTTCTGAACGTGACTATAAGTATTGACTACGAAAACTAATTTACAAAGGTATTTACATAATCTTCAAGTCTTGCTTTACATAAACTCCAAAGGTGTGAATCTGCTATTGGAACCCCTCGGGCTGCGCTTCACAAAGCGAAGGCGTTCTCCAAACCCGCCGTTGTAGCGCTCGATGTCGGTGTTGCTCAGGACCTCGTTGAAGCGCCTAGGCAGGTAGACTCGTAGAAAGAAGTCGTCCCCGACCTGCCCCTCCAGGATCACGATGATCGTCTCGCCAAAGGGTGTGGTGGCTCGCTCCATCGCAGTGATGATATAGCCGCATTCCTCTCGGAGATCGGCTATCCTGGTGTAGAGCGGAGAGTCGGACTTGCAGTTGGTGAGGGTAGCTCTCAGGTCCGCGGTTGCTACAGTGCCGTTCAAGCTCGGAATCTCTGGCATGAAAGTGCTTCAGCTCGACATCTCTAGTAGTAGTTGACCGGGCGCAGGTGTTCACACACAAAAAACCGACGCGTCGCCCTCCTGTCTGGGAATGCGGATGCTCTAATTGACTGCTGGCGACACTCGTTGTTTCTTCCTCACAGCTCGCTTCTTCGACGTTGGTTGCGAAACTGCACTGCGTTTTGTAACAGTTTGAGTTAAGCCTGTAATTTTCGATACTCCTGTTGATTTATCGATCCACATGTTTTCCACTTTATCAACTACTTGTTTAACACTTTGGTGCATTTCACCATCTTTGTCCAAAAATAAACCGCACATGAACACTATATCTGTACCATCGTACATTTCCATTTTCAATAAAATCTTTCCTTTTTTCCCGGGTTTTGAACAGCAAAAGTATTCCCAACCTCCATCCATGACACTATGGGACAATCATCTGTTGGTTTTGGCACCCATCCTGGTTTCTTGGTTTCCACTTCGATGGGAGTTGGCCTCCTTCGTCTCTTGCAGGCAGTGATCGGTTTTACAGATGACGTCTGAGGTGATGCCAATGTTTGATCACTAGCATTATTCTTCATAACCTCAATCTCCTGAATAAACGATTTGATATAGTCGTCCGCAGAAGGGTAAGCGTCCATGTTCACGCCCTTACCGTGTGACTTCAACCGTACTACGGACTGGTGGTGCGTCTGCTCACCCTTGAAGTAAACTGTATGCACTCGCTGTGACACATCTTGTTACAATAGGTTAGATGTTTGATTTTTTCATCCCAACATCAGTTCCAACGGTCTGCGGAATCTCATTTCATCTATTGCGATTTGAGTCCACGTTAATTGTTATACATCCTCACAGGGCTCGTAAGTGTACTGTGTATTTAGCTCCTCATTAAATTTAACAGTCTGTTTTGTGTTCTTCATAGTTATATTCTTTTACATTATATTCAATATTTTTGTTTTCTTCATAAGTATGCTGTTTCATATGATATTTTCTCTCAAACACATCTCTCGCTCTATCCAACACTAACTTGATTGCGAGCCTTTCTCGGATGTTTTTACGTTTATAACGCTAAACGTAACGTAACGTATGTCGCTGTTGACCAACCATAGGTTCTGCAGCCTAGTCAGCAGATCCGTCAGAATCATGCAGATCTCGTCGTCCCGCCGCTCGTCCAAATACAGGCCGCAGGTCCAAGTCGAGCGACCTCCTTGGAAAACGTTCACATCTTCAACAGTACGTTACCGCTGTTGCTGGGGTTCTTCACAGTATACTGACATCCACCAGCAGACCAGCACAGTGATGGGGAATCAATAGGCACTTCCTTCCTCTTTACAGTCCACCCATCGGGCGTCTTCTTTGACGCACATCCCTGCTGTTGCTGTACTGACGGTATGTTAGCGTTCTCGTCCATTGCGTCCAGCTCCTCTAGGAAAGAGCGGATCTATTGGTCCACGTTTACTACGTCGGTACCGCTTCCGTTCATGGTGACGTCTCGAACAACACTGAAGTCGCGTGCGCGCGGCCGAGCCTCGGTTTTATACCTGTGTTACGCACGCAGTCCAGCGAACCTTCTAGAAGCTTCTAGAAGCGCGGGAGATGGCCTATTGCGCAATAAGCTGGGGATTTTCCATATCCGGGAGAAGCTTCTAGAAGCTCGCTAATGAGTGAACAGGTCCGAGTGGTAAACAGTTCTCGGAATACGTCATCGCTACTGGTTCCAGGAAAACTATGACGTCATCATGGTTGTGCGGTAAACAGCCGAGATCCCATAAGGAAAACGCGGTTATAAATTAATAGCGGTCTTGTTTGATGGTGGATCTATGGGGTTCTTTCGTCATTTGCGTGCTGCCAGCCGGGGGCTCCTTACTTGCGTGCTGCTAGCCGAGGGCTCCTCACTTGCGTTCTGCCAGCCGAGGGCTCCTCACTTGCTCCTCACCTGCATGCTGATTCCGCTAGCCGGGGGCTCCTCACTTGCGTGCTGTCAGCCGAGGGCTCCTCACTTGCTCCTCACCTACATGCTGATTCCGGGTGATGACCTCACGGGGGGGCTTCTCACTTGCGTGCTGCGAGCCGAGAGCTCCTCACTTGCGTGCTGCCAGCCGGGGGCTCCTCACTTGCGTGCTGCCAGCCGAGGGCTCCTCACTTGCTCCTCACCTGCATGCTGATTCCGCCAGCCGGGGGCTCCTCACTTGCGTGCTACCAGCCGGGGGCTCCTCACTTGCGTGCTGCTAGCCGAGGGCTCCTCACTTGCGTGCTGCCAGCCGGGGGCTCCTCACTTGCGTGCTGCCAGCCGAGGGCTCCTCACTTGCTCCTCACCTGCATGCTGATTCCGCCAGCTGGGGGCTCCTCACTTGCGTGCTGTCAGCCGAGGGCTCCTCACTTGCTCCTCACCTACATGCTGATTCCGGGTGATGACCTCACGGGGGGGGCTCCTCACTTGCGTGCTGCTAGCCGAGGGCTCCTCACTTGCGTGCTGTCAGTCGGGGCTCCTCACTTGCGTGCTGCCAGCCGGGGGCTCCTCACTTGCGTGCTGTCAGCCGAGGGCTCCTCACTTGCTCCTCACCTACATGCTGATTCCGGGTGATGACCTCACGGGGGGGGGCTCCTCACTTGCGTGCTGCGAGCCGAGGGCTCCTCACTTGCCTGCTGTCAGTCGGGGCTCCTCACTTGCGTGCTGCCAGCCGGGGGCTCCTCACTTGCGTGCTGTCAGCCGAGGGCTCCTCACTTGCTCCTCACCTACATGCTGATTCCGGGTGATGACCTCACAGTGGGGGGGATCCTCACCTCGCCTTTGCTGATGAGGTGGATCCTCAAGCCAGGTGACGTCATGGGGGGGGTGGATCCTCACCACGCCTTTTCTGATTAGGTGGATCCTCACGCCAGGTGACGTCATGGGGGGGGGTTCGTGCTTGGCTATGGGGAAGGTCGGGGGTGGGGCTCCTCACCTGCATGCTGATTTGGCCTCAAGGTCACGGGGGGGGGAGGATCCTCAGGATCCTCACTGCGCCTTTGCTGGTTTTGAAGGAACTAATGCCCCCTACTTGTGAGTGAGGGGGAGGTGAAATTAATTGTTTCTAATAAAACTCTCATAATATTTTCCAGTAAAATTTACATAAAAAAGATTTTTTTTCTGTGGGTGTAGTCAGAGGACGAATCGTTTCTTTTACGATAACCAAGTTGTACAACATATTGGACTGCCACCATTTATTTAATGATTAGTGTACATTAAATTTAAATAATCGTTTGATGGTTACTGTCCATTATAACTGTAATTATAGTTTATTCATGGTTGAATAGCCTCCCAAGCTGATAAACAATAAAATAAGGTTACTTTACCTCCGTCTTCAGCTTTAAAGCAATACAAATGGACGACCGCGGTTTCGGAAGTTAAAATACTCACATAATCAGGTTGAATTCAATTTTACAAAAGAGTTCACATTTTCCTGTCGTCAAAAGTTAAAACAATAAACAAAATACACACTAACATATGAACGAAAAGTGATGATGGAAGTATTTTAACTTCTGAAACCGCGGTCGTCCATTTGGATTGTTTTAAAGCTGAAGAAAGTAACCTTATTTTGTTGCTATAGGAGTTTTCTAAAATTATAACGTGATCTGTTTTAATTTGTGTACATTTCATATTGGTTCACATGTATGGTATAAACAGTTTTTATTATTTTATGCTCCCTTTTGTCTCATATTATAAACATTAGTAAAAAACCATAATTAAGGAAGTACATAGTGTCATATAGATTGACTGAGTATGGGCGTAGAAGGTCTCCTTCTTTTTTATTATGTTATTTAAGTAATTTAATATTTTCTATTTTGCATTTTATATCTCATTTGAAAAGTGTAAATAACGATGGGATGAAAATGAAACACTCTTAACTTAATGACAAAGGATATATTTAAATATTACTTAATTATTTTATTATATCATCATAACTCACCTACGACCCAAAACCCGTAAAAGGTGTCCGTCTTACGACTGGTTGACTAAGTGTAAACATATCCAAGAAGCCCAAATAAATTAAATAATCATGGTATGTATTAAAAAACAATAACGTATAACATTTATAATTTTTAATCACCTATAAATGTTCTGCCACATATCGGTGGTAGCCATAAGAAGTCAGAAGGTAATTTAAAATACCAGCATAAGCGTTGCATGTACGTTGTGTTAATGGCCTCGATTATGGGGACACAATGCCACAAATCCGACCTCAAACGGATTACTGAGTCGGAAACTGAAACCGGTAAACGATTTCACTAACATTAAATTAAATTAACTTTAAAATACCACCTAACCTATCTAATTATATTTTTAATTCCTGGTCTGTGGCCATGTACATTAATTCTACATAATTTATGCTTAATCCATGATTTTTTATATTTGACATCCATGTTTTGGCAACGCCTTGCATAAAACAAATTGCAGGACAAAGTTTAACCCTCTTGTATCTCTTTATTTTTATTACAAGAGTTAAAGGTTTTTAAGATAAATACTAAGCTATCTTAGAATGGTTATTTAATAATATACTTATTAAGATGAATTTAACAACGGAAATGTAGGGGAAGGAGTAAGTACACGGTGTAAGAATGTACAACTTTTTATCTTTTTATAATTTACAGCACCAATAATTATTCCGGTTTAAATAGAGGGTTTTAACCTTTTTAAAACCCTGTAGCTAATGTCGGTTTTTATAATTTTGGAAGGTACATGAAAATGAATCCATTCAATTTCTGTAAGTATAAGTATCAAAAACATTTGAAGCATATGTGAACAGTATCTGGTAGAGTCCTTGAGTCTTTTAGTAGTAGATTCAAAAAATAAAACGTATTGCCCATATACATCACAAGTGTGTGTTTTTACTGTCGGACAAGATTTTATGTTATCAAAAAAGTAAAAAAAAATTTATTTTAAAATTAAAAATCTAGTACAGTACACTATTTTTTCATTGGCATTCTGTAAACTTTAGAGCATGTGTTTTTATCAAACATGTTGTTGAGCGAGAAACAAAGTTGTTAAGTAAAGTTAATGTAGATTGCTTATATTAGTTAAGTACTAATTAGGATAGTTTGCAGAAAACAAAAAGTCCAACGTTCCTTACTTTTAACCTGTCACAACTTTTCAGCCTATAAATTATATTAAACTAGCAAATCCTGTTGCTCAAATTCGAGCAATATAAATTGAGATGCCGTCCAGAAGTAAGTTTAAAAAGCTGTTTTTGCTTCTGTAATGTATTTTGGCTTTAAACAGCTGTCAAATGCTCAATTCCAATGATTGTGGCTCTTCCATAAGTTTAACATTGCAACTTTTGTAGGGCTGTGGGGCGTAGCCCTAAGTATAAACGTGAATTCCGAGGAAAGTCAGTAAATCTACATATAATCCTCTTAAATTTGGCACATCGGTTCAGTAGTTATTAAGAACATAGCGCTCCAACCGTGTATTAATATATAAAAATATTAAACTTATATAAACAATAACTACAATTACAATATAGTATACTGCGAATTAATTTATAGGTACGTTGTTAATTTAAGAAATATCTATGTATAAATAAATACCTAGAAATAAAAATAGTTTTTCCCATCATCTGTCCTTAACAAAAAGTGTAAATAACATCTATTTTATTTATCAATCATTATTCTAGTGTTTTATAAAGATTAAAACTCAAAATATTGCACAAAACTGTTATAATTTCTGAAGTATACACTTTAAACATTTTAACTGCCGCCGGTATGAAATTAAATATTTCTATTCACCCAGAATATAAAAAAATAATTGTTAACCACTTACAATAATTCAATATATATTATTAAACAATTTGTGAGATATTAAGGTTTGTGCTAAAATCACATACAAACAGATGGATAGAAAACCAAGCATTACAAAACTATACATCACACAGTGACTTTGGTTTCAAAATACAAACGAAATAACAAAGTGTCTATTAAGGCAGTAGTTTCTAAACTCTCTGTACAATGTACAATTTAATATTATAATTGACACATTCACTTAACAACAAAATTCTATTTTAATATAACTAAAAAAATTCATAGCAGAATCAGTTATCAAGATTGAAGTTTGCCCTTATCAGGTCTAAATTTCCCTCGTTGCATGAGGTTGTTTAGAACAAAGCAGCTTAGTTTGCGAATGACGGAAACTCAATTTCCGTTCAATAGCACCCTGTCTAGAGGGAATCACCGAGCACTGAGAGGCTGAAACTCCTTTGTCTCAAACTGCCGAACCTGTGTAGCTTCGTGCCTATAAACCCTTAACAAAGATATGAATCTCGAGTATCAAAGGATCGCGTAGGCAAGTTTAATTTAGAATAATATCTGTAAGTTGAAAGTGAATGTTTTATGAATCGTGATGCATGTAGAAATTATTGGAACATACGATGACTTTTTGCCATGGCAACACGAATTCACTTTAGCACTGCGGATTTTATAGTAGCTCCATATATCGGGGAATATGAAATAATAAGGACTAAAAATTGTTAAGGTTAAAGTTGGTTAGAAACTACTGCAGATTAGGGTGCGGGTTCGGATACTATTTAAAACAATGACCCAAGGAGAATCAGAACCAAGTTCAAACTATTTCCATACTATACTTTAGTTGTTAACTGATTTGTGGTTTAATATAGCAATCGGTGTAGTAATTGATGTTTAGGTTTTTGAACATTTTGACCTTCGAACCCTGTAATTGAACCCGACAATCAAGTTGGGCCCGACAGCCTGGTCACAGACTGGTGTGTAACCCTTCAGTTACAAACTAGAAGACATGCTCATAGACAATAATTGTAATAATGCTACCAAAACTGGTTGGTCTGGCAGAACGACATGAAGCCTCTATCGCCTGGCGTCTACTCGTATTACAAGGAATGAATTTAATCACCCCAAGAGTCGCGGAGGAAATTAATTGGTTTCCTGATGCCCTGCACTCTCGGTTAGAGTTATGCAACAGTTTAACTTGAGGTTGGATTATAACTGTTTGGCTGTTGGTTCTAAATATAAGTTATATTAATATTCTTAGTAGAATAACTGCTTAGTAACCACCAGTATCTGCGAAAATGAAATATATGGTAGTAATAATTATTTTTCTTATCACCTTGATTTGTTTATATTTCATGATTTTGCTTTTTATATAAATCTGTGTAACAAACAATACGATGGAAATTCCCACGGGACACCATTGTGATTTATTTTTCGATCACGTATCCCGTATCCCTTGTAACCAGGGAGTTTATTATTGTGTTGTTTTGCGGAATAAAACTATATGCATAACCTTTTATACTACTTTTTACCGAAACTTAAATAATGGTCAAATATACAACAAATGCAGAAATCTGTTCGGCAGACAATGAATAGCCATAGATATTACTGTTTGTGAGCAATGTGTTTTAAAAATAAATATAACCCCATTTAGATTTTTTTAGGGGTTTGGACCGGTTTCCCTAAACGAAAAATTAACGAAAAATACTATTTGCTTTTAAATAACAAAAATATAAAATAATTGGTATTTTATTTTATTATAAACTTTTGTATAAACTATTTAAATAATGCAATTACTACGATAAATATTTAAAAATCGGTTTTCTTTCTCATATTTTATATACAAGAAAATCATTTCTTTATTAGCATGATACGTGTTGTTACAACTAATCAGGATAGATAAAATACGTCTTACAACACTATAACGTATATTTATACTTATACTGTACTTACATACAAGACGGTAAAATATATACAAAAGATGATGATGATGACCGGTGTAACTGGTTGAAATCGATCGCCTTGTACCATATTTTGTGTATATTTTACCGTCTTGTATGTAAGTACAGTATAAGTGTAAATATACTTTGTAGTGTTTTAAGACGTATTTTATCCATCCTGCTTGGTTATTCAAGAAACACAACTAATATAATTTAAATTAAAAATAATAATAAATCGAGTTATTGGTGTGAATATATTCATTATATCTTGTAACATGATTGTATATATTTTTTTAGAGAGTCAGGGCCACTTAAAAATATTATTTTAAAAATAGACTTATATGGCTTTCAGAGAATGAAGAGATCTAATACACATACATCTTCTCGCCTCAGAGAACTATCAAATGTAGCTTCAAGGTAGGGTCCTGGTTACGAACTATTGTCCAGGGGCGTTGTCACATACCTTATATATAAGTTATTAGCGGAGATCAAACCCGCAAATCTCACCCTAAGCAACCTCACAATACAAATCGCCTCATCACTATCATGTTGATCAGATTAAAACCATAATATATTAGTTATATTAGTTTTGAACTAAACCTAATAAAACGTGGGGCGCAATTAATAGTTAACTGACGATTATCTCCACCTAGCGGTATCGAATTCTGAGCTATTTCTGATTTCAATCAGGAATTATCGCTGTAAACAATAGGAACTTATGTACTGCTGTGAAGCTGTAATTCTCCTACCGACAGCTTCTCCCTTACATTGCATGCGCCCCACGTTTTTCTTTCTGAATCTTACAAGTATTTTCATAGCTACTAAATATTCACAAGGACAAATTTTCAAGGCAATCGTGGTATTTTAAAAAGTTTTTTTATGTAATAAATTATTTTCTAATTTTTAGTGTTTTATGTCTAAACATTTTTAATCGATTTTAATAGTCTATATCAGATTATGACAGAGGTATGTTGGAAATTTAAGGTTTATTTGAGTTTGTTCTTATACTCATGTCTCAAATTTACATATGTTTATATACAACCAAAGTAAATAGTTTTTTTATCTGTAATCAGATGTTCTATGTTCACATTGAGATGTTTCTTTATGTTTACATTTAGGTTATTGTGAATTTAAAATTAAATACAATTAATTTTATTGCAAGAAAATTATTATATATTGCATTGTCATCCATTTCTGAGCTGTGTTTCAAGTTTAAAGCCTCTAGCTCATCGCGAAGTTAGTTTAAAATCGATTGCAACATTTGCACCGAACAGACAAGAAAGCGAGCTAATAAAAACGTGTTAAAAATACAGTTCAATTTAGGTAGCTTAGAACTTTGTTAAAACAAATAATATTATCTTGTAATTATTATATCTATTGGCCCATCAAATAACTAATTAGAAAAAGTTCGGCAGCCTGCTATTTGTATCATAAAATACTGACGAGGCAATTCAAAAAATAATAATTCTATTACGTTTGATTCAATTGTCGTGGGTTTCTCCTCTGTATTAACGCCCCTAAATGAGTTTTTGTTATCTAGGAAAATATCATTCCGCAACGCTAACATATTACTTAATTTTACCCTTACGGGGACAAGCCTATGATAAGATAGACATTACATAATCTTTCTCTCTTACTTATAAACCTTTATACTCGAAATAAAAATAATAATCAATTCCAGATTTTAAATGAAAACGTAGTGTTAATATTTTTGAAATTTAATTATTACTGTTTTAATAGGGGTAAAATTGCAATTTAAAGTTACGAATAAATCAACATAGACAAGAAACAATTATAAACCTCCAAAAACTTAAATTAAATTCACTGTACGTTGATGAAACGAAAAATACGTTCTATTTTTATGTTATAAACTTAAAAAAACTTCAGATAAATGTGTATAAGGAAGCATAGTTTTTTTTGTGAATGACAGAATTCCAATTTCCGTCCAATCGCATTCCCTAACTCCAAAATACCTTTAAGGTGGAATTTGTTTTCAAAATAACGATAATAACATTTTAAAAATGCATCTTTAAAAATAAAGCCTACAGTTATTTAATAACATTACTTTTAGTGTATCAATTATTAATCCAACTAATTAGAGAAAAAAACTATATTTTCAGATCATGTAGATTCTTAATTAGAAGTAGCCAAAAAATGTAACCTGATAATAATTTGGGGGGTCTGGACCACTTTCCCTAAAAGTGTTTGTGTACTCTATTAACAAAAATGTCGTTGGCGTTGAAATAATAAAAAACAGTCTATTTAATAATTAAAAATCTACTTAAATCTACTATTTTGCCAAGTAAGCATAATGAAAGGATTTAAGTAATTAAAGCTACTCAGAGGTCAGTGGGCAAGAGGAGGCCTCTATCCGGCTTATGCGTTGCTCATAAGCGGTGTTTTGAACGCCGTTCGTTGACACATAGTCGGCACGTAAAATACAAGTGAAACAAGTAGCTCACGATTATCAGTTTTGTACGTAATTACAAACCTCAGCTATTGACCAACATAAAACTATAGGGACCTAAAGACAGCGAGCAGCGCATTGGACAGGATAGTAATTAGAGGTATTGTAACTATCTCAAGAATTATTCTTATAGTAACCTTTCAATACAAGGTTACTGCAACGATTCCTCTTACTCTTACAGGGTAATTACCCTGAGTAAGAGATGTTTCAACCGGAATTGAACCCCTATTGAAAAACACTGCAAAGAAAAAATGGGAAATAAATCTTCTTTCGACACACTAACTAAATAAAACTTCACTTGATTATAATTTTTATTGTTATTTTACTTATTTACTTAAGAAAAACTGTGCAAAGATTTATTGAATAATTTACTATGTAAAAACACATTTCTGATTATAGTTTATAAAAATGCAAACAGATGCAAAAGGAAGATTAACATTTCTCTAAATTACCTTTCTATTAGAAACTTGACATTGAAGTGGCACCAAATTTGAAGTCTTTGTATTACGTACAGTATTCGTGTCGGCCCTATTGGGAAGTTTGTCACTGTAAAGTTGTATAAAATAAGATTGATAAAACTGAAGAATGGGGTCTTAAGATATTAACCATTTATAACCGTTGACTGGTTTGTTTTTGAATCTTTGTTTCTTTCAGACACACATGACAACCACTTTAGAAAGCAAGCAAATACGGTGCGTCATTTAATTGAAGTACTCGCCATCAGGGAGCAAAGAGTGCTTTTAACTTGTTTTTATTCCAACTTGAAAAGTTGTTGGTGGCAGAAATCAACTAAACCTCTTCATAGTGCACAGCATTTTAAATTTTATTTGGGGTTATCTAACCAAAGGTTATGCCATATTTACTTAAAATGGATTTTATAAATGTTATAAAATTTGAGTTTTAAAGTGTAACTAACAAATACCCCCGTCGCAGAAAACCTGCGTACTCAGCGAATTTCCAATGCATAATATATGTCTTAATACCACATAAAGCCGCATACCAAGTTTCATAAAAATATATTCACATATAAGCGGTATATACAATTGTAATTATTCTCCATAAGAATAACATTGGTGATGAGTACGTAGGTTTGCTGAAACAAGAAACACAAACAATTGGTTCTTTTGCAAATATGAATAGAATTTAACTAGGTGAAGCAACATACCAGGAATCCAATCATAAATAAGCGCTATATAACATTTTAATTATTCTCCATAAGAATAACATGGGGGCTGAGTAAGCAGGTTTGCTGCAACAAGGAACAAAAACTGGGTTTTTATGCAAATATTAATATAAATCAACAAGGTAAAGCCACATACCAAGTTTTATTAATTTATGATCATAATTAAGGAAGTCATTACATTTTACTTCTTCTCCATAAAAATAACATGGGGCTGAGTACGCAGGTTTGCTGCTACGGGGATAATCAACAAAAATCAATTTGTTGTGCAAATATCAATACACCAATACTACGTGAAGCCACATACCAAGTTTCATCAACATACATTCGTAAATAATCGAGATATCAAATTTTATTTATTCTCCATAAGGATAACATTGGACAACGTACTGTGAATAGCACTTTGAATATCTCAGCAACGGTTGGGCGTAGAATCACAATTTAAACACCAAAATGATTGTTTTGTGGAACTGAACAGATTTCTAAAAGCAAATGTGAAGTTTAAATTAAAATAAACTGAGGAAATGCCAAAAACCTTTTTCCCATAAGATTAACATGGGAGATTTTATGAGTGGGTTTTTTGGATTTTCTCCGCAACCACTTAACCTAGGTTAATAATTTAAAATACTATATTATTTGTTTTTTTAAGCTCTATAACATGGTCAAAACCAAAATTAAGTTTTTAAACAATTATGGGTAAAAAACCCAAAAACCTATTTTTGGAAAATTTAAACCCCCTTCCCATGGTACTATTTTTTTGGTTTTCGAACTTATTGTCGTGAATGTCACTTTGGACAATTGAGTCAAATTTCATCGAAATCAGATGTTTTTTACTCAAGTTATCGCATTCACGGGCATATATATATATATATATATATATATATATATATATATATATAGGTAAGGTTAAATTTTTATAGACTTTGATAATGGCCTAAGCGCACGAAACATGTCAGTCTGAAATAAAAATGTTTTTATAAAAAAGGGTACTTTGTTAAAATATGAAGATACATCTTATATATATATAAATTTGAACGAATAGTGTTTTTGGCATCTGGGGACTTCAAAACAAAAAGTTATCATGGTCTCGGGCTTAAGTCTTACCATGAGACCTACGGTAAAAGCTTCTTCCCTATAGGGGAAATTCGCTAAAACTGGTTTTGCAATTTGAAATTAAATATCTACAAACTAAGTACACTAAAAAAGAGTTAATTTCCCTGGTAACTAGTTTTTAAATCGGCAACCAAGACTTTAATCATAGAACAAATGGCGTTTACTGAAGTGGGATGTTAAATTGCCTCTCAAAAAATTTATCGCTGACAGTTTGATTTGGTCAGTTCTATTTGATTGTTTTCTAGTAATATTTTTTAATATCTATGGATGTATATTCAGTCTCATGTAAATATAAATAAAAGTAAAAATTTTAATCCTCCACAGGTTTTAAAGTCACTCAGTTACAATCGGTGGAGTATGTTTTTGTATTGTTATTTGTTTAAATTATACAAAAAATAAAAGTAAGAAATGTAAATTGAACAATGGTTTTTATAAATAGTAACATATGGTCATAGATATTGAAAAATGTTACTTAATATATTCTTAAAAGAAAACATTATAAATAATTGTAAAAAAATTATATTACTAATTACTTGACTCAGATGCGTGTAAATGCATGTAATAAGGTGCTGAAGAAGGTAATCGCATTTGAAATAAAGCTAAAATAGAGCTATTTACAGAAGCAGACAACACTGCAGAGGCAAAATGTAGAAGACTTAGAAGGGTGGATTATAAAAATCATAAATATCAGTTTTCTGCTTCAAAATATAAATAGCTGAGGAAACACTCAAGAGACCAAGACTTAGACGAAGTGGTCAAATGCCAAGGGACCTAAGTAAAGTAGGAGCTACTAAAGTCACCATGCAAGACAGAACAACGTGGTGTCTAAATTAAAGTTAAAAAATCAACTATACTAAATTCTATCTTTTGTAATCATCCTAACATGTTTTAGCGAATTTCCCCTATAGGGAAGAAGCTATTACCGTAGTCGGCGTGGTAAGACCTAGGCCCGTGACCATGATAACTTTTCGCTTTGAGGTCCCCAGACCCCAAAAACACCATTCGTTCGAAACTGTATACATATGTGTCCGTGAGCACGATAACTCTCGTAAAAATTATCCGATTTAGATGAAAATTGATATAAACGTGTAAAGCAGCATTTCTGACTTTAAGTTCGAAAACCAGACAGATCGATCTATCCGAAGAGGTATTTTGGGGGGTCTTGTACCCCAAAAATGGGTTTTTTGAGTTTTTTACATTAAATTTTGAAAAAGTCAAATTTTTTTTCCTTAGGAATCAGCTTAAAAATACGCACAATTTGGTGTTTTGATCATTGATCTACGTCAAATGGTTACAGAGATATTGAACGTGCTAAACACAGTACGTTGTCCAATGTTATTCTTAAGTAGAGTAAGACAAATTTTATATCTCGCTTATTTATCAACTTATCCTGATGAAACTTGGTATATTGTTTCATATCGTTGTGGTATATTGATATTTGCACTAAAAAAAAAGGTTTTTGGCCGATAGTTCCCGTAGCTGCAAACCTGCGTACTCAGTTCCCATGTTATTCTTACGGAGAATCAGTAACGTGTTCTCTCCTTTAATTATGAACATAAATTAATAAAATTTGGTATGTGACTTTACCTTCTTGAGTTATACTGATATCTGTATAAAACCCAATTTTTTGTGTTCCTTGGTTCAGCAACACTGCATACTCAGCCGCCATGTTGTTCTTATGGAGAATAATTAAAATGTCATAAATCGTCTGTTTATGAATGTATATTGATGAAACTTGGTATGTGGCTTTATGTGGTATTAAGATACATATATATGCATCGGAAATTCGCTGAGTACGCAGGTTTGCTGCTACGGGGGCATTTATTTTGTGAAATCTTACGTACTATGTTTAGCACTTTGAATATCTCTGCAACAGTTGGACGTAGAATCACAATTTAAACACCAAAATGATATTTTGTAGAGCTGGATTGATTGGTAAAAGCAAATGTGAAGTTTACATTAATATGAACTGAGGAAAAGCCAAAAACCTTTTTTCCATAAGATTAACATGGTAGATTTTATGAGCAGGTTTTTTGGATTTTCTCCGCTACCACTTAACCTAGGTTAATAATTTAAAATACTATATTTTTTTAAGCTCTATAAAGTGCTCAAAATCCAAAATTGAGTGTTTTAAAAACTGTAGGGTGAAAAGTGCAAAAAAATTATTTTTGAAAAATTTAAATCCCCCTTCCCATTGTCCGATTTTTCTGGTTTTCGAACTTACTCATGAATGTCACTTTCCACATTTGAGCCAAATTTCATCGAAATCGGATATTTTTTACTCAAGTTATCGTGTTAACGGACACACACTATCTAAATTTCAACGAATAGTGTTTTTGACATTTGGGAACCTCATAACAAAAAGTTATCATGGTCTCGGGCTTAAGTCTTTTATGAGACCTACGGTCCTTCCCTATAGGGGAAATTCGCTAAAAAGGTAGTAATTTAAATCTTCGCTTCGTCCTCTTACGCGACATTAGAGCGTACTCCTAGTTATGGCTGAACAGTTCTTACCAAGTATGTGTAAGAATTTGGATTTCAATATACAACATCGCTATATTTCGTCGATTTTCTAAAGACATAGTCCAGCGTATGTTTAGTTAATAGTGCTTCATTTTGGGCTTTCATTACATCAATAGGCTTAGGATTTTACATGTTAAATTACTAAATACTCATGCAAAATGATTTGTTAAGAATATACATTTGAATTACGTATGTATATCTTCCACATATGTATAAATGTATGTATATATTGTTTTAAATTGTTACACTCAAAAAGAACGTGATTCTTTTAAGTTTGAATAGAAAAAACTGTTTGCTTATGACAGAGCAAACCCCTCCTCCCTTAGGGGTAGAGGAAGGGTCTAACCCTTCTGCCCAGTGCTTGGAAAGGGTTTTCAGGATCCCTCTTTTTAACTGCTACATAAACCCTTTAATTAAAGCTAAAGTATAATATTGTCCGATTTAAGTCCTGATAAACAAACTAAGCCGTCAATTTGATTATTCATTCTGAATATACACAACAACTTGATACAATTCTCTCTCAGGTTTTATTAAATCATGAGCATTTGAAATAGTATGTTTTTTTCTCTTTCATGATTGCCCACGATTAGGGACGGTAGGTTTGATTAGTGACCAAATACCGTAACGTGATTTCTGAGCTCATATAACTTTAATTTGATCTCTAAAAAAGTATGATATACTAAATCATAAAATAGCAATATGCAATTATTTATGTTGTTTAAGAGATTAACCATAACACAAAAGATTTTTAGTTTGCTTCTGATATTAAGTTTAATACAAATTGAACAGTGGCATATTAGTTTCATATCAGAAGAAATATAATGAACACATATCATAACTGAACATACAATAAATACCAGAGTTTGATTAAAGTTACTTTTTAAAAGTTCTGTTTACAAATTTCGAGCTAAATCTTACCCATACATTTGATAAAAATAAATTTATATTTAAAATGTACTGTATACGTCATCATGAAATTTGTTAAATATTCCTAAAATATGAGCTCAACCCACTGAGTGAGTGCACGTGAGGTAGCGAGATGAGTACCGGCTTATTATATAATTCATTAACGGTGACGGAGTTGTTATTTATGATTTTAAAATAGTCCTGGTGGGTACATAGATTGTTTAAAAACCCTTTATATTTTCCTATAACCTCATTAATTGAAAATTTCCAAATGCCCAATTGTAAACCTCCCAGCAAACTTTATAGAGCAAATCGTGTGGACACCATGAATCACAACTTTAGGATCGGTCAAAGACCACCTCCTCCACCTTTCCCTTGCCGATTATTCTTATCTCTAAAAATATATAGTACATTTAATAATCACAAACACTTAATTTCACATTTTATTGATATCCAAAACTCCCAATCCTTATTACTTACGAAACAATGTAATTGTATAATAATATATATTATATTTCCTACTTTTGCTAGATATTTGGGTAAAACCAATGGGCAATTTTTACCAACCTTGCTTATGAAATAACTATTACTAATCTAAAAAAATAGAGTTCTGAAAATTACTTTTGATGAGCTCGTATTGTGATTGTTTTACATAGGGCCAACACCCGGTTCCAACATAGTTGAAAAACGCAAATGAAAGATTGTGTGAATAATGGTTCATAATCATGTAAATTAGGGAATTTCATTTACGCCAACGTAGTATAGGGAACTCGTAGCTTTATCAAATATAAAACTTTTATTTTTTATTGTAATTCAGAGCCACTCTATTTACTTATAATTTAAAAATGAGTACAGTGATTCCTTCTTATGGACAGTAACATTTTTTGCTTTTGCTTAAAAATTAATATTATGATCGGAATTTTTACTAACCAGCTAAGTTAGTATTTAATGACACTTTTAAAGGGAATATTTTCAATAACTTTCCAACGAAAGTTAAATAATCTATTTACTACCCCAGTTACAATATCTTACACTATAATAAAACTCAACCACATGATTTGATTTCTCTTTACACTAATTTTAGAACATTGATTTTTTCAAATAAGCAACTGAACACACGAATAATAACCTCTAAGTAAGTTAATACGCAACATAAGATAGAGGTTTATATCGTCACTTAAATGGACATTTTCAGATTTTCTTTCATATTTACATAGTTCTGTGCAAACAACAAAAGTGAGGGATGATTATACAGGTCCTGTAGAAACGAAAATGCCTCAACATGTAATTGAAGTACCCGCCAACAATATCTATTACAATTTTGTTCGAAATAATTTAAAATACCTAAGCCAAATTATTAACGATACAAATATTTGATTAAGAAAACTAGGTATATATGAATGGTTATCTGATAAGAGCTAGTTTCATTTGAACAAACCCACTGGCCTTCCCCGAGCAAAGCTCGACCCTCAGGTACTTTACAAAATAAATAAATAAAATTAATCAACTTTTAAGAGGCTCTACGAAAATAAAAGAATTTTTTGGCAGGTGTGGCACCCCAGAGATGAGTAAATACCCTTACTATGTGAGTTGCTGATTAAAGCCCTACTTTTTGTTTTAAATGTTTGGGTGTTCAAACCAGATTGACTGATTATAATCTTTATTTTCTTCGGGTTCTGTATTTTTTAACAGTTGAGCAATTAATTTAAGCGGTAGCAACAATGGGGGCCCTAAATAGCATTATGTCTCAGTCAGACCAAAGTGCAAATAAATATTTTAAAACTTCATGATTTTATTAAGTTACTGATTATGGACCTCAATGTACTCCAAATGGTGTTTCTGTTTGTAGGGGTACAGTCTCATGAGACTGAGGGAGCGAGAAAATCTTCTGAATCCGCTTGGTTTGACTGGCCAATCCAAGCTTGTAGTTCTTCAAGTTTTTATATTTATATATATTTTATCAATAATATGAAGATACATAATAGTAATAGTGAGGTGAGGGGAGGCTTTGTTATTTTATTAACAAAATAAATTAAATAAACAGGCTCAGCAACTGAGAGGGTTTGTGCCAGATCACGACGTTCATAAACACACAACTTTAGTATGGTGGTCCTTCAGTTTACTTTTAAATCTTGCAGTATCACTTATGTCTTTAATTGAGGCCGGGAACGTTGAGAAATATTTTAGTCCGGCATATGCAGTTTTCTTTGAAAAATTCTTAGTCCATGTTGGGTTGAAAGGTTGATTTCCTGTATTATAATGGTGTTGATGAGACTGGACTAGGTTAATTTTCTTTAACAAATAAAACTGTTTCATAAATGCAAAGAGACGTGTCTGTGAGAATTTGTAAGTAATGAAAATGTTGCTTGCATGTTTCTATTGGCTTCAATCTTAAAATGCATCTTATTGCATCTTATACAAATAAATATTCATTGCAAGTTATGTCTACTATATTTCAATGGTTTTACTTATACAAAACTTGTTTGACAAAATACTAATCAACAGCAACTTAACCATTTATGTTGAACTATTTATGATGTGTTGAATTCACCTTATAAAATAACTACAGAAATCATACTCTGTTTTAGCCCCAGTATGTTGATGTTCATTGAAATGAGAAGAATATAACTAAACTGTAATATTTTTTTATTCTTTCTCAAAGGTACCAGAAAAAAACCCAACACAACAAAATACTTAATGCACATAACCCAGCAATACGGTTTGATGTTTTTGTGCGTTTTTTTTCTGTGTGTTTTCGGCGCGCTGTTTGTTTGCATTTTCTTGAGGTGTATGTGAAACAATTTAAAATAAAACTCTGTCGAATACTTTAGCTCGAATTTAGTTCACGTGTGAGTGAGCTTAATAATTAAAATAATTTGAATATGTCTTGATCATTCTAAAAGACTAATAAAAGTTGTGAATCGATGAAAAACTGACCTAGTTTATAGGTAAGGTTGTTTTTGTAATCAAGTTCTTTACCTCTTATTCTTTAAGGCGCAATTGGTAATCCGTTGATTATTTATATATATTGGTTCGTTTAAAGGATGTCACGAAAACGTATATAATATGCTTAGTTTTAGCCGCGTTATGCAATATTGTTAATGTAGTTTTTTTATATTTGATAGTATGATCAATTATTTAAGTTTGTATTATTAAATAAGTTATTTAATTCTGGTGCTTAGCTAAGTAACTTTTATTTCATACAATAGTAGTATTACACTTTAGTATGATACTTAGTACATTAGTATGATAAGGGTCTAGATTACAGGTTTTTGTATAATAAATACAATTGCAGTAAAATAAACCTACTTATAGTTCATATATAAAACTGGAGATAATGGTGACATAGTGGCAATATGATCTCGGAGGGTAGAGAAGGAAGATGTAGTCTGATGACTTACGACGAGGCCCAATCGACTGCGAACAATGGAACGATTATGTCGGCGCAGATAAACGGAATCTTCCATCGCTATTGTTATCACCTTGCTACATTATTGCGAGAGTAACGTAATTTATTTTATATTTTCTTTACTTTTAAGCAAATTTTCTATGTAATCGTGAGTTATTAGCATAACCCTTATGGTCAGACTAATCCCGGGACCATGATGGAAGTTCCTAACTGATACCCTGAACACGTTTTAGGAGTCGATTAAAACTATAATTATGTATGGGTATTTGATTGAACTCTGGCGCTCGCAAAGGTTGTCCGATTCTCTTCAAATTTTGAAGAAACATTAATTTTTATATCAGTTGGATAGGTCGTTGGGAAAAACAATAGGAAAACCCTTGCACTATTTTGGAGGTTTTGATTATTTATATTTCGGGGTATCCCAAAAAGGGTCGGCAAAGCCCTGGATCCAACGTAAACTCATATGAGACGATATAGAGCCAACATTTTTAAGCCCTTCCCATCACTCTAGCTGAAATATTTACCGAGTTATTAAAGAAAATATAAACGGACAGTAAGTTGGTGTACAAAGATTTACAATTTGAAAAGGTTTTTTTATTTTACACCCCCACCCAGAACCCCCAAACATTCATTCATTCCACCCTCATTTTGTCACTATTACAATCCTGGGATTGCAAATATATAGTTGGTTGGTTCCAATATCACTATCACATTTTACTGTTTGAATTTTAAATATATAAATTCGCTCACCTCACTTTAGCGTGCTGTGTGTGAACTTGTTTTATTTATCAGATAGAGGGGGATGCATATTAATTTTGTAATCGGGTTTTTCGAATGTTTATTTTGTAGTTTCAAACATTGAAGTTTTATATATATATATATATATATATATATATATATATACCGGGTGTCCCACGAAGAGGTTTAAACGTTTGATTTTATATTACGTGCCCATTCATGCACCGAACTTTTTTAAACTTTACACAGTTTACAAAGTAGGTTCTAAAAATATTCTGGACAAATTTCAGCTCCCTAACCTTAATAGAAACAAAATGGCGGCATATTGAAAAATTTACCAATTTGCTTCCTATAAAAACTACTTTCATGATTTATTATCTGATTTGTTTACTACGTTGCGGTTCTAACGCTCATTGTTGAAGAACAGCTGTTTGATTTTAAAATTTCGCTTGAGCCATAAAAACATAACCTAACTTTCTTCGGTACTGTTTTACTGAAAGTGGAGTCGAGAAATGGCTTTTAACGTTGAACAAAAAGTAAGTGTTGTGCGTGGGCTATTGCTTTTGGCAACGTCACTGAAGCAATTAGACAATTTCAGGTTGCCTACCCAGGAATTGAACCACCTAGTAATCCAACAATAACCAAGTGGAAAAATCTTTTGTTAGAAACTGGTAGTGTTGTCAAAAAGTACTCTAGGCCATCTAATGAGGAAAGAGAAGAACTGGTGTGCGCATCAATGCTCCGCTCTCCAGGTAAACCGAAATCACTAAGGAAGGTTGAACTTGAAACTGGTGTTCCGAAAAGTCTTATGTACAGAGAATTACTAAGAAAAACAAAATTAAATTTTTCAAAAGTCACCTAGTTCATCAACTTCTTGAAGATGATCCGGACAGGAGAGTGGAATTTTGTTCTCGTATCATTGAATACCATGAGTCAGATCCTGATTGGAATACTCAAATCATTTTCTCAGACGAGTCCACTTTCTACCGCAATGGTGTTGTAAATAGGCATAGTTGTAAGGCTATGTAAGGCTAAAAGTAGGCTATGTTCTAGTTCTTTTATTTAAAAGTCATATTGCCCTAGAATGTAACAATAAAAATATTTTATAAAACCAAAAACACCTTTTTTAATGTTTTTAAAGTATCGTTTTTCAATATGCCGCCATTTTGTTTCTATTAAGGTTAGGGAGCTGACATTTTTCCAGATTATTTTTAGAACCTACTTTGTAAACTGTGTAAAGTTTAAAAAAGTTCGGTGCATGAATGGGCACGTAATATAAAATCAAGCGTTTAAACCTCTTCGTGGGACACCCGGTATATATATATATATATATATAAATCGGGAACGTATATGCATTTAGATACTTGAACACAAGTCATGGGCTTCTAATGACAAGGTATCTTTTTATGGATGAACTGAAATATATTAACTCATGAAATAATAAAGAACGGTTTACTGCCAGCAACAACAAAAAACTTAACACTACGATGAAATGCCTTTTATAAATTTTCCAGGAGTGTTTTATATTATGATATTAAAAACAGCTTTTCCTCTATTAACCTACATGCTCCCTCTTAGCTAATTAAGGGCCGCCCCCCTGACACCACGGATAACCGTACCCCTCTCAGAAAACCCGCAAAGTACAATGATTACCTATAGACTGCCCAATTCCGACTTTCAAACACGTGATTTTTCAAAGACCTGTCGCTCTTCGATATTCATCTGCAGGATGTTCGTTCGCAGGAAATGTGCTTTATTGACAACTCCTTCGTGTTGGATGATTACAGTTTGGATGATTAACTACGATGCGATTGCCCCATTCAATCCCAATATTCATCCCAAGCTATTTGGCGTGAAATGATTTCAAATATGGTTTTCATTTTGTCTTTGGTGGGAGATTCTACGAGAAAGGTTAATTTGAGGCCAACCAAATAGCTTTACAATCTCTTATGAGTACCCCTTTCCGTCACATATTTGGAGGGGAAATCATAACACTGGATGCCGAAGAGGTGCTTTCAGGACGTTACTTATCAATCTCATGACTCATGACAAGATGAAATGTGAACATCAAAATACACAACATGTGCACATTTAAGCTATCATGACTGCGGACGCAGTGGATCTAATTTCGATTTGGACGTTATTTACTTCGGTTCTAACCTTCTCCATAGGATTTAGCAATTGCTTACAGTGTCAGATAAGAATCTAGAGAAGCATAAAAGCTGGGTATGCACTTGCCATGCCGAAGCGTAACGCCAAAGATACTGTTGCTGTTAGATTTTCCTAAAAAAAACCTTGTAGAGTTACCATTCACGTCTTCTACAACGGGAATTTGCCACTGGTTCTCGGAAGGAAGGGAACTCGCGAGGAAGGAGAACATGGGGCAATTCATAATACATAATTTAGAGGACAAACTCCCGTAACTGTGCTCCGATGAATTACTAGCCCCCAAAGAGGTGGTCTGTCCTGCCCTCATAGGCTAATTAACAAGGTAACTATGTTCATCGGGGACCAAGGTCTATCAATCCCTGCTCTCCAAACTTGTGAAATCTAGGCAAGATTGTCATTATTATATGGCCATCTTTTTACGGTAAAAACATAACCACTGCGTTTGTCGTGTTTGCCCTAAAACTCCAGGTTCTAAAGCAGTCCTTCAAGCGAGATATATTTGTTTGTTTTAATTAACTCACCGGGGTATTGTATTGTAAAATAATGATATTTATTATATAAGGCGTCTTTTGCCAATCAAGAGAAAAATAACAAACCTGTTTAAAAATAAATAGGGGTTTCCTACATAAATGATAATACGTATGATGGGTTTATGAATATTTTTTATACTGTAATCACTTTTCCCATAAGTTGAAAAAACAAATATGTAGGGGCGTCAATAATAGTTAAAGGAAGCATTAGTCGGTTCACTCAAGAGGAATATTAGGTTACGAGATAAGGCATCATCCCGGATTATTACGTATTTCATTAGTGGTGACGGAGGTTTTGTTTCATTTCAGTCTTGTACAAACATCTTTCATTTGATCACTAGGTTTCAATTAGTAACGTATTAATTAACCTTAATTCAATCTGTTGAACATATTGTAATGTTCCTTTAATTAATTTTGCAATAAGTATGTTTAGTTTTACTGGTAATACAAAAATCTATGATAAAGTTAGATTAGTTCACTTAAACTACTTCTGAACCCTTGAAAATCCTTAAGAACTAAAACCAGCCGTTATATAATCTTATAAAATATTTAAATAGAATATAATAATTAAACCTTGTCATATTTCATAGTAAAATCTATGTCATGAAAATTACTTTAACTCGAGGAAACAACAAGAGTAATATCGTGGTTAAATCTAAAAAGTACACTCACAACAGGCCGAGGGCTAATATTCATTATAAGGCCTATAGGTTTTTTTACTGGCCTGACAAAAATTAAAGCGTTTTCCTCAAGACTAGATTAAATATAATAGCTTTGAGATAGAAAATTACAAATCTTCGTTTGATCTAGAATAAACTTAAGTACTCACAAAAATGTAGGTACCGTGAAACCGTTAAAAATTTGTAATAAATAATATAGACCTTTTAACTACAATAAAATTATTATTACCTATGACATTTGCATTCAAAATTACAAAATTAAATTTTCTTTGATACTTATCCATTGAATTTATTCATGGTTAATTTTTGGTTTTTTTTCAAAATTTAATTTGAATCCCTACTTCACAAAAGTTAAACGGTATATGAGTTACATTGACTAACCCTTTGTAAACATTCGTAATCGTAATCACAACTACTTTCTTAACAATTTAAAGTTTCCTGTCAAAATGGGGTCAAACTGTATTTGAATAAATTTTGTTATTATCAGTTGAAACGATATGTTTTAATTTCTGGTCCAATCTACGTAATCGATCGTGTCATTAGCTATTAATCCCGCCCAGATACCTCTTCATATCAAAATATACGTTTAAAGCTACAGGAGTAAATGTATCTTTTACACAAATTGCTGTAGATCGATCTCCTTATTCGCTTGAACACTTATACTTATCTTCCTTTTAGCAACTGAACTGAATGGCTAGTTAAGTCATCCTTACATATTTAGTTTTAATACCTAGATACAATATGTCGTATGATCTACTGAACCAGCTGTGATCTATTCAATTTATATGTTCACCCACACAGTAGGGAGTTCATATCTTATCACATACATTTTCCCCTCGACTAATGCATATATTATTCTATTCTGACGCTTTAGACAAAGCTCCAGCTTAGGAGAGTGTTTGTGGTGTAGCATTTCTTAAACTCATAACACCATAAAGTACTTCATAGTCGAGGAATGAAGGGTGCTAGATGACATATATTGTTTGGTTATTAAAGCTTTTGTAGGATATCTTTCTTTTTCTAGCATTCTTAAGATTCATTTTATTTTTTCATGTTTTCTTACTACCACATTCGCTGCAGCATGGCATGGGCCACCCATGACTTTCCTCTGCTGCGACTGCGTGAATCACTGTGCCGTTTACTAAAAGTGTACAGCAAACAAATATATAATAGGTTCTTATGTAACCCAAGAGATGGCAGCACTACCCGGATAAATAAGGTAATTTGAGAGCAGTATAATTCACTTAGTTGCAAATCACATTATTATTATTTTGTTATTGCAACTGAAGACACCGAAACTGATTGTTAATAATACGCGGTTGATTACATAAATTATGTAATGGGGAGAAGGCCGGAGATAAAGGTAACGAGTCTTACTGTATGTACAACATGAGCGATGATATGTACAGTAAGGACTGAGGTAGACGACGAGGCCCAGGTCAACATCGTGGGTATACGCTGGGCTATATTAATTTTCCTTTGACTTGTACAAGGAATTAAGATTTTAGTTTTTTTTGTACTTCGTCAATAAAAATTAACAATACATTTAGTATTTTTATTACTAAGCTAATATTTAACCAAATATATTTGTAAGAGTAATACAAAACTCCATATTACATCGAATATCTCGGCTTACTTGTTGTTGATGGGAGAATTATCCTAGACAGGCCACAACAAAGCTCTGGACGATATTCTCATCATATTACAGATCGAAAATATTCATCTACCTTTGGCTCTCACTGCTTCTGAAATTAATAACTTACACAGTCAAGTTTTGAACATACTGTTTATTTCGTAAAGTTACATATTTCCTGTACATGTTTAAGTCGGATGAAATATTAAAATTTATGTCTAATTTTACCTTTAATAGTGTACATTAATCGAAAAATTTATATTAAAAATTGTGTATCATTCAATTAATTGACTGTAAAGAAAGTAATTTAGTTTTTTGTATAAATTAAAAACATTTCTTATACATGTTTATTTAATTTCAACATTCAAGAACCAGCAAGGATTGCTATTAATTTTTGAACCGTATATTTGCTTGTGGTGAACCAAAAAGTTGTAAATCTTTCAATGGTGTGAAAGTACAATGTATTAGTTTTTGTGAATAAAACGAAAACTAGAATAAAATTAAAATTATAAGTTGGAAATTTGTGTTACTAACCTAAACATATTAACTTAGTTTCTTTTAAGTTTTAACTCAACCTATCGGTTGTTTGCGATATTGTTGGATCTAAGGTTGTGGTGAGGTTCTGTTATTTAAGAATGGATTGCCGGTATTTACATTAATTTTGAAGTAAAAGCAAGTTTCAATAAGATTTAGGGTCTAAAATCTGATCCGATCTTAAGGTGCAGAGAATTCGAAGAACATAATAAAAGTACATTTCAAAATGTCAGCCAAAGCTGAGCATAAACTAATTATAAAAAGAGGTTAAATATTTAAAGAGAAGTATGAAGTAATTTGGTCAAGTTATAAAAATACAGGAGGAAAAGGAGTTCGGCAAGAGGGTGCAAACTGCTGTTCGTTAAGGATTGATAATTATATTTTTATGTGTTTTAGGAATTACGGGTAATAAAACTAACATTTTTGCATTTAAAAAAAGAACACATTTATCCTATCATGATTCTTGTCCATAATACTCATAACTAGTTTAATTATAACAATTGGACTAAACAGAGGTTCGTGGTAGACCAAATGTATTTGAGGAGCTTTAGTACATTGAATTCTGAAGTATGCAAATAAAATATAATAACATTTAAGCAGTACCTGGGGCCAAACTTTATTTGGAACAAAATCATATACATTGTGACAATTAGCTCAGAATAAACAATTTATGTATTCTAGTTCTGTTTGTTCAGGTGTTGTAAATATTTAGTTATGGTTTGACATTGCCTAAGCCGCACGTTAAAGTTAACGGCATCCAAATGAGTTTTACAGCAAAGTTTAATATTTCCTGGAGTTAAGGAATTTGTCCATCGAACGATAAGGCCAACAACCCCCTCTGTTTTAGTTTATACAACATCCACCTACGAGATGCATTTTTCTGCAGACATTGTTCTAATAAAGTATAGACCATTAAAAAAATCTATTATTGAAGTAAATAAATACGTTTAAAACAATGTAACAAATGTAAATCACTTGTCAAAATATTACTTCTATTTGCGTTTACTCACACTTTATAAAGCTAATAGTAAACCGAGGCAATTGGTAAAAACGTAGTTAGCAGTTCCCCCGAGACCTGCAGCTGCTGCGTTGGTTACAACTATCTGGTCTCAGATTGTACTTCGTTTGGCCGTGATAGGGAATTAACTACTGTCTATATATTTATGAACAAATCGTATTGAACAACTCTTTGAACATTTATACAAAATCATAGCATTTTTGTTATTTAGTAAATGAACATGTTCAGGATCAAGTTTGTTTATCTAATACAAAAACAGTTAAGGAAATAAACCACTCTACACTTCATTCTATATATTGGAGTATAGATGTTGGGGAAATGATTGGGAATATACTATTAATCCATCGTCCACTCTGTTTTTATTTATTGTATATACATATATATTTAATCCCTGGGCTATTTTCTAGCTTAAAAATCACATAAACATAACCCGAAGTTTTTTTTAGATATCTCTTGTCAATATGTTTATATTTCAAATTAACAAAGGGTCTGAATTTTAAATACTGTCGTTCAAAATTACTGCCAGCGATCATATTTTAGATTTGTATCGGCCTTAATTAAGGTGATAATGTTAAGGCGAAACTATATTAAGTAGTTTTACTAGTGATGTGATGGTTTTACTCTTAATATTAAAATAATTTTAATTAATTATCTTTTTATAGTTTATTTTGATGTATATAGTATGTAAGCTAAATAGCTGCTACTATAATAAATAAAATATTTCAAAAATGCAGACGATTATAATTGCGATCCTGAGCTAGTTTCGAAAATCTTTTGAGTAAATAAAACTAGCGAATAATGATATTGTCTACAAATAACTGTTTTCGTTACTTTCACACAAATGGGAAATTTAAAAAATGTAACAAATTCCACATTTAAAAAATTAGTAAAAAATTTAAGACGTTTACATTCTTGACTATTTTTTATTCAACCCAATGGTTTTCGTAATAAATGTCCCATATATTTAAAATGGGAAAACGCTGAACTTGTGTCGCGTCTTTTTCTCTTTTCTCCTATCAAGTTCAGAAATACATATAAAAAATTAAATTTCTTTACTCATGTCTAAAACAACCATAAGAATTGGGGCTTTGCATTGGAAATATTCCAGATTTAAAATTTAAAATTTTTAAAATCACTAAAAGTATGTTAGGTCCACTGTTAAAAGTGCCGGGTAATTTGTTTCTGAGAAACCAATGGTGGCCTAAATAAAATTAATGAACACCTGAATATAAGTACTATCCGGTGCCGTAACAGCTTCCACCCGAGGAAAACCGGTGAGTGTGTGGCATTCAGTCGTTAACTTTATTAACTTTTGGAATATTTCAAATTATTGCCATCCGTTTATGTCTCCATTGCCTAATGTTACCATTTATGTATATAAAATTAATGCCCATAAGAATACCATTGAAATGTTTATGGCCAATCAAGGGGAGCCATGTCGGAGTTTGTTAAAACCGTTTCTGAGTGAGCACCTGGGACCAAAGAGGAAAGATTTTGACAAATTTCAACTCAATAGTATAGTTATGGTGTTTATAGTTATGGAATGTTGTTGATGTGTTTGTGAGGTGACTTTATATATTTTTTTTATATTTCGATTTTTACTAGCAACTCTAATTAATGAGAAGTAGTAGGAATTAATTCTTATTTTTTATGAGATGTATAATGAAGTTTTGAGCACCTGTGGGGCAGAACCCCAAAGAGGAAATGCATTTTAAGAAATGTTGTAGAATCTTTAGTTAATACATCCAGTACTCAAATCAGTGTAGCACTTTTTCGGATCTTGCTCGAGAATAAACAAATACAACAGCTTGTGTTTTATATATTAAGGTACCGGTTGTGAGTAGATATGGTTTGCCATACTTATCTATAGTTAATTTTTTAATCCATTAATTTTTATACATTATTTTTTTAAATTTACCTTTCTTTAATTAGTATAGTTTAAATTTCATGGGATAATTAAAGTGTATGTAGATCCGTTGAAAACGTCACGAAAGGATGATATCGAAACAGATAACAATCAAATTAAGTAAAAGCTTTATTTACAAAAATAAAATAAAGTCTATATACAACACTGGAGCGACAGATGAGCACGGCAGATGTTGCGGGAGTTATGGAAATGGGAACCTGAATAATTCAGGGTCCGAATACACAGCGCAGATTACAAAAATATACACTTTTAGTAAAGCAACATTACTTTTATAGATTTTGTTGTTAGCGGCTTCATGTAGTAATTAGTCGTGAACTATATATTTATTAAGATTACCTGCCTACTTAAAAAAACCTGTTGAAAAAACATGATCTTTTATTTTATTCAAAGTACAACTAACAGGACAACAAACATTATTTAGAAAATAAATATTTATTTTTAGAAAATATAGCATGTATATATGTAAGTATATGTAATATAAGTAGACAATAAATAATTAACCTATAACATGTATTAATTATTTGGAATATAATATATGTTACACATCATTACCATTACAATTATTCACTAGGATCCGAAATTCATTGGATTGCTTTTGTTTTGCTAAGTATACAGGTTTTTATGGGTTTTACTGATTTAGTAGACTATTAATTCTAAACATAAGAACTAAAAGTAAATCTCCGTTTTCGTTGACTGTATATAAATATGAACAAATATATCCAGCTTACGTTTTTTCCTAGTTAAAATAAAATTTAGTTGTTTAGTAATATTTAGTTAGGCATGAGGTAAAATATATTGAACTTTTGGTGTTTTGGACTGCCTTTCCTATACTAAATACATATTTTTAAAGGAAAGTAAATCAAGTTCGTCCTTCAGTGGTGTACTTTATATTACAATTTAAAATGTAAGATATATTTATTCAAATGCATATCCTTAGAGTTTAATATACCATAAAGGTTGTTCATAAATGGTACATTGCATGAAAATAGTTAAATAATTAAATTATTACTTAAATGCAGAACTATTGATTAAGATATCGGAGTTTTTTATGATTGTCCTAAATAACATATTAAAATCATACAATTAGTTACATGTGGAGTCAAACGGAATATGTGTATAATGTGCGATTTATATGACCATGTTTTAGCGAATTTCCCCTATAGGGAAGAAGCTATTACCGTAGGTCTCATGGTAAGATTTAAGCCCGAGACCATGACAAATTTTTTTTTTTAGGTCCCCAGATGACTAAAACACGATTCGTTCAAATTTATATATATGTATATATATATCTATATATATATATATATATATATATATATATATATATATATATATATGTGTCCGTGAATGCGATAACTTGAGTAAAAAACGTCCGATTTCGATGAAATTTGGCTCAAATGTGTAAAGTGACATTCATGACTTTAAGTTCGAAAACCAGAAAAATCGGGCTATGGGAAGGGGGGTTTATGGGGGTTTTAAATTTTCCAAAAATCAGTTTTTTGCATTTTTTACCCTAAAATTTTTAAAACACTTAATTTTGGTTTAGACCATGTTATAGAGCTTAAAAAAACAAATAATATGGTATTTTGAATTATTAAGCTAGGTTAAGTGGTTGCTGAGAAAATCCAAAAAAACCTGCTCATAAAATCTCCTATGTTAATCTTATGGGAAAAAGGTTTTTGGCTTTTCCTAAGTTAATTTTGATGTAAACTTCACATTTGCTTTTACCAATCAATTCAGCTCCACAAAACAATCATTTTGGTGTTTAAATTGTGATTCTACGTCCAACCGTTGCAGAGATATTCAAAGTGCTAAACACAGTACGTTGTCCAATGTTATCCTTATGGAGAATAAATAAAATTTGATATCTCCATTATTAATGAATGTATATTGATGAAACTTGGCACGTGGGGTCACGTAGTACTGGTATATTGATATTTGCACAAAAAATTGATTTTTTGTTGATTATCCCCGTAGCAGCGAACCTGCGTACTCAGCCCCCATGTTATTCTTATGGAGAATAAGTAAAATGTAATGACTCCCTTAATTATGAACATAAATTAATACAACTTGCTATGTGGCTTCACCTTGTTGAGTTATAATGATATTTGCATAAAAACCCATTTTTTTAGTTCCTTGTTGCAGCAAACCTGCTTACTCATCTCCCATGTTATTCTTATGGAGAATAATTAAAATTGTATATATCGCTTATATATGAATATATTTTTATAAAACTTGGTATGCGGCTTTATATGGCATTAAGACATATATTATGCATTGGAAATTCGCTGAGTACGCAGGTTTGCTGCGACGGGGGTATTTAAGTATTATCCTTATCGATCGAAATAACTTAAAATACCAATATTGAATCTTCTAGAGACTACGTGGTATGGCCTCAAATGCTGTTTAAAAATGTCTAAAGAATCACATGTCCCAAATATTTATGTCAAGTTGCTGTTGATCAAAATCTGGATTTTATTATAAATAAAAAACAAGTTTATACTGTACTGAGTGAATTCTTCGAAGTATTTGCCGTTAGATTAAAAACAAACAAATCATTAGATACTCCTATCAAGATAAATTAGTCACACACTATTATATTACTCTTAATATTCTAATAAGACACTACCAAGTAAACACAGACGTGGACCAAATAGCTAAGAACTGTTAAGGAAGTGCGGTATAGCTTCGTGAAGTTTTCATATTACTACGAGTATGAATAATCTTTGCAATATGATGAGACGAGGATTTGGCTATACGCTGAACTTAAGTGAACGTGCATACACAAAAATATACCCTAAGTGAAGTTGAACATATATGATCACTCATTTCGCTTGGTTATAATAGTTTATTAGCGAATTTCCCCTATAGGGACGAAGCTATTACCGTAGTCGGCATGGTAAGCCCGAGGCCCGGGACCATAATATCTTTTCGTTTTGAGGTCCCCAGACCCCAAAAACACCATTCGTTCGAAACTGTAGATATATTTGTGTCCGGGGGTGCGATAACTCTCGTAAAAAAGGTCCGATTTTGATAAATTTTGTATTAATGTATAAAGCAACATTTATGACTAAGTTCGAAAACCAGCCATATCGCTCTCTCTAAAGGGATATTTTGGGAGGTTTTGTGCCCCAAAAATGTTTTATTTTTTTATTTTTTACATATAATTTTTGAAATAGTCAAATTTTAGTTTTGATCATTGGATTCAGCTTTAAAAAATACACAATGTGGTATTTTGTTCATTCCTCTACGTCATTCGGTTGCCGAGATATTGAAATTGCTAAACACAGTACGTTGTCTAATGTTATTCTTATGGAGGATAAGAAAACAAAATAAATCTCGCTTCTTTATGAACGTATACTTACGAAACTTGGTATACGGCTTTATATCGTTGTGGACTATTGATATTTGCTCAAAAAAAATATTTTGCTAAAGGTTCCCGTAGCAGCGAACCTGCGTACTCAGCCCCCATGTTATTCTTGTGGAGAAAAATTAAAAAGCTATGTCTCCCTTAATTATGAACATAAATTAATAAGACCTCGTATATGACTTCACCTTGTTGAGTATATTGATAATTGCCTTAACACCCATTTTTTTCGTTCCTTGTTGCATCAAATCTGCGTACTCATCCCCCATGTTATTTTTATGTCGATTAATCAAAATGGGATATATCGCTTATTTATGTATGTATATTGATGAAACAAGGTATGTGGTTTCACTTAGTTGAGTTATATTGATATTTGCATAGAAACCAATTGTTTATGTTTCTTGTTTCAGCAAACCTATGTACTCATCCCAAATGTTATTCTTATGGAGAACAATTAAAATTGTTTATATCGCTTATTTAGGGATATATTTTTATGAAACTTGGTATGCGGCTTTATGTGGTATTAAGACATATATCATGCATTAGAAATTCGCTGAGTACTCAGATTTTCTGCAACGGGGGTATTTTTGAACCATTTCCTTAATCTAGTTGAATATTAAGCATGCACGACCAATTTTTTTATAATATATCTAACACCACATATTCTATATAAGACACTGTGTCATAGCGACATTTTATTATAATTATATGAAAAAAAATTTAAAAGACGACCCAAATTCTGTATACCATGCAAAAAAAACATCGTTGATTTTGTAATGCATTTAATTAAATAGAAAATCAGTTTGTCAAATTTAAAGGATGTATCGCGATGAAACCTTAAGTTATTGCATATAAAATGTTTATTAGGATTCCTAAATGTCTCAAAATTCCAAGTCCTCCTATAGCTTTCGTCTGTTGGCCTTTAAATTTACATTTTTTATTCATCAGAGATGGTGATTTTATATAGTTTAGTGCTTTTATAAACATGTGAACTGGTTTTCGGACAGTTAACTCAGGTTGTTCTATCGTTGTGTTGACTCGGTTTGTAGTTTGTTTATTTTTGCTGTAAAGGTAGTAACAAGATTTGTCCCATCCCTGCTAAGTGATGTTTCAATTCACCCAAAAATTACATGATTCGTGTGTCATTTAATTGTAAGTATTTTTTTCCGTGATGCCCACCCTTTTAATATTTATAAAGAAAATTGTAACTTATGTACGTTTAATATTTACCGTAGAATAATTTATGGGTCTGTTATTTGTTTACATGTTTGTCTTCAATGTTTGGTGTTGTGGTTTTGTTCTTACTGCTAATCACAAACTTATATGGAATTTTCAATATTTGTTCGTTCTTAATTTTAATTTAATTTAATTTAAATTTTTTATTGAAATTATCATTTTATTACCAAAATATATAGTTTATTTGTTTTGGTCCAGCATTCTCAATTTAATATATTTTTAAATTGTATGCAATAAATTCACCTAATTTATAATTATATTAATATTGATTGAATTAAATATGAATACAAACTATTTTATATGATCATATATATATATATATATATATATATATATATATATATATATATATATATATATATATATGTGTGTGTGCCCGTGGGTGCGATAACTCTCGTAAAAAAGTTCGATTTTGATGAAATTTGGTATAAACGTGTAAAGCAGCATTTATGACTTTATGTTCGAAATCCAGATTGATCGACCTATCTGAAGGGGTATTTTGGGGGGGTTTTGTACCCAAAAAAATGGTGTTTTTGAGTTTATTACATATAATTTTTGAAAAAGTACAATTTTATTTTATTTTTTTCATTGGAATCAGCTTAAAAATACGCACAATTTGGTGTTTTAATCATTGTTCTAAGTCAATTGGTTACTGAGATATTGAAAGTGCTAAACACAGTTCTTGTCCAATGTTATTCTTATGGAGGAGAAGAAAAATTTTATATCTCGCTTATTAATCAACTTATCCTGACGAAACTTGGTATATTGATTCATTTCATTGTGGTCTATTGATATTTGCACAAAACCCATTTTTTGGCCGATAGCTCCCATAGCATCAAACCTGCATAATCAGCCCCATGTTATTCTTATAAAGAGTAACGTGTTATCTCCTTTAATTATGAACATAAATTAATAAAACTTGGTATGTGACTTTCTTTACCTTGTTGAGTTATATTGATATTTGTATAAAAACCCATTTGTACTGTTCCTTATTTCAGCCAACCTGCATACTCATCCGCCATGTTATTCTTATGGTGGATAATTAAAATGCCATAAATCGTTTGTTTATGAATGTATATTGATGAAACTTGGTATGTGGCTTTATGTGGTTGGTATAAGATCAATTAATATTCATTGTAAATTCGCTGAGTATGCAGGTTTGCTACTACGGGGGTATTTATTAGTGTAGAATAATATATTAGAGCCTTTTGAAGGTCAATCCGCATAAAATCTTACGTCCTATGCGATACTACTCGTACTTCGGCCATCGAACCACTCCAAACTTTATGTCTCACCCAGGGTACGACATTACGTTACGACATTAAATGACATTATTTGCAGCCTTGGACAGCTTTGGTTTAGGTTAACTTCCATTTATTAAGGATACTACTTCGGCCCTCGAACCACTCCAAACTTTATGTCTCACCCAGGGTACGACATTACGTTACGACATTAAATGACATTATTTGCAGCCTTGGACAGCTTTGGTTTAGGTTAACTTCCATTTATTAAGGATACTACTTCGGCCCTCGAACCACTCCAAACTTTATGTCTCACCCAGGGTACGACATTACGTTACGACATTAAATGACATTATTTGCAGCCTTGGACAGCTTTGGTTTAGGTTAACTTCCATTTATTAAGGATACTACTTCGGCCCTCGAACCACTCCAAACCTTATGTCTCACCCAGGGTACGACATTACGTTACGACATTAAATGACATTATTTGCAGCCTTGGACAGCTTTGGTTTAGGTTAACTTCCATTTATTAAGGATACTACTTCAGCCCTCGAACCACTCCAAACTTTATGTCTCACCCAGGGTACGACATTACGTTACGACATTAAATGACATTATTTGCAGCCTTGGACAGCTTTGGTTTAGGTTAACTTCCATTTATTAAGGATACTACTTCGGCCCTCGAACCACTCCAAACTTTATGTCTCACCCAGGGTATGACATTACGTTACGACATTAAATGACATTATTTGCAGCCTTGGACAGCTTTGGTTTAGGTTAACTTCCATTTATTAAGGATACTACTTCGGCCATCGAACCACTCCAAAATTTATGTCTCACCCAGGGTACGACATTACGTTACGACATTAAATGACATTATTTGCAGCCTTGGACAGCTTTGGTTTAGGTTAACTTCCATTTATTAAGGATACTACTTCGGCCCTCGAACCACTCCAAACTTTATGTCTCACCCAGGGTACGACATTACGTTACGACATTAAATGACATTATTTGCAGCCTTGGACAGCTTTGGTTTAGGTTAACTTCCATTTATTAAGGATACTACTTCGGCCCTCGAACCACTCCAAACTTTATGTCTCACCCAGGGTACGACATTACGTTACGACATTAAATGACATTATTTGCAGCCTTGGACAGCTTTGGTTTAGGTTAACTTCCATTTATTAAGGATACTACTTCGGCCCTCGAACCACTCCAAACCTTATGTCTCACCCAGGGTACGACATTACGTTACGACATTAAATGACATTATTTGCAGCCTTGGACAGCTTTGGTTTAGGTTAACTTCCATTTATTAAGGATACTACTTCAGCCCTCGAACCACTCCAAACTTTATGTCTCACCCAGGGTACGACATTACGTTACGACATTAAATGACATTATTTGCAGCCTTGGACAGCTTTGGTTTAGGTTAACTTCCATTTATTAAGGATACTACTTCGGCCCTCGAACCACTCCAAACTTTATGTCTCACCCAGGGTATGACATTACGTTACGACATTAAATGACATTATTTGCAGCCTTGGACAGCTTTGGTTTAGGTTAACTTCCATTTATTAAGGATACTACTTCGGCCATCGAACCACTCCAAAATTTATGTCTCACCCAGGGTACGACATTACGTTACGACATTAAATGACATTATTTGCAGCCTTGGACAGCTTTGGTTTAGGTTAACTTCCATTTATTAAGGATACTACTTCGGCCCTCGAACCACTCCAAACTTTATGTCTCACCCAGGGTACGACATTACGTTACGACATTAAATGACATTATTTGCAGCCTTGGACAGCTTTGGTTTAGGTTAACTTCCATTTATTAAGGATACTACTTCGGCCCTCGAACCACTCCAAACTTTATGTCTCACCCAGGGTACGACATTACGTTACGACATTAAATGACATTATTTGCAGCCTTGGACAGCTTTGGTTTAGGTTAACTTCCATTTATTAAGGATACTACTTCGGCCCTCGAACCACTCCAAACTTTATGCCTCACCCAGGGTACGACATTACGTTACGACATTAAATGACTTTATTTGCAGCCTTGGACAGCTTTGGTTTAGGTTAACTTCCATTTATTAAGGATACTACTTCGGCCCTCGAACCACTCCAAACTTTATGTCTCACCCAGGGTACGACATTACGTTACGACATTAAATGACATTATTTGCAGCCTTGGACAGCTTTGGTTTAGGTTAACTTCCATTTATTAAGGATACTACTTCGGCCCTCGAACCACTCCAAACTTTATGTCTCACCCAGGGTACGACATTACGTTACGACATTAAATGACATTATTTGCAGCCTTGGACAGCTTTGGTTTAGGTTAACTTCCATTTATTAAGGATACTACTTCGGCCCTCGAACCACTCCAAACTTTATGTCTCACCCAGGGTACGACATTACGTTACGACATTAAATGACATTATTTGCAGCCTTGGACAGCTTTGGTTTAGGTTAACTTCCATTTATTAAGGATACTACTTCGGCCATCGAACCACTCCAAACTTTATGTCTCACCCAGGGTACGACATTACGTTACGACATTAAATGACATTATTTGCAGCCTTGGACAGCTTTGGTTTAGGTTAACTTCCATTTATTAAGGATACTACTTCGGCCCTCGAACCACTCCAAACTTTATGTCTCACCCAGGGTACGACATTACGTTACGACATTAAATGACATTATTTGCAGCCTTGGACAGCTTTGGTTTAGGTTAACTTCCATTTATTAAGGATACTACTTCGGCCCTCGAACCACTCCAAACTTTATGTCTCACCCAGGGTACGACATTACGTTACGACATTAAATGACATTATTTGCAGCCTTGGACAGCTTTGGTTTAGGTTAACTTCCATTTATTAAGGATACTACGTCGGCCATCGAACCACTCCAAACTTTATGTCTCACCCAGGGTACGACATTACGTTACGACATTAAATGACATTATTTGCAGCCTTGGACAGCTTTGGTTTAGGTTAACTTCCATTTATTAAGGATACTACTTCGGCCCTCGAACCACTCCAAACTTTATGTCTCACCCAGGGTACGACATTACGTTACGACATTAAATGACATTATTTGCAGCCTTGGACAGCTTTGGTTTAGGTTAACTTCCATTTATTAAGGATACTACTTCGACCCTCGAACCACTCCAAACTTTATGTCTCACCCAGGGTACGACATTACGTTACGACATTAAATGACATTATTTGCAGCCTTGGACAGCTTTGGTTTAGGTTAACTTCCATTTATTAAGGATACTACTTCGGCCCTCGAACCACTCCAAACTTTATGTCTCACCCAGGGTACGACATTACGTTACGACATTAAATGACATTATTTGCAGCCTTGGACAGCTTTGGTTTAGGTTAACTTCCATTTATTAAGGATACTACTTCGGCCCTCGAACCACTCCAAACTTTATGTCTCACCCAGGGTACGACATTACGTTACGACATTAAATGACATTATTTGCAGCCTTGGACAGCTTTGGTTTAGGTTAACTTCCATTTATTAAGGATACTACTTCGGCCCTCGAACCACTCCAAACTTTATGCCTCACCCAGGGTACGACATTACGTTACGACATTAAATGACATTATTTGCAGCCTTGGACAGCTTTGGTTTAGGTTAACTTCCATTTATTAAGGATACTACTTCGGTCCTCGAACCACTCCAAACTTTATGTCTCACCCAGGGTACGACATTACGTTACGACATTAAATGACATTATTTGCAGCCTTGGACAGCTTTGGTTTAGGTTAACTTCCATTTATTAAGGATACTACTTCGGCCCTCGAACCACTCCAAACTTTATGTCTCACCCAGGGTACGACATTACGTTACGACATTAAATGACATTATTTGCAGCCTTGGACAGCTTTGGTTTAGGTTAACTTCCATTTATTAAGGATACTACTTCGGCCCTCGAACCACTCCAAACTTTATGTCTCACCCAGGGTACGACATTACGTTACGACATTAAATGACATTATTTGCAGCCTTGGACAGCTTTGGTTTAGGTTAACTTCCATTTATTAAGGATACTACTTCGGCCCTCGAACCACTCCAAACTTTATGTCTCATCCAGGGTACGACATTACGTTACGACATTAAATGACATTATTTGCAGCCTTGGACAGCTTTGGTTTAGGTTAACTTCCATTTATTAAGGATACTACTTCGGCCATCGAACCACTCCAAACTTTATGTCTCACCCAGGGTACGACATTACGTTACGACATTAAATGACATTATTTGCAGCCTTGGACAGCTTTGGTTTAGGTTAACTTCCATTTATTAAGGATACTACTTCGGCCCTCGAACCACTCCAAACTTTATGTCTCACCCAGGGTACGACATTACGTTACGACATTAAATGACATTATTTGCAGCCTTGGACAGCTTTGGTTTAGGTTAACTTCCATTTATTAAGGATACTACTTCGACCCTCGAACCACTCCAAACTTTATGTCTCACCCAGGGTACGACATTACGTTACGACATTAAATGACATTATTTGCAGCCTTGGACAGCTTTGGTTTAGGTTAACTTCCATTTATTAAGGATTCAAAATTACTTTTTCACTATTCGAAATCTCACAGCTCAGCACTAATCACAATATTTACTTACGTTAAATCGAAAACTGTGGCTTATAATAAAAACAATAGCTATTAAATTACTTATAGTATTGAATAACCGAATTTGTTATCAAGCTTTACAAAAATCAATAAAAAAACTGAAAAATCAAATTGTGGTCATTTCATTACATAGAACTGCTAATAAAACATGTCATTAATATAAAGGTCTGCGCTTTGCGGTATTAAGGTAGAATAACTACTTGGGAAATGAATAAAATATGCGGTTTGGAAGATCACTATCCATTACATAGGTTATTCGTATAGTTCAGCATAATAACACTACTGGTTCAAAGGTAGGATATTATTTCTATTCTTTAAATGATGTAATAGGTAATTTATAAGATATTTAATATAATAATCTCATTCAAGCAATAATCTCTCCACATTATTAAAAGCTTAATATTGTTGTTTACGCCTCAGAACCCCCCCTTTCCCTTTCCTAATCCTTTACTACTTTGAGGCTAGAAAGCAAGGCTTATTGGTTTTCCATCCATGTGGCATCTACTCACCACCTCTTATATTACTTATAAGAACTGTTTCATGTTTTCATTAAAATGTTGTTTAAATACTTATTGATTGATAATTTCATATTTATTTTTAATTTAATATTGTAGCTGATTACTTGCTTTATTTCAAATGATCATTTTCGTTTTTTAATGAAAGACAGTTTCCCAAACTGCATAATTATACAAACTATAGGACAATTTTTCCCTTATAATGTAATTGAACCATACAAATGGGAGTTACTGGAGGATACGTGAGCAGCAGACGCAATGTCAGACGTTCCATTTAGCTGATTGTGTATGCAAGTGGTTACATGTTGACAATAGAGTGGTGTAATACTACAACAAGTTACCGTACTCCCATTCCTGGTTAAAGATACGTTTTTGTTTTTGTACCTAAGTGTTGATGGCTATTTCATCTTATCATAAAACCTCACATTACCAGGTTACGATTTCTTTTACCTACAGCTAATAATATTGATAATATATGTGGAAAGTGTATACTCGGTTTTTTCCCATAACCGTTTTGAACGTATAGTAGTTATAAAAGGTAAGTCAGTCTAAAAAATCAGTGAGCAATAAATGCATCTTTACAAAGTTTTTTTATCTATGACAACAAAGGCAATTCTTTGATGGATTCAGTGGTAATTTTTCAAAATATCACTAAGTAACTGAGTATATATTTGTAATTCACTCACGTGATGGTGATAATATGTGGATAAACAAATATACTACCGATAATGTTCACCCCTTCATATGGGTGAAAACATATGAAATTGAATAATATTTATGTAAAGCCATGTATATATATGGATTTGAAGGAATCCGTCAGTCTAAAACTTATAAATAATACCTGAATGAACGGTCGAAGAGAGAAAATGTCAGAAAAAAGTTTTCTTTCAAACTTTTTTAAGAAATAATATTACTAATACTCTAACCGTATTTTCTAAACGCCCAATTGGGATCAGTGAACATGGGAAAATCCCTAAAAGTATATGCTATGATAGGTACAAATTATTATTTGCGTTACTTCTGCTTGCTCCTCAGGTGAGGATAAGCGCCAACTTGTTTTTTAACAGCGGGATTGGATGTGCCTAGAACTCACTAGTTATTATAGTCAGTACTATAAAACTATGTAAACGGTAATGCAGTTAGCAAAACGTATAGCAAAAGACCAAACCATCTCATGTGCGTATAACAAATTTAAAGCATTGAGGAACATTGTTAAACAAAAGCCGGAGAAAGCTATAACACTAAAAATACGAACGTTAACTGTAAAGCGAGAGACAAAGTAATAACAATTCCACAATAAATATCTGACACCTTTATCTCCTTATCCTTTAACGTAAACAAATCCTGGACTAAATTTGAATCCAGAACAACCCTTACAAATGACAAAAATAAACTCAAATATAATTTAAAGCTTAGTTTTTATTTCTCTTGCCACAGAAATGGAACACTATTATTACATTAAAAGCTTTTTCGCCACCTAAATTTTAGTATTAAGGTTAACTATTTAAAGTCAACATACTCTTTCTGTCTTTATGTTACATTAGTTATCTGTAAAGATTTTCCCAAGGCTTAAAGTAATTACAAATTGCATTACTACAGAATGCTTACAATCACTGCTAAAGCATGATCGTCCTTGATACCATCATCGTTAAAAGTATAATCAAAGGAATGCATAATAACAACATAGAATTAATGGAAGTGACAACAAATCATTTTGCTAAACAGATTGAGCTATTGCGTGAACTAACGAATAACAATCAAAGATGTAGTACAAAATAAAGTTTTAAAGTATATATACAAAATAGGTGTATATCAAAAAGTAAAAGTAAAATTTGGTATTGTAATAATTCTAATATTTATATTATGTAAGTTATCATCGAAATTCTTCTGTTGGACAACTGTTCGGAACTAGTCTCATGTTTAGAGGGACTGCCTTTTTAAATTTTTTTGTATTGTTATAAACAGTACCAATTGTTTTTATTTTCAATTATTATGGTTTAATAACAATATTACAAAATAATTTTCAATCATGCCCTTTTCAATTATTCGTTGAACTTGCAATTTTAAACATGCAAATACACAAGAGGTTAGAAAAAGTATAGTATTGACGCTCTAAACTTCAATAAGTATTTAAATTATTTTGTTACCTCTGTTTTTTATGGTTACATTATATGAAAATACATAAATATCTTCGATAATCTATTTATTCTATAACAATTCAAATACGTCGAATGTTGTAATAATTAAAGCTTGATAGTTAGCTGCATAGGAACCAGCACATCTTACATCCTGATTGCATAGTTCATGTGGAAACGCACGAGTTATTTATTAATTTTAACTTGGTATCTAATGGCTGGATAAGTTATTTCCCTTTTAACTCGGACCTTATTCGAGTAATCATTATATCTTTAGGTATTATCTTGGAAACCAAACACCCACTAAACAAGTAAAAATTAAATTTTCATCCTGATTGCATGGATTACGTGGAAGCCCACTGTGTTTCTAACTCGGCGAAGAGCCGTAGTGAAGGAAGATCCATCCTTTGAGTTTTCCCTTACTACGTCTTCTAAATAAATATATGATTTTTAGTTAATGTGTTAAAAAATCTTGAGAACATTATTAAGGTTTAATTATTTATAAGTATGATGAATAAAATGTTTCAATATATGATTCAATAAATGTACTGACTAGGATTAGGATACTGATTAGGAAACTGGCAATCCAAGATCTTTTGGATATTGCTCAACTTTTCTTATAGACACGAGTTGTCTTGATATCTGAAATAACAAAGTTCGTATAGTTATCAATTACGATATGGTTTTATTACTACTATGTGATTGGATATTTTAAAGGGTAATAAGGGAAACCAATAAGGCGAGTACAGTAAAAGCTTTAGGATATTTGCCGGAGAATAGTAATGGGGGATGCAAATGTTTCCTGAATTATGCATTGACTCGGCAGCCAAATAGGCCAACAAGCCGGTCTGGAACTGATCCCCCGCTGTAATGCTCTTATTGGTCGATGCTCAGCTGAAATGTGACCTGTTCCATCGTCATGGTTGCCTTCGATAAATGTTGCTGTAGAATAAATAACCAAACAAATCATTTTAGCTAATTTCTTCTATAAGCTACTACCGTAGTCGGTGTGGTAAGACCTAGGTCCCAGGCCAAGGTAAGGCCTCAATAACATTTCGTTTTGAGACCCCATATGCCAAATGCACTACTTGTTCAATACGTAGGTAAATGTTTTTGTGTCGATTGATTCTTTTGTAAAAAGGGCTGTTTTACAGGAGTTTTTGGTACATACGTGAAAGCAAAATTAGTAACGCCAAGTTTGAAAACCAGAAATTATCTAAAGGAGTGTTTGTTTTTGTTTTTTTGGGGGGGAGGGCAAACAATTGCTTTTTATTTTTAACAAACAATAAACAAAACCGTTTAGTATTGCAAAACATTGATTAACGTCAATTGCATTTTTGAGATTTTGTAATTGGTAAAAACAATACGTTCTCAAATGTTATTGTAATGTTGAATGATTCAAACTGTATACCTCGCTTACTGACGAATATATATAAATAAAACTTCATATGTGGTTTCATCAGGTTACAATTATTTACTAATATTTGGATAAAATATTCCAAACCTGCAAAATCAATGGTGTAACTATATGGACAGAACTTTGGCCAACATCATTCTTAAGGGGAATTAAAATCATTTTATGTTTCCTGTGCATAAGTATGTTTTGATGAAACTTGGTGATTGTGGTCAGTAGTTCAAAGCTTCATTAATTTGAAATATATCACAAAAATCAGTGCTGAGCTCTGCAAGACATTCATGACTAATAATTTACAACTAACTATAGGTTTCACGCTAATTTATCTGCAGTTATTCTACACACTTAGGCTTTACAATTTCCTAAGATTGAATTACTCGGTTTAAATTATTATACAAGGTGCACCCAAACTTTTGGAGTGCTCAAACAGCTTTTTAGATTTGTTCTTTAATAAAAAAAAACATAAAATAAACTAGAAACTTATTTCTTAAAAGGCTAGATTATCGTCTATTGATCAGTATATGATTTCAATAATTATTTGTATAGCCCAAAGATATATCGTATAAACTTTGAAAGTTGCAAATTCAAATCTTTTAGTACTAAACAAATTTAAAATTTCGTTCCTTTTGAGAAAACTAATTTGAAAAGGGTGGCCATATTAAAACTTTATTGCCAAACTTCATGAAAACCGTCATGGTAAAAATAGCTTAGCTATATATCTACAGAGATAATTAGATATAAGTTTAAGGAAAAACTAAACGATCCCTTGTTGTGAACGTGTTTTATTTTAACTTATTTTACAGTTATCTATTTTATGGATCCCGCAACGTCGTGCACTATGTCTTTCTCTAATCAGTTGCATAAAATGTCCGCAATGATTTGTTTAGTGACAGTATAAGTAATATTAACTATTATATACTAGCTCTTATTAGCCCAGGGCTTAAGAAACTAAAGAAATATTCTTTAATTAGGAGCCGTAATATTGGTTAAAAACTAATTTGAAATCAAAACATTCACCAATATTTTAAAAAAATTTTATATTTCATGAGGCCTTTCACCAGCAACGTCAAACGTACTAACAAACTAAAAAAGGTTATATTTACAATAATAATTTAAATATAAACAACATAAACATATGATTATTTGAAGAACATCAAAGTGTTATAAGTTATAGGTAGACTTTATTTAAATATATATATTTATATATATAAAATAAATTGTATTTAATAGTAAAATGTTAAAATATATTCTACACAAATTTCTTATAATCTTGTATACTCAATTTAATAACGGAGAATTTGGAGTTAGTCCATGGTTATTATTTACTAAATTACTCATTTTATTTATGAATAAAGATTCCTATGCATCTAGCTTAGTTATGAAATAAATTTAGTGGCTTGAAAACTGCTCGTTAAATGTTTATATTTATAACGCTAGTTTTTAATTGAATGTAATAATATGGAATCCGCCACGCCGTAAAAAATTTAAAGGTGTTATTACAATAAAGCCCCAACAAATTTAATATTAAAATAATCATTAAAACGAGTCAAAATACAAAAATTGTCTTTACCAAAGACTTGTTACGCCTATTTGCAAAATAGCCCACAAAGGATTTTCAATGGCTTAGTTTAAACTTTGTTATTAGTTAAGTTTTAGATATTGAATCCGATCGATTTGGTGTCACTTCAAACTAAATTTTCTTTCTTGAAAACTATAGTTAACTGTTTAAAAATTTGTTCATCGGGCTCAAATTTTTAATACAAATTAACATTACTACTTTCTCGGTTTTGTTACTAAATTATAAATACAGTCTACATTTACCCACATTTAATTGTATTTCGTCAGCTAACACACAAACTATCAAAAACCAGACAAAGAAAAAGATACATTAGCTAAACTGTATGGATAAATATGTATATATTCAACGCTAATAGGATAGGTATAGCCCTTAGTTTGATTATCCCTTGCATTTCAATTTCTGACCAGAGTTTCATACAGTTTCACCAAATTTTATCCAATATAAAATGGAAATCGAACTAAATTAAAAGATAAAAATACCCCGTCACAGCAAACCTGCGTACTCAGCGAATTTTTGATGCACATTTTTGACTTAATACTACATAAACCGCTTACTAAGTTTCATAAAAATATATTAACAAATAAGCGATATTTTAATTACTCTACATAAGAATAACGTTGGGGATGAGTATGTAGGTTTGCTGACACAAGGAACACAAACAATTGATTTTGATGCAAATATCAATACAATTCAACTAGGTGAAGCCACAACCAAGTTTTATCAATATTCATTCATGAATAAGCGATATATAACATTTAAATCATTCTCCATAAGTAAAACATGGGGGCTGAGTAAGCAGGTTTGCTGCAAAAGGAACGTAAAATATGGGTTTTCATTCAAATATCAATACAACTCAACTAGGTGAAGCCACATACCAAGATTCATTAATTTGCATTCATAAATAAGCGATGTATACCATAATTTTATTATTCTCCATAAGAATAAGATGAGGGATGAGTACGCAGGTTTGCTGCAAAAAGGAGCACGAAAATGGGGTTTTATGCAAGTATCAGTATAACTTAACAAGAGGTGAAACTATATACCAAATTTTATCAATTCATGTCAACTAAGGGAGACATATTTGATTTATTCTCCATAAGAATAACATGGGGGTGAGGTTTGCCGCTACAGCAAGTATCGGTAAAAATTGTTTTTTGTGTAAATAAGAATAGACCAGAACCATATCAAGCCACATACCAAGTTTCATTAATATTTGTTCATTAATAAGCAAGATATAAAAATTTACTTATTCTCCATAACATTAACATTGGACAACGTACTTTGTTTAGCACTGTTAATATCTCGGTAACCAACTGACGTAGAGCGATGATCAAAATACCAAATTCTTTGTTTTTTAAGCAAAATTTGGGGTTTAAAAATAATTATATGCATTTTCAGGGTACAAAACTCCCTCAAAACCCCCTTTAAAATAAAGCGACCTGTCTGGTTCTCGAATTCATGAAAATAGATTCTGCCTTACACGTTTGTACCAATTTTCATCAAGATTGGACAATTTTTACGAAATCTATCGTGCCTACGATCATATACCTATATATATATATATATATATATATATATATATATATATATATATATATATATATATATTATATGTACATATAGATGAATTTGAAAGAATGGTGTTTTTGGCATCTGGGGGCCTCAAAACGAAAAGTTATCATGGTCTCGGGCTTAAGTCTTACCATGAGACCTACGGTAATAGCTTCTTCCCTATAGGGGAAATTCACTAAAACTGAATTGGAATTTTTTGTTAAAAAAACGTGTAAACGAAATAAATAGTTTACTGAATTATATCAATCGTCTTAACCCTCACAAACCTTGAGTGTTTAATTTAACATGAACATTTTTAACATAAACATAACATAACCCCTCTTATTTTAACTGTATTTCTGTTTTTGATCCTGTTTTTGTATATCCATCTAATATATAATAAACGGTATCAGGAAACTGACACATACTTTCTCCCTTTTAGCCAAACTTTAATGACAAAAATATTTGTTATTTACTAAATATAGAATATGAAGTATAGATAAATGAACAGAAAATTGTCTAAAATAGTTGTTTTCAGAAATATCCACCCAAATCCCTTTTTGGGAGGCACTATAGAGTTCGTTGCTACACACAGTGGTTTTGAGAGGGGAAATGCCCCCTTGCCCCCCCAGGGTTAAATAGCAACACATTTCGAACATCATCTGTTGGTCAATGCTAACTTGACCTGCATATCAAATTTTAATGAAATTGATCAGTAAATAAGAGAGAAATAGTTATATTTGTATTCCCCATAAGAATAACATTGGACAACGTACTGTGTTTACCGCTAAATGAAAATTTCAATTTTCTCCGTAACTAGCAATCGTAGAATAGTAATTTAAAATACTAATTTATTTAGTTTTTCGAGCTCTTTTTAATGGTGAATAGTAATCTTTTTTAACATTTATGATTTTTTATAAAAAATCCAAAAAATTGAATTTTGGATGTTTTAAGTCCTGTAATTTCTGAACCCGAATTTTCAAGAAATGCGGGTGGTGTCATTTTGTTGCTAACCTAAAGTTCTACAAACCACGAAAGTTTAATCAAAATCGTTAGAGCCGTTTTTGAGAAATTTGGATTTTTCATGTTTTTTGGCGGTTTTTGGGGAATAACTACCCTTAAAAATCAAAAATCAAAAAAAATGAAAAAAACGCCTGGAGATATCGTGGATTAGTACCTACATACCAAATTTCATAAAAGTCGGCCCATAGGTTAGGGCTCTAGCTCTGTAAACATCCACACAGACACACACACACACACACACACACACACACACACACACACACACACACACACACACACACACACACACACACACACACACAGACAGACATCACGTAAAAACCACTTTTTTGGGTTCAGGGAGCACCAAAACGAATATTTCCACTAACAACTTAAATTCGAAAATTTTTACGAAAACAATACTTTCTCCATATACTATGTATAGGGGGAGAAAGTAAAAATGGGATGGTATGTGTCTGTCTGCTTTTTGTTCCTCAATCACTCAAAAACTACTGAAACGATTCGCATGAAAATTTACAGGAATAGTTCGTATATTTACCAAATAAACTCATAGGCCTATTTTCGTTTTGAAAATCCAATAGGGCTTTGCCCCACGGGAGTACAAAGATCCCATGTATTACTTATGGACATTCATTTTTTTGAGCTGATGAAAATACAAACAGCTGATCTTGATTCATAGAAGTTCCACGGACTAACCACAGAATGCAGCACACATAACTGTTGTATTCCAGGATGAAACCAGGTACGATAGCAGCTATTACTCTTATAAAAATAATATAACAATTTTAAGGAGTATAGCGGCTATCATCGTTGTTTACAAAAAGCTTTTGATTCAGTTTTACACAAAACTATAATTCCCCCGTAGCAGCAAACCTGCATACTCATAAAACGATTTATGACATTTTAATTATTCTCCATAAGAATAACATGGCGGCTGAGTATGCAGGTTTGCTGAAGCAAGGAGCACAAAAAATGGGGTTTTATACAAATATCAATATAGCTCATGTAGGTAAGGCCATATACCAAATTTAATTAATTTATTGTCATAATGAAGGGAGATAACACGTTACATATTCTCCATAAGAACAACATGGAGCTGAGTACGCAGGTTTGCTGCTACGGGAGCCATTGGTAAAAAATAGTTTTTCGAGCAAACATCAGTGGTCCACAACCAGATGAAGTCGTATACCAAGTTTCGTCAGTATACGTTCATAAATAAGCGAGATATAACATTTTTATTTTCCTCCATAAGAATAACATTAGACAACGTACTGTGTTTAGCACTTTCAATATCTCGGTAACCAATTGACGTAGAGAAATGATCAAAATACCAAATTGTGTGTTTTCGTAAGCTGAATCCAATGGTAACAACTAAAATTTGACTATTTCCAAAATTATATGTAACAAATTCGAAAAACCCATTTTTGGGGTACAAAGCCCCCCCAAAATACCCCTTCAGATAAAGCGATCTGGCTGGTTTTCGAACTTAAAGTCATAAATGTTGCTTTACATGTTTATACCAAATTTCATCAAAATCGGATAATTTTTACGTGAGTTATCGTGCTCACGGACACACACACACACACACATATATATATATATATATATATATATATATTTATATATTAGTTGTAAGCATAATTTTAAAAACTGAGTACCCTTTTTGGTTTTAACATAATATGTTTTATTAGACGACTAGTTTCAAACCTTTAGGTCATAGTCATGTCTTCCATTATTTTTGTAACCTCACAATGTTCAAATTATTAAATGGTAAACAAATTAAGAATCATATGTTAAAATTAAACTTAGAATATGGGGGATTTTATTGAATATAATATTTTGTTATTGTCTTGAGGTATATAATATGAAATTATTTCTTTTATCCTTTTTTTATATGACAAATTTTGCCGAAGATCGGATTTCTTTGATGTATGTTCATGGTGTTCAGCAAATTATTCGGGTTATTTTCGTAATTCATATATATATATATATATATGAAAGTCTTCTTTTACATATAATTTATCTCTTTCTTTCTCGTATTCTAATATTGTTAAGTTGTCATTGATACTTTTGTAGCTGTGTCTTGATTCAATTAAATGTTCAGCGAAGTTTGATTTCATTGTCGTTCTGTATCCGGATTTTAGGGCTTGGTAAAAAAGGATTTTCGAATAAAAAGTTCAATTTGGGAGGAGATTAATTTAGGATGGATATTACTAATCGGAATCTACCAAAATAATTAGATGCGAACCTGGAAAGAACTAACAGACCTGTTCCCGACAGAGTGGAACAGGTCGGTCCGGTGACAAAATTTACTATTTTACGGAAAAATAAAACAGCGTGACAGTGATTTTATAGGATTAAAACGTGGTAAAATACTACAATGTAATAAAAGAGGTTCAGTTTAACCAAAGGTTAACTATACCTTAACGGGAAATCGTAAAACGCCGATTCGGAATACAGCAACAACGTAGCGTGTGTCTAAGCGTGTTCGCGGTTCGGAGCAGAATCATTGCCTACACGAGGTTTTCAATTTCCTTCTTCCCCTCCATTCCCCCTCCAGTGATGAGGGGGGGGATCAGCTGGTTACAAACTTCAGGCGTTTGTCAAAATAAGTCCTCCCACCAGCTGTCGACGGCCCTAGCGAAGAAGAAGAAGAAGAAGACTCGTACCGGTTGTCAACAAACGCTAGGTTATGTAGTTGTTATTGCCGTTCTGGGATTAACTATGGTTTATTTAAGTTGTCGGTGCTTACCAAGCTTCAGTGAAGTGTTCAGACTATGGTTGGAATATGGTTTGCAGTGAAATTAAATGAATCAAAGTGAAAACGGATGAAATGTGTTTTGGTGATTTTCGACCTTAGGCCTAGGCCCTAGGTACAGTGGGAGCATAGGCCTAGGCTATCCTTCCTGGTTTGGTGAGTCTCAGCTGTTTGTTCCAGCGTTTGTTTATATCACCTCAAAGTTTTACCCCCCTAAAATTTGGTACCTCATACCCCCTACCAACTTCGGCAAAAAAAAACGAGAAAAAAAAAAATTGTTGAACTTCGGGGTTGACAGGTGAGGTCGGAATAATTCATTGTAGTCGTTTTAAGGGTTTATTACCATAACAGACAAATAAATACTGATCAAACAACTCCTACGACACAAACAAAATTCGCGATCTCGTATAAAAATAATTAAATAAACAAATAAAGAACTTCCATGCTAACTACCATGCGATCTGACACCCCTAATGGGTCACATGCAATAAAAAGTTACACCCTACCCCCAGGCTTCCAAAACAAAATCAAACACAAGTGCACTGCGACTTAAACAAAACAAAATATCTACTCATCAATACCATAACGAAAACAAAACGACCGTATTCGGACTTCAACTTGAAGTTACCGAAATAAACAAAGTAAATAATGAATTAACAAAACAACGGAAAGCCTGGGGAGGTTATCGAGCTCCGTTGTTCTCCCGTTGGTATCCTCATTGACGGGAGACGAGCCACTTGACTTGACTTGGCCGGACTCGGACAAAAGTCCCGTTACTGAGGAATATCCTCCAGCGTTTGTTCCTCCTTTCAGCGGCTGTAAGGCTCCTGGTCGCTACCCGAAGACGCCGGATGATCGCTCTCGGCACCCGGGGGAGATCCCCGGGTTGCAAATCTCGTGCCCGGACTACTGAAGGTCGTCTCGAACGAGGGGCCTGACCAACCCTCCGACGTAGATGTGGCGACAGGTGCTCGAACTGCCGTCTTGCCGCTCTTCTGGCTGGTCTCCTCCATCGGGCCGATCCCTGTTGCCTCGGCTGAGAGTCAGGTTGATGGGCGGCTCGAGCAGACCTTCGATGAGCCTTCGGTCGTGTGCGCGGGTGTCTGTTACTCTGCCCTGCGATGTTAACGTCCCTAACCCATTCTACATCCCGGGCCGTGGGTCCCGATGGCGAGGATATCGTCACCCGCAACCGGCTCGACGATGGTGCGGGCGGCCTTGGTTCGGGGCCAGATGAGGACGGAGAGACCTGGCCTGATTTCCCGCAGCAATCGGAACTCGAAGGACCTCGCTCTGGTCCTGCTCCAACCGCCGGTTCAGGTTCTTCTTCGATATCCGAGCAGGTCAATACTAGTTCGTCCCCGTCACCTCCGTCGTCGAATGTCGTTGCCTCACCGCGGGTGCCTCCCGCGGTTACCGTGGGCCAGTCTCGCTCCGGGGTCGTCGTCGTGGTGGCGACATCAAGGATTTGGGACATCTCCGGCCGTGGTTACTATCTGGACCGTGGGCCCGCGTATCGCCTTAGGCACTTTCAGCTCGCGTCCCAAGCTCAACATCGCCGGTGTATATCCCGTTGAATCGTGGACGGCGGTGTTTACGGCGAACTGAAACTCACCCAGATTCAAGTCCCATGACCTATGATTTTCTTTCACAAACTGGGAAATTATGGTCTTCACAACCCGGTTTGCTCGTTCCACCGGATTTGATTGAGGGCTGTAAGGAGCTGTGTTCGTGAAATGTACGTCCCAATCGGCTGCCAAGCTCTTAAAGAGGTTCGATACGAACTGGGTCCCGTTATCAACGATGATCGTCTCGGGGGCCCCGTAACGGAGAAGCACCTCTTTTGTTCTGCTTGTCACGTTCTTGGCAGTCGCGGCCCCGATTTGACATAGCTCGATCCACTTGCTGAAGAGGTCCTGAATCACCAGCAAGAAACGATGGCCTCTACCAGATCGAGGCAGAGGACCCACAAGATCGGCGGATATAGCGTACCACGGACCCTTGGGGCTTCTAAAGTACATTTTTCCTGCCGGTTTCAATTGGGCCACTTTGTACCTCTGGCACGTGTCACAGGACCGAACGTACGACTTCACCTCATTGCGCCACCCAGGCCAATAGTACTCGGCACCAACCCGTCGAAGGGTTTTCTTGACGCCGAGATGTCCTGCGGTTGCGTGGTCGTGGTTTTGGCGTAGTACCGCCTCTATTTGGTCTGGGGGTACGCACATCCTCCACTGGCACGCCACGTCTCCTTTCCTGAGGAAGGAACGGTAGAGGCGGTCAGATATGACCTGGTACCGCTGGTGTCGTCGTGGATGTGTGGTGACTGCCGCCAGCAAGCGGTCGTACCACCCCGTTCGTTTGGGGTTGTCAGTTCCCGTGTTCTTGGGCGGACGGGGTTCCGGGTCGCGTCTGGGCTGTTCTACCGTCCTCGTTTCCAAGTTGCCACCCGCTCTCGGGTTACGTCGTCCCCTCGTCACGATTGCTATCTCCAAAGGAGAGGAAGCCGGTTCGACGAGGTTGGGCTCACTGACGTTCTCAACGGGCCGCCTGGACAGGGCGTCTGCAACTCGGTTCAGGTTTCCTTTGCGGTACCTGATTTCGAAGTTGTACTGTTGCAATTCCATCACCCACCGAGCCAACCGTCCGCTAGGTTCGTGTAGCCTCATCAGCCACTTCAGCGCGACGTGGTCGGTTATCGCGATGAAACTGTAACCCTCCAGGTACGGTTTGAACTTTCTCGTTGCCCAGACTAACGCCAGGCACTCTTTTTCGGTCGTCGTATAATTTTTCTCTTGGTCTGTGAGCAAACGGCTGGCGTATGCGACAACGACCTCTTTGGCGTCCTGGGTCTGCGTGAGGGCGGCCCCGAGCCCGGTGTTTGATGCGTCTACCTGCAACACGAATGGCACGTTGAAGTCTGGGCAGGCTAAGACGGGAGCTGATGCTAGGCGCCGTTTTAGCTCCTCGACCGACTCCTCTTGCTCGTGACCCCACAGCCACTTGGAGTTTTTCTTCAACAACTTCCTAATCGGGGCTGTCACATCGGCAAACTTATCGACAAATCGCCGATACCACGACGCCAAACCCAGAAAGCTTCGTAGTGCTTTACAGTTCGTAGGTCTTGGGAAGTCGCGTACCGCGCGGACCTTTTCTGGGTCGGTCGATATACCCTCGCTGTTTACGACATGGCCCAGGTATTTGAGCTCCCTCTTGCAGAAAGTGCATTTCTCGGGGTTTAACCGCAGTCCGGCCTTTCTAAGGCGCTCGAAAAGCACCCGGAGTAGTTGCAAGTGCTCATCAAATGAGGTAGACACAACAACGAGGTCATCGAGATAGGCGAAGACTTTTGGCTCCAGCTCCAGTCCTATAACTTTGTCCAATAGTCTTTGGAATGTCGCTCCGGCCGAATGGAGTCCAAAAGGCATCACCGTGAACTGGTACAGGCCCAGTCCCGGGACGGTAAATGCCGTGATCGGTCGGCTCTCCTTGGCAAGCGGCACTTGCCAATAGCCCTGCCTCAGGGCAGGGTGCTGATGTACCTTGCTTGCCTCAGTTTCTCCAAAATGGCGTTGATCTTGGGGAGCGGATAAGCGTCGGGGATAGAGCATTCGTTGACGCGGCGCATGTCGATACAAAACCGGAATTTGCCGTTGCTCTTCCTTGTCAGCACTACTGGTGAGCTCCAGGGGCTTTCAGACGGTTCAATGACACCGTCGCGGAGCATGGTCGCCACCTCCTCATTGATCACTGCTTGCATGGCGGGATTCCTTGGGTAGTACCGCTGTTTAACGGGGACTACGTTTTCCTTTAATCGTATCGTATGTTCCGAAAACGTAGTCTTCCCCTCAACAGCGTCGAACATCGGCAACTCGTGTCCCAGGAACTCTGCAAGCCGTGTGTCTTCGTCATCGGTCAGCGTGTTTAAAGCGCTCACCGCGTAGGAGGGCTCTTCGTCTTGATTGCCGGGGTTTAAGGCCTCGGGACGTAATTGGATGAGGTTTAGGTCGGTAATACACCTCATGCCTAGGACTACATCAGTCGTCAGGCCAGGGACGAAAAATGCTTCCCACGAATGTATTTGGCCGGCGATTTCACCCACGACGCTATACAGATCTGAAACCCGGCAGCTGGACCCATCGGCCATCCGCAGCTCCGCCTGTTGTTCACAAGGTGAGACGTCACACGTACAGAGGTGTCGCATTACCTGATCCCCGATCAGGTTCACCAATGAGCCCGTATCGACGAGGGCTTTGAACGTCTCGCCTGCGATGGTCACGTTGACGAAAGGGCGAATGTTGCTGGGGTCCAGGCCGGTTCCAACACCGCCCGTGAAAGTCCCTACGACCTCGAGCCAGCGGCCCCATTCCTCGGAGGTCGTGCGTCGATCTGGAACGGGCTCAGCGGACCTCCGGTTGGCTGAGTCCGGCTCCCGTTTCCCGACCTGCAAGGACATCGACGAGTGGAGATGCCTATTTGCTTGCACCGAAAGCACTTCAAAACTTTCGGTTTAGAGCAATCTCGGAACATGTGCCCCACCTCGTCGCAGTTCCAACAGATTGGACTGCCTCTTCTTGGGCTCGGTGTTGGTCTTCCCGTTGGACTTTGTGATCTATGTCGTGTCGTTTCTGCAGACTCGAATTGGCGGCTCGTTCGTTGTGGAGAAGGGTGTCGTGTCAGAACGTCGGAAAACGAGACTCGCTGATCCTGAGAGACACCCAAGTTTTCTTTTGGCGTTTGTCTATTCTCCACCTTGGGTTCACTAGCGTCTTCGTGGGACCGTCGCTTTACCGCTGCGCTGTCGAATGTCCGATCTGACTTCCGTTTGTAGAAGTAAGCCGTCTCCGGGACGAGAGCGAGCGAGGGCTGCGGTGGTGGGCGAAAGCTCTGGCGGCTGCGCACATAGGCCTCGTATTCTTCCGCTCTCTCCAACAGCCCCTCCACAGTACTGAAGTCGGCCCGTCGTACCATGAGTTTGTACTCTGGGCGCATGTTACAGTAGATCAGATCGAGTTTGCCGTATTCTGAAAAACTGCCACTCCGCCGGACCAGAGTTGTAATTGCGACCACGTAGTTGCGAATGGGCTCGTGCTCTCCTTGCGTACGTTTTCTGATCTCCTCGTCGAGGTTGTGCCGGTAGCCAGGGGGCAAGAACTGGGACTCGAAGTGACGCTTGAAGTCCTCGAACGAATGCCACGTGCCCCGGGAATTCCGGTACCAAAGCAGTGCCATGCCATGTAAAAGCTCGGGCATCGCTTTTAAAACTTCATTTGGGGAGACAGAGTAAGCGTCAATCAACTCCTCCAATCGCTCCAGAAAGGAAACAGGGTCCTTCCTACCATCGAATCGTAGGTTCCACTTGCGAACCAGGTTGCACAACGATGGGACGTCATCGATTGTCTTGCTTGCACCCTGAGTATAAGGGTTATATACTGTCGTGGTTGGCGGAGCGAAGTGGGAAGCCTGGAGAGGATGACCGGTCGTGGTGTGCGGGGGAGCGAAATCCCCTGTGGTATACTGGGGCCCCAAATGTGAAATGGTCATCGGTAGAGCCTGGTACGGTTGAGCGAGCTTCGCGGTTGGTCTCACGGGCAAACTCGTGTAGGGCATGGGATCTTGGATACGTCCACTAAAAGTTACACCCGTTCCATGGGCCGTCCGTGTCACTTGGTGCAGGAGGTCACCCGTGGGATCCGGAATAGACATTGATATTCCACCCAAGTTTCCCGGGTTTCTCGTCATCGCCGTCAACTTTCGACGAACGGTGTTGGAGTCTGCGTTAGGTGAGAGACCCAGTATCTCCCGGACGCTAGTGAGCTCATCCATGTAGGGTGCGGGAGGCATGAGCCGATGTGAGCCTCGTGTTGACGTCACAGCACCCATCGTTTGGACTGATGGGACAGTAGGGTCGAACATGTCGTTACGGATGGACTGGACAGCGGAGTAAGCGGCCTCAGCAGTCGTGAAGTAATATTCCGATGAGGTCGCGGTCTGGTCCACCTTTCCCAAGGGATGTTTCCAGTATTCACAGAACCGTCTGCGGAGCTCAGCGACCGTGCCTTCGGTTCCGAGTCCGTATTTCGTCATCTCCGCGGTCAAGTCGGTTCTGTTTAACTCGTGGATCCAACCAACACGCGGGTCATCGAATGGAGATCTCACAGGTGCACCCTCCGATGTCGGGGTTATCTGTGAGACTGACGTCGTGGTCGTGGTTGTCGTACTCGTTTGGCTGCCACTTACGACCGTGGTTACAGCAGGCGTTTGTATGACCGGCAAGGTATTCGGCCTGGTGGTCATCGTATCGGTTGTCGAAGTCGTCCTTCCAGTAGTTTTAGTCATTTCTATCTTCTTGATAACCTATATTAATCACCTTTATCGTACCTGTTCGGGCGCCAGAAATGTGAGGCGTTTTCTGGGGGGGAAGAAACAAATTCGAGTATCGTGACGACTCCCCTAGAAAACGGCCACCGATCGATGTTCCTCGGAATCCACTCAGAAACGAGCCGGGATTTATTCCAGGGGTCGGATAAACAGAATTGATAATGAAGGTTGAGAATTGTGTGTGACGCAGGGCTCAGACAGCAACCGTGACGAAAATCGTCTTCAAATCAACTTGACGGTTTTGTTACTTCATCCTCGCCCTCGTAAAATTTTGTCAATTTTGCCTAGAATTTTGAATCCAACTCTGCAGGGGGTTATGCTGACGCGTTTCAAAGTTATCTATTGGGTACAGCCAATTTACTAAGTAAAACTATAAAGGTTCAAAAAAAAAATCCAATAAAATCCCTATTGGTATTTACGATTTGCGAAGTTGAATAAAAATCCTGCAGAGTTTACGAACCAATCAAAGAATCCATACGTGACCAATTTAACCGATTAATTGAAATCCAAAATTAAAAGAAAATAATTTAATTTAGAAAAATGGGTACCTTGGATTTAAACAAAATTTACCCATTAAAATATGATCAATGAGATGTCGGTGGAATAGGCCCGTAAAATAAGGGTTGGTAGTCAAACGGCGCGAGACTTATTTGTGTTGAAATACACTCGAGGCGTCGACGTCCCTAAGTACCCCTACTACCACTCGCTGATCAGGTTTTAGAGTTTCACCGAAGTGAATCGTAGAGATTCCGGATCAATCTCAACGGGATTATCAGCGTTGTATCGTTGAGGTTCACCCAATTATATTTAATTGGGTTACAAACGTTCTACGAAATCGTCTTCGGGGCCATGATCGATCATGAACGAAACACGAAAGAATAGAAAAGAAACGTTATTTTAATATTCTCAGATTTTCGAATAAAAAGTTCAATTTGGGAGGAGATTAATTTAGGATGGATATTACTAATCGGAATCTACCAAAATAATTAGATGCGAACCTGGAAAGAACTAACAGACCTGTTCCCGACAGAGTGGAACAGGTCGGTCCGGTGACAAAATTTACTATTTTACGGAAAAATAAAACAGCGTGACAGTGATTTTATAGGATTAAAACGTGGTAAAATACTACAATGTAATAAAAGAGGTTCAGTTTAACCAAAGGTTAACTATACCTTAACGGGAAATCGTAAAACGCCGATTCGGAATACAGCAACAACGTAGCGTGTGTCTAAGCGTGTTCGCGGTTCGGAGCAGAATCATTGCCTACACGAGGTTTTCAATTTCCTTCTTCCCCTCCATTCCCCCTCCAGTGATGAGGGGGGGGATCAGCTGGTTACAAACTTCAGGCGTTTGTCAAAATAAGTCCTCCCACCAGCTGTCGACGGCCCTAGCGAAGAAGAAGAAGAAGAAGAAGACTCGTGCCGGTTGTCAACAAACGCTAGGTTATGTAGTTTTTATTGTCGTTCTGGGATTAACTATGGTTTATTTAAGTTGTCGGTGCTTACCAAGCTTCAGTGAAGTGTTCAGACTATGGTTGGAATATGGTTTGCAGTGAAATTAAATGAATCAAAGTGAAAACGGATGAAATGTGTTTTGGTGATTTTCGACCTTAGGCCTAGGCCCTAGGTACAGTGGGAGCATAGGCCTAGGCTATCCTTCCTGGTTTGGTGAGTCTCAGCTGTTTGTTCCAGCGTTTGTTTATATCACCTCAAAGTTTTACCCCCCTAAAATTTGGTACCTCACAGGATAAAAGAAATAATTTCATATTATATACCTCAAGACAATAACAAAATATTATATTTAAGAAAATCCCCCATATTCTAAGTTTAATTTTAACATATAATTCTTAATTTGTTTACCATTTAATATTTTGAACTATGTGAGGTTACAAAAATAATGGAAGACATGACTATGACCTAAAGGTTTGAAACTAGTCGTCTAATAAAACATGTTATGTTAAAACCAAAAAGGGTACTCAGTTTTTAAAATTATACTTACAACTAACATATTAGTAGCCCTAATCACTTTGTTATTCTTAATATATATATAGTCAACGAATATTATATATTGAATATATTGAACGAATGGTGTTTTTGGGGTCTGGGGACCTCAAAACGAAAATTTATCATGGTCCCGGGCCTAGGTCTTACCATGCCGACTACGGTAATAGCTTCTTCCCTATAGGGGAAATTCGCTAAAAACTACATAAAAAACTAAATTTATAGATATAAACCACTATAATACCCTATAAAACTGTATTTTCTGAGACCCATTATTTATCAACGGAAAATAATCTACTTTTGTTTCCATTATCTGTGATAAAACACAATTCTTCCGCAAGAGTAAAAGTAAATAAACCTGAAATATATTAATATGGAAATACATTAATTTAAATAGAACTTTCCAGACACTTTTATACAGTATTATAAACTCTATTCCAATTTAGCATCTACGCTATATTCTAATATTTGTTCCTTGTTGCTAGCAAATTTCAATCCAAAAACCTAGATTTAACTAAGAATAGTTGTCTGCTTTGTTTACAAAAAACCTTAACTTTACTCAGCTGTTATTGAATTTGGATGCAAAGTAGGGATCACATGTCTCCGTAAACAAAATGATTGCAAATAAAATATTTACGGGATGTACATCCTGTAAGTAATAACCACACGTAATATGCTAATAAAAAAGTTGTTTAAATAAAATATGGCCCAAAAACAGTGGTTTTTGCCAATTACAAACTTATAACTAAATCAATGTAGGTCAATGATTGTATTTTTTCTTCACCCTTGGCCTAAGGGAAATCGATTGCCACCAATCTGGCCGCTCTACGTTCAGTAGTTTACTCTGAATAGGTGGTTACACGTCGCCACTACTCGCTATTATTACATAGGATTATTAAACATTGTGTTCCTGTATTATATGTTCTTACAACCTATTTTTCTCTAAGTCGTAGAGTTATTAAACATGGTGTAATTTGTTAGGGTGGTATTCCTAAGACTAAGGATATTTGTTCAATGCAACAACAAAATTAATAATAACTATGTGTAGAGCTGAGATAATTTAAACATTTATACAATTATTGTTTAAATAACTTGGTGTTCCAGCAGCTATTGTCAAATAATACATGTTTAATATTTTCTTATTATTTAATACATTTAGGTACATGTTTAATATTCTTAAAAACTGTAACATTAGTATTTTATAATAATAACTTATTAAATGACTAATTTTAAATAATTGTTGACCATGTGCATGAATGTTTATTATTGCGACCTTCTAGCGTTAATACGTCATATTAGTGATACATTTGTGTGCTGTTATATGTTTTTAATTGATTAGTTTGTTTTATTTGTTTATTTATCTATCAATACATTTGTAAATGTATCTTTAAAGTGTAATATCTATTATAGTAATTTATGTGATAAATATTATTATGAAAATTGTCTTGATATCAGTTGTCATACGGTTCATCTCATTAAGGCGTCAAGTTTTAAACTATTATAATAGTAGTACGGTGTATCAATTTACTTGAACATGGTATATTCTTTGTGCATGAAGAATTAATAAAACTAAACTTAAGATGTAATATCTTTGTACTGAATCACCAATGACTTGGTCGATTGAATATATGTATGAAGAAAAAGAGTATTCAATCAATAAAGAAATAACATATAAATTTATTTTTTGAAAGGAATATTCATATTTTAATATTGTTGATTGTCAAATCATTTTCACAATAACACTTGAGTAACTGTCCAATAAAGATGGTAGGGTCCTGTTTATAAATTCCATCAGAGCTGATGAACATACCTGCGGCCCTGTAGACAGAGGTCTATTCAAGCACGAAGTGCCGCAGTGTTCATAAATTAGCCCCAATGAGCGCTCCCTCCACACCGATGTCATTATTCTCAAACTCGTGCTACGTAAAGTGCTGTTGGTTTAACCCTACTTAGGTAAACTGCTAACGTAGTGTATATGGTTTACCTCGTACCGTATGGTTGAAATCAAATAAAATTGTCTTTTAAAACTGCTAAATAATTTATAACAAAATATTAAAAAGTAGTATTAAAATAGTATTGCTTAAAAAATATGTATACATTCATTAGACAAAGTAAAAAACTAATGGGTATCGATTGTTAAGCTTAAAGGTATAAAATTATATTATAATTTGTTTGATTTAAATGCCTTTTCTGTACGATTGATACTTTAGATATAAACCGAGCAGCATAACAGAAAATAAACTATCTAGGGGTTGTTGTTAAATATACAATTATTTATTTAATTATTATTCATTAAAGGTTTGACATGCATAATTTATAACGTGCGAAACAGTCATTCGCAAGTCAATCAAGTAACATATTAACAGTGACCTTACCCGTCAAATATAATAGCCTACTTAAAACAAATAAATTGTATGTATCACTAAAGGTAGCATCCATCTAATATATCCATCTAATAAAAGATGATAAAAATAAAAAACATAATAAACATACCATAACCACTGAAAATAAAATATAGAATACAAAATAATCTACATAAAGGCAGCAGGAAAATCATTTTTTTTCGATTGTTGTTAAAGATAAATCCAAAATGAGTAGACAAGTATGTATCATAATTTAATCAGGTCATCTTGACCAAAAATTGTTAGTGGACATTATACAAATCACAGTAAATATTAGAAAAATAGTTTTTCGTGCATAAGATATGCAAGAAGATTAATGCATACAAACTTGAAGGGAACAAGTGTTTTTATGTGAACAGAAAGTTGCGTGACAATAGATTTGCAGCACTATAGTATATGTTTAATTTGTACTTGTGAAATAAGTGGTACTAGAAAACTTACACATTCTTCCTCATTTTAGCCCTACTTTTATCGCAAAATTCCATTATATTAGAAAAAGACAAAACCCTCACTCACTGTCTAACTCACTCACCAATAACGAATTCTCCTACTTCCAATTTACCTAGAGTTGAAATTTTGAACACTGATTCTTTAGGCATAAAATAGGAAAACTAAATGGTTTTCATCTTGATCTGACCTTAGGACTCCGCCAGAGACCCCGACAAAGTTCTCATGTATTCCTATGGGCATTCATTTTTGTTTGAACCGATAAAAATACAAACAGCTGACCTCGATTCGTAGTAGTTCTCGGGCTAACCAGCACACACAACTGTCATTGTTTTGGTAACGTGACACCACGTTTTAATGAAACTGATTAGTTAGCAAGCAAGTAACGACATTTTGTTTGCTCCCTATATGAATAGCATTGGACAAGGTGGACGAAATTATTAACCATTAAGATATAAATTTGGAAATAACTCGCGGAGGTACTGTAGATTAGTAAATACAAACCAAACTGTATTAAAATCGGGCCATTGGTGTGGTCTCTAAGGCTATCCCATACAGAAAGGCATACACGGACATGAAATTCAGGGAGCACCGAAACGAATACTTCCACCAATAATTGAAATTGACTATATCAACGCTTTCTACATATCTAGCGGGAGAAAGTAAATATTTAAAACTAAACCATTATTTAGTACATCGCTTGTAAAATACCTTAGTCCTGCTAACATTATGTAACTTATAGAGTTATTATTTTAAAGTACAAATTTTCATGAAACTAATGGGAAGCCTTAAATTCCATGGTCATATTGAAAAAATACAAATTAAATTAGTTGTGGGACATTTATCTTACCAGTTACGTGATTTAAATCTTCATTTAAATAATAAATACGAATTCGAACAGTTTAAATTGTGCTGCTATGCCAAAAGATAGCTTAAAGCAGCTGATATTGCTACTGTACTGTGTTTTCTTACCTTCAACAGCTGCCAAATGCTCAATTTTAACGATTACTGTTCTTCCATACCATAACATTGCAACATTTGAAGGGATGTGGGGCGTAGCCCTAATAACAAACGTGAATTCTGTGGACATTCGGCCAATCGACGCATTATCCCCTTAAATTTGACACATACATCTTGTAAATCAGTTCAGTAGTTACTGAGAACTTAGTGTTTCAACCGCGTATTAATATAAAGGATTACGGTGTTGAAAATCCACATTGGCGTACGTCACCAACGTCTCTGTTTGGGGAGCTCAGTTATCTGGAACAAAACAAAAACGAGGACTCTTAATATCTGACGAGGACCCTACAAACATCACAGAAATAGCCAAACATTTGAACTTACTACCAATTGATGATCGGCCGTGATCCGGGTAAATTTGTTTAACAAATTTACACAAATTTAGGATGGGAATTTAATATCTCTTCCTGTACGGCTGTAAAGTTTATGCCCTGCCTCACTAACCTCCTGAATTCCCATGCTAATTTTATTGGAATTCTATTGTTTGATTTTCAAGTATAATGTAGGAGGAAATCACAATTACATTGAAGCAGTGTATTAAACATTTCACAAATAATATTATCAGTTTATATTCGTAATTCCCGAACAACATGCACCCAGAGGTCACTTAAAACCTCTACTAAATCATCAGAGTAAAACAATCAAACCTGCAATGATCTATTTATAATTTTAATGTTTTAGGGAGATAAATAGATCCCTAGAACTAAACATAAAACTACTACCGATCTGAATACTTTTAAGGGATTTCTCCCACTGGCCATAAGCTGTAATTTTATAGGACGACATGTTATACAGTAGAATCGAACATGCAAACTAACTATTGCAATACAAAAACTTTAACACTTTTTAAAATAAAAACGTTTAAAACATGTTTTAATGTTTTTATGAAGTTCGTTTTTAATTTATGCTTATGTAACCGACCAATTTATAAATGTATTCATTAGAACTGGCAATCCATGGTAAAATAATTGGTAAATCACAATTTATATTTTCCCCCAAATGAATTTAGAGTGGCTAAAACATACTATCGCACTTGCTTCCACCGATAAAAAGGCATTGACGGAAATTTAACTTCACCTCACCCGTAAAATGAGCTTAGTTCAGTTTACCTAAAGGATGTTTATTGCATTTGGATGTAGTTAGAACACTTTATACAGTCGTTGTTGACGCTAAAATTCCTTTTTACAGAATAATAATGCAATTTAAGAAATAACGGTTGTTTTTTATATTTTCTTTATTAAGTACTAATACTCCCTTTAACATTCAGATCGCTTGTTGATACTAAATAATACTTGAACAGCTTATATAATAGAAATACGCCTAAATAGATATAGCTCTGTAATATGTTTTTAAGGCACTTATGTTAGAGTCTGCCACATATTGAAACTTTACTCAAACTTGCAAATTGCATTAGGTCGATGGTATGCAAACACATTATCTGATAAAGGTGAATCCACGTGACCCACTGTTAAACATGATAAAGACTCAAACAAATTCCTACTGTGCTTATTGGCTCAGAAGAAAAATCAATCTGGTTGATTAAATTATGTATATTTAAAGCAATAATTGTAAAAATATATAACACATACAATTAGTTAAAAAATAACCATAGTACTAATAATAGTATGTGCTTAAGACAGCGATTATTATAACTTTGCTGCTTTCTATTTAGTTACAACATTAAATTCATTTTTGATTACGTGAAAAGGGAATAGATCATATTTTCAAGCAGTCAATATTAGCAATTTTGCGAAGTACAGTACTTTCACCTAGCTGAATAAGTTACATTTGAAATAGTTTTGTACAATAGGTTTTAATTAGTTTGGAATAATGACTGACCATCCTTTTTATTTCTACTTATCCCTCTAATCAACAGGCGCTGGTGTCTTGGTATGCATTTATAAGTGAAATTATTGGAGAAGCTAATATTGAAATATTATACCTATTTTACTATAACACGTTTGATTACGAATCCTTTATTTCGTTTATACACGAAACAAAACTTTGTTGTGTTAAAGTGTTCACCTACATTGACTCACTTTACACTATATTTGGTAAAGTGCTGCTAAATAAAAATAAATCAGAATTTGAGATCATAATGGTCAATCAACATTATTGGCATATAGAAATGTAATGGTTGTGTTTTCATGTTGATGCGACTGTTCTAGCCACAAAAAGTTTAAATGTGCAGTCAAACTTGACATAAAACCTAGATGAAAAACGTGGACGGCGGCGGGATGTTGTTAGCGTTGCGGTAATTTAAATCTGAATAATTCAGAGTTTCACTAACATTATGCAAATGGGGAAAATATTTCGTTTTCGAGTCGTACTGTTACCATTTTCTGCTGATGATGATTCTACGATAAAAACCAGTATTCCCTGTAGAGTCAATGTGTATGTTTACGTTTAGTGTTTTAGGTAATGGTTTGGAACTATTTAGTTGATCTCTTCCACTACCTTATAAACTCATTAACTAGTATTTACCAGTGCTTATTCATATTAATTATATTTGTTGTACATTTAGTTATTATCAATCAGTACAAATAAATAAAATCGTGTAATAATCATAAAATTAAAATTTTATTGGTTTTCTATGACTGCCGTTTTGATCTATGACTGTCAGATTTGTTTAGCTGGCAGATTGGAGTTTGGCTAAACTCTGCTAAATAATTCTTAAATGTAGCTTATTAAAATATTCTGCTGTTTTAGTTGATGATTAACATTATTTGACTTATAAATCTTTTTTTAAATTTTGAATTAATATAATAACTATTTATTCAACCATAAGCAAATACATGATAACATGTGGAGCAAATTTTATAGATCTCCACAAAATTTCAACATAATGACGTGGAAAACATTTAATTTTTACATCGTGACAGGCAAGTGCGAGTAGGCCCAGAGCTCATTAATAAGGAGCGTTGAGCGTTCCCACCTCCCCGATATCGTCGTTCCCTGTCCCACACGATCTCTACACTATGTGCAATATTTTTCTTGTGCAAAACATATACCTTTTTATGGGTACGAAAAAAATGGTTGTATTTACGTAGTTAAATGATTTAAAACATGATATAAATATTTCCATGGGTTTTCACCAACGCAAACCAAATTTAGTTTGTTAAAAGCATCTCTCAATGGTAACATCATAAATGTTGGGCAGTATTTTTTGATGATATAGCTGGTACTCGCGACTTTCTTTGCGTGGTATATCTTGATTATCGTTTATTTTCCTTTAATTAGTCTTACCATAGAAACTCAGATGAAATAATTACTCCATAACGTTAACACTGATAACTTCAAACAAAAATATGTTGAATGCCGATCGGGTAAAACCTCAACAGATTGTCCTGGCTAATTTCAAATCCATCATTCCATTATTAAACATGTGTTAGTAAACATAACTATGAACGCCATGCCAGTGGGGTGGAATTTCAAGGGATTTTCGGAAGGTCTATGTTTTATTCTGGCATATTATCTACCTCCTTGCCTAAATGTCAGCTCCACCGGATCAAAAGTGGGTGTATGACGGTTAACATGGGAAAAGACCAGGCTAAGAAGGGCAGATCCCTATAGAATATTGAGGTATCGTTTCGCTTTGAGTTTAGCTATGTGTTTACTGAACTTCAGCTTCATCAGTCCTGCAGTAGGTCATTGAGGTAAGGTCTATGTTTTATTCTGGTGTATTATATAATTTCACACCAAATTTCATTACTTGACGTGTGATGGTTAACATAGGTATTAAAGCCAGTGGCAAGAAGCCCTATAGTATAATTTAATCAAAATTAAGCCTATGTCGGCGTTGAACTACCAGCTATCTTTACACTGAATTTCACCTCCCTCAGACCAGTAACAGAAATATGATATCTAGAAACAGAAATGTGTTTAAAATATTAGTACTGGTATTATTATATGTTAGGTAAATTGATTTTAAACTAATTTTGTTTACTTTACAGTAAAATTAGCATTTTTTTTCCAAGGTTAACTGCTAATACTTTCATTATATGGGCAATTTTTAATGAGTAACTAAGAAAGTTCTGCCATAATATTTTACTAAACTAATAGCGATAGCCATTATCGTTATAGTTTATCATTACATTTGTTTGCACTTTTAGAGGAATAACCCCTATTATAATTAAGAAACATTACCGCAGTTGTATAGTGCAATGTCATAATTTTTGAGAACCTGTAATTTCTTATTGGATCCTACTTTTTTAGGATCGGGTTTTGCAATGTTGTGTTCTACTAAGGCAGACCTTTAAAATGAGTTATAATTTGAAGTAGGTTTGCATTTAAAATCTCCAAGGCTCCCTACGTGGGCCTACGTATAATTTATTTACTTGTATATTGTAAAGTACATAATAATTAATATCCTAATTAAAATTCGTTTACACGAACTTCAATGAAGTTTTTAAAATTGTATACATGAGCATATCTATTGATTTCTGATACGGGTTCAATCTTTTAGGGGTTCTAGAGGGGCCTTAATATTACCTTCCTCAAGTAGTAATCACGCTAAATGCTTTAAATTATATTTCAAAGATTATTCAAAACTGAAACCAAAATATGTTCAAGCAAAATATTTTAATTACATTTTTGATATTTTAAATAAAGGTAAGAACAGGGAGGTAGAACAGTGGCCATAGAAAGTTTAACACTGCAGTAGTCTTAGCGAGACCCTGGGCCACCACTCCTACTAGTATAATTAAAGAGCCTTGTGTGTTAAACATTGAGCAGAGCTTCCAGTGGTAACTTGCTTACTGTGAAATTAATATGAATGGCCAAAATGTGGTGCATATTGCAGAGCAATAATTATGAATTAGCTTTAAATTACACAAATATTAACGGCTCTCTGTATCGAATCAAAAGTGTTCAAAAAAGTAGAAATAAAACATTGCTAACTAAGGGAAATGGCCATATAAAAATTGTGCTTGCAATTTATACGTCATATTTTTCCTTTTTAAGGATAAAATCTAAATACATAAAACAAAGTCGGGTTAGTATGGTAAAATTTCTAATAGTATTGGAAGGAGCCGGCCGATGACAGCCGAGGGCAGCCGAATATCGCTCGGACCGGCTCGCTGGAGAAAGTGGGGTGGGTTGACGGGGTTGTCAATTTTCACTACCACCACGCCGCGCCGTTGACACCTCACCCTGCACGGCGACGCGGTGGCCCATTCGTCAGTGATTTGTTTTCCACGTGTAAGCTGCTGACTTGTCGCGAGTATGCATTCAACTAGTTTTTGTGAAGCTAATTCATATATATAAAAAACATCACCGAAACGCAGAGAGGAAGTTATATAATCATATATATACTAGTGGCTTGAAGGGGCCGTAGCCCCTAACCTTGCTCGAATACTCTAAAACATCTGATTTGTTTACTCTTTACATGCTGAGGGAAATACAAAATATAAGTAGGAACACATGATAGTTCGTAAACAAAGTAGACACTTAATCACATGTTTTAATGTAAACAAAGCAGACGTTTTTAAATCGCCATGCTTTTCTAATGGGGGATGTTTTACGTTATTTCTCGTTTGCTGGTAACATTTTAGAAATACTGCTATTTTTCCCGAGTTCCAGGAATCAAGACCTTTAAATTCAGGCCTCTCCCATCATTCTGAAATTTCCTAAACTCCCACAATTTTGATTTGAAAGTTTCACTTACAGAATTATATATAAAGATAAAAAAAAACATAACACAAACTAATTAATTATAAGACAGTCGCATAAAAGAATAATGGAATATCTTTTAGAAATTTAATGAAAACCCAGTCTGTCATGAATTTTTCATTTGGCCGGTTGACATAACACTTTAATTTGTGGTCTGTCCCTCAAACGAAACAGAGGGGGAACAGACGGTATGTAACTGCAGGACAATGCACAACTTGGTATCAAAGTAAAAGTATTCGAAGCCGATCGCTCCCGAGAGATCCTCGGCTGTTTCGGCCATGCTCTCGCCAGTACTATTCTAAATTTATAGTTAGTTAGTTAGTTACAGCAAACAGCTGTTATAAGTATTATATCTAAACATATACTTGAATGACATCAACAAATATTTGTTATGGAAATATCAAACTACTTGAATGGCAACTCAAACTCTTTTTTCAATCCCAAAGTTAGCTCTATATAAAAATAGGTGAGTGAGCGTAACGAACGAGCTCATCCTGGAGGCGAGTGAGTGAAGCGATAGAGCTCATCTTTAAAATGAACGAGCATTTGACATAAAACAAATTCAATGTCATTAAGACAGGACAACGTCTGTCGGGCCAGCTAGTTACATTTCAAACTCATTTATAAACTAATTAATATTAGGAGAAAAACAAATTTAGCGAATTGTTTATTTGTGAAGCACACAAAATAAGATACAATTGCAAATAATGTTTCAAACTAATGGAGTTCATAAGCTTAAAAAAAGGCTTGTATTTAAATTACTCAATATTATGTTTAGGAAAATAAACCGTTTTAATGGTTAACTGTTTCAACATTTTACCACTGTTTTCAAAGAGTTTTTTACCACTCATATAGCTGTAACATATAGCATTTCATTATTTTATTTAGCAATTAAATACAATCCGTATTAATATAAAAAAAGTGATATAAAATTTGACCTCTGAGTATGTTTATTATTTACTACTAGCAGTAGTGTCCTTCTTCACCTGGGAATTAAAACACTTGGGTTCGCTGCATTCATTGGCGAACCTTTTGAACTATCTTGAATAATAAATATCTAGTAGACTGATCCAATAAAAGTATATAAACCCTGGAATTTTGAAGGCCCATAAAGCGTAGCTTCAAAGAATTTTGAAAGGAAATAAATATAAATATATGTGTCGTTTGGGTGTGATAGTCATAACCAACTTAATTTCAACTTATTCGGTCTAACAACAGTAGTACTACACTACTAGTGGTCCTTTATTGTCCGATTTACTTAACATTTGGTAGAGACATTCCTTTCTATAATTTGTTTGACAAATTCGTTAGGGGAAAACATCACAAAACCCTAATCCACTTTTATTTAAGGGGGTCCTACTTGCGATCTTTACTGGGCCTCCTCCTAACTTTATAGTGCACAGCATTGCTATCCCAGCGTTACATATTAATAGAACTGGGTGCATCAGCACAGACAATGTTTTTTTCAATTGCCATAAACATTTTAAATTTGTTAACGTTTTGAATGCGGAAATTTATCGCCCTCACGTCAGAAACCGTTTTAGATTATATAAAAAAATAACGACGTACACGAAAACGGTCACATTAACATTAATCACTTAATACAAATGTATAATTTAAAAAAAACTAAACAATTTTCTCCGAATGTTATTAGCCTGGTTTCTGATTATTCTTATTTCTTTTTAGAGACTTTCTCCTAGAGGGAAGAAGCTATTACCGTAGGTCTCATGGTAAGACTTAAGCCCGAGGCCATGATAACTTTTCGTTTTGAGGTCCCCAGATGCCAAAAACACCATTAGTTCAAATTTGTATATATATATATATATATGTATGTCCGTAAGCACGATAACTCTCGTAAAAAAGGTCCGATCTTAATGAAATTTTGTACAAATATGTAAAGTAATATTTATTTGAACGAGTTCAAAAACCAGTCAAATCGCACCATCCTAAGGGGTGTTTTTGGGGAGTTTTGTACAACAAAAATGGGTTTTTGGGGTTTTCACATGTAATTGTTATTTAAATCAAATTTTGTTTATACCATCTAATTCAGCTTAAAAAACAAACAATTTGGTATTTTGATCATTGCTCTACGACAATTGGTTGCTGATATATGAAGTGCTAAACGCAGAATGCTACGTTGTCTAATGTTGTTCTTATGGAGAAAAAGTCAAATTTTATATCTCGCTTATTTATGAATATAAACTGACGAAACTTGGTATATGGTTTCATCTGGTTGTGGTTTATTGTTGTTTGTATAAAAAAACAATTTTTCGCATATGGTTCCCATAGCAGCAAATCTAGGTACTCGGTCCCCATGTTATTCTTTTGGAGAGTAATAAAAATGTTATATATCGCTTATTTATGAATGTATCTTTATATATAATTCTGTAAGCGAAATTTTTAAGTCAAAACTGTGGGAGTTTGGCTAACTGCAGGATAATGGGAGACGGCTCTATTGATATTTGCATGAAAACCCATTATTTTGTGTTCCTTGTTGCAGCAAACCTGCATACTCATCCCTAATGTTATTCTTATGGAGAGTAATGAACATTTTAAATATCGCTTATTTATAAATATATTTCATATGAATCCTGATAAGAGGTTTAATGTGTTATTAAGACATATATATTTATTGGAAATTCGCTGAGAATGTAGGTTTGCTGCGACGGGGGGTATTTTGATTTTTTGTACTAATTTAGAAATCTATTTAGGTTAGCGGAAACATTTTGTCACATATATTCAATAAAAAGAGGATTGGAATTTTAAAAGTGATCAATGGAGACTATTTGTCTAATTATTTCAAATATCTTAGGTAATGGAACTTACAGTCACCCAACAAAATCGTATTCTTATATATTAAAAAAAGAAGAGAATGTATAAAGTAATACGGGTTGGGGTTTTCCAAGACACTAACTCAATAACCTACACCTGGGATCAGAGAGGGCTATCGAATGAAAATTGAATTCTGTTTCTATTAAATAAACATGTGTTGTCCTTGCCAACAATACTTTTTAATAGTTGTGTAATTTATCGTTTTTATAAATAATTTAATCATAAGTGCTAATGAATTGTATGTAAATTCGGCCTTAACAAGTTCAATGTTTAAAAGTTATTTCAAATATTAAAATATTACTTATCATTCAAATACCAACTAATAGCATAATTTCTTTAGCTAACCAATCTTTGATTTCCCTAGTAGGATGATATATTGTACTATATTTTAAAATAATCATCACACTTTTTATAGACGATTACGATATGCATTCGAAAATCTGTATTAATAAATTGCATTTGCAATTATAGGATTAAAAGGTTCATGTTCTAAGTAGTTGCATAGAATAAAATATGTACATTTAGTAGTACCAACCAAAACAGGATTAAATAACTTATAATATTTAAAATACTTATAACTGCTTAGTATCAGTTTTTTTTATTTGTACGATAATTTCCTACACTGTAAACAATAAACAGTCAAGGTAATAACCTTTTTCATGTTACTTGAAGCTACTGTAGATTTAATCTGTAAATGTCGTAACAGTTATCCACATTTAGTTTTGTTATTTCTATAAAGGTCTATTTTTGATAATACGATGACAGTAACCAACCACTTTTAACTTTTATCCAAGGCTGTGCAGATGCGAATTAGTCAGCAGAAGTACAATCGTGGAGTTGTGGACGTAGCCGACGAATCGCTTGGGATGGAAGCCCGAACGTGGCTTCTGCGACCGGCATTAATTATGACAACCTTTTTACCATAACATCTATTATTTAAAACTAATTATTTGGAATGGCCGAAGTTTTAAAGTCATCTTGTAAAGAACAGCATTATACTGTTTCATAACAAAATATTAGTTTATTTTTTTATTTATTTGGACTTTACCTATCCCTTCTAGTGTTTAAAACTACACTACGTTTCGGGAAGTTATCAAGTGAACCCTACTTACATCTAAATATCAAGTTCTTACAACTAACTAACCTACATTTTGTTGTTTTAGCGAATTTCCCCTATAGGGAAGAAGCTATTACCGTAGTCGGCATGGTAAGACCTAGGCCCGGGACAATGATAACTTTTCGTTTTGAGGTCCCCAGACCCCAAAAAACACCATTCGTTCGAAACTGTATATATATATATATATATATGTGTGTGTGTGTCCGTGAGCACGATAACTCTCGTAAAATTTATCCGATTTTGATGAAATTTGGTATAAACGTGTAAAGTAACATTTATGACTTTAAGTTCGAAAACCAGCCAGATCGCTTTATCCGAAGGGGTATTTTGGGGGGGTTTTGTACCCCAAAAATGGGTTTTATTGAATTTTTTACATACAATTTTGGAAATAGTCAAATTTTAGTTTTTACCATTGGATTCAGCTTAAAAAAACACACAATTTGGTATTTTGACAATTTCTCTACGTCAGTTGGTTACCGAGATATTGAAAGTGCTAAACACAGTACGTTGTCTAATGTTATTCTTATGGAGGAAAAGAAAAATTTTATATCTCGCTTATTTATGAACGTATACTGACAAAACTTGGTATACTGCTTCATCTGGTTGTGGACCATTGATATTTGCTCAAAAAACAATTTTTTGCCAAAGGCTCCTGTAGCAGCAAATCTGCGTACTCAGCCCCATGTTATTCTTATGGAGAATAAGTAACGTGTTATCTCCCTTAATTATGAAAATAAATTAATGAAATTTGGTACGTGGCTTTACCTAAATGAGTTATATTGATATTTGTATAAAACCCCATTTTTTGTTTTCCTTCCTTCAGCAATCCTGCATACTCAGCCGCCATGTTATTCTTAAGGAGAATAATTAAAATGTCATAAATCGTTTATTTATGAATGTTTATTGATGAAACTTGGTATGTGGCTTTATGTGGTATTAAGATACATATATATGCATTGGAAATTCGCTGAGTACGCAGGTTTGCTGCTACGGGGGTATTTGATTTTCTTATCTTTTTCTTTTACATTTTAATTTACACTAACACAAAAATAACAAATACATATAAAAAAAATCAAATCCAATACACTAACACAACATTTATATATATGAACAAATGGAAAACTGACAATACATTACCTGTTCTGCAGCGTTGCCTCCAAGCTGACGGCAACAACGGGAAACCTCACTGTCACGTCAACTCATCACCATATCGCGCACTCAACTAGTGGCTAGTGGTAGTGGAGAGGAGAGAGACGTTACCTCCACCTACCGCCAGGGGCACGTGACGACACAGCTGTGGCTACCCACCCATCTGTGTCGATGGGATCATGACACGGAAACAAAACCAAAGTTTCACCAACAATTAAACTCACAACAGTAAAAGAACAAGACAAAAAACTAGCATATTTGGATGTAAATGTAGTTAAAGATGGAAACGCCCTTAAAACAGACATTTTTAGAAATAAAACAAACACAGGTCGATACCTCAATTACAAATCAAACCTCTGTGAATCATTCAAAGAATCAGTAGCTTATTCTCTTTTCAACAGGGCCAAATCAGTTTGTTGTGAAAAGAAAACTTTAGATGCGGGGCACAATAAAATTTCACAAGAGTTACAAAACAATGGTTATCCTAAAAAAATAATTAACAGATGCAAAAGGGAAAGGGGGACGAAGCCAAACACTATTACTAATGCGGATAAACTAACAGCTTTCATAAGCATCCCATATGTCCCAAAACTGTCGGAAAAATAAGGTGAGTTGCCAGAAAAGACAAGATCATAACAGCTTTTAAATCGTCAAACACTTTGAGACAGCAACTAACTAAAGTAAAACCGAAAAATGAAGAACAAGCCTCAAAAAACTGTATCTACAGTATCAAATGTGAATGTGAGGGTGAATATATAGGAGAAACTAAAAGGCCGCTGAAAGTTCGTATAAGCAAACATAAAACAAAATGACGAAACATTAAAATCTAAATTAGCGAAACACACCTGTGAAAATGATCATAAATTTAGTTGGGAAGAGGCAAAAATTATACCATGAGTCTCACTATTATAAAAGAAAGTTTGTTGAAGGGGCATTAATTAAATTACATGAAAAACCGATAAGTCAGAGTCGTATTTATGTCAGGCCACTATGGGTTCCCTTAATTAAAAACCATTCAGTCGAAAATCACCTCAAGAACACACGCCCGTTCCTTGTGTTCCAGTTGCCCCCGCGTCTAGAGTCCATCCAATGCGGCTACGACACATGCGTCCGTGATCACCCTTGGAGGAACACGGCCACCTGATTGCATGACTAGTTCCCAATGCTCACCTTGGAGGAATGCTGTAATCTCTATGAGAATATCGTACGAGTGCCCGTGTAGCATTCTAGGAGGAATCGTGCAGTTTTTGTTTTCCGTGTCATGTTCCCGTCGACACAGATGGGTGGGTAGCCACAGCTGTGTTGTCACGTGCCCCTGGCGGTAGGTGGGGGTAACGTCTCTCTCTCCCCTCCACTACCGCTAGCCACTAGTCGAGTGCGCGATCTGGTGATGAGTTGACGTGACAGTGAGGTTTCCCGTTTTTGCCGTCAGCTTGGAGGCAACGATGCAAAACAGGTAATGTATTGTCAGTTTTCCATTTGTTCGTATATGTAAATGTTGTGTTAGTGTGTTGTATTTGATTTTTGTATATGTATTTGTTATTTTTGTGTTAGTGTAAATTAAAATGTAAAAGAAAACGATAAGAAAATCAACAACAAAAATGTAGGTTAGTTAGGTGTAAGAACTTGATATTTAGATGTAAGTAGGGTTCACTTGATAACGGGAGGAGTTTCCTTACCTCCCGAAACGTGGTGTAGTTTTATACACAAGAAGTGGTAGGTAAAGTCTAAATAAATCAACAAATAAATTCGAATCCACCGCTATTATGAGTTTCAAAAATATTAGTTTTGGAAACCATAACCTGAGGCAAGTATGCAATTAAGGATTTTAATCATTAGTCGACATGACTCAATTTAACAGACTTATTGCATGCAAATAATTAAATCCTCCCTAAATTCGGTTTCTCAGGTATGTCACATTTATGTTACAAAAAATATTAAAATTCTACAAAAGTAAGCATTAAAATACAGTTGTTATCTTTAGCTATGAACAACCATGCGACTCCTTTGCTACTCGGCGAAATGATAAGACTGTGTAATCCCGCAATATCTGAGATGGGGAGCTTAGTGCGCTACAAATTGGAATCGGTGTTGGTGTAAATCCTACAAATTACTTATCTTCCAGTACAAAATAAAACCTAATGGTGTTTATGAATTTAAAATCGTATATACGTTTGATTTGTAATACAAAAGTTTAGAAATATTATAGCAATAATTTTTAACAAAAATATTTTCTTCCTTCCTACAGCCCTAATTAGTGATGAACAGTAAATATTATTTGGTTGAAAATTAATCTTTACACATTTTAATAGTGTTTAATTATTATCAACCAAAATGAATATCCTCAGATTTTATAGTGATAGAACACATTGGATTCAATTTTGTACATCATATACATCATTTTTTCATATTTGTACATAATATCTTTCATTAAACTGCTTGTATTTATAAGTAATGTAAATAAACGTATTTTTTTACTACTCATATAACTATTATATTGCAATTTTCCATTTTACTATAAAACGAACAAACTTCTTGAATTTTTCCTTATAAATAAAATACGAATAGTAATAATAAGACTATAAAAAAGCGTTTTTAACAAATTTTTAAACCTCCACAAATATTAAATCAGCAATTGGAAAAACTGGGAACTTAACTAATTTATGTTTCGAATGAAGAATAATTTGACTTAAGTTTTAGAATTCAATGTTCATTTCCTATACTAACGAAACTTCTTAATAAAGTCAAACTTAAGATACATTATGTTTATACTTTAACCAGGAACCATGGTTCTCCCTGCAGGAAAATATATGTACCTCATACCATAAAAACTAAATAATGCTATTTTTAAGTAGAGCCAAAAATATCTGCACAACTAAAAAAAGGCATTTAACTATTTGCGAGATAGTTTGGATTCCTTATTCTTACTAATTTAACGTTTTATCATGTTTGTCTGCTTTATTTATCATCGGTTATGAAGCAAATATTAATAACGACTGGTAGATTTATAAGTTTCATTGTTCGAAAAAATAAACGTATTTTTAGTTCTAAGAATTGTAAGTATACTTGAACATATTTCACTAAATCAAACAAATCTGTTTGTGAAAAGTGAATAAGGATTAGTATAAGTAATATATATAATATATGAAATAATATTATATATATATATATATATATGTATATATACAACAGATTTACGAGTTTTGAGGAATAATAGATGATTTGGAAAGGTAAAATAGACGCGATTTCATTCTAACTGGCCAATAAATCCAAGGCGAGGTATCATGAGAATATAAAAAAGCTGGAAATACGTTCAGATAAATCGATTTAGAAAACGATTGTATCATTTGACTCGCTTTATCCTATAGGCCTAGCACATTATTTTATTGGTTTAGACTTCTAAACCTTTTATTAATTGCTGTGTTAATACCTTTTAAATCAACAAGTCTCTTAACATGAATCATAAAAAACACACGTAATTTTGTAGAAATAATGCAAACATTTTTAAAATATTTTTAGTAGTCGTTACATATATTTACGAATTTATGGAAGTTCTAAAATAATAATTATAATAATAATGAATATAACTTGTGCTTCTGTTTTGATTTTGCCGATACAAATTTAGATTAGGCGGACATTTTTCCTGAGCAATTTACAAAACCAATGAGTAATACATTTCTTTCACATGACGAACCATCTTGACTGTGTTGTATTTGTGAAAATAATATATGAGGACGTTTGATACTGGCATTGTTTATGAAATTCGCACGTAAAACTACTATCAGATTAATTTATAATAAATATGAATGTATATATTTCAATTATTGTCATCACATTCGAGCCAATGGACCATAGATAGTAAATACACTAAAATGACATAGAGCTCATTTACCGTTTTAAAAATTACCGCGTTGCCATATTGGCCATCAAGATTTCAGTCTGAATTATATGGATATTTAGATTTGTTTAACTGTATAATTACTATAAAATATGTTTATTGTTGGTGGTAGTTAAACAGAATGCAGCAATCGGACCCGGAACTTGTGACAGCCACAATAGAGTGCGGTCTACATTATAATTTAGGGACTTGCTCTCATTTTCATAAACATTTTAGAACATCCTTTAGAGAATTCTTCTAAAGATTATATTTTTTTTCTCTTTCAGATAATTTAGAGACTTTTAGATTCCTTTTATTTCGAAACCTAATCCGGAGAAATTGTTGTACTACCCAAAAACTCAATTATAGGGATGCCTTCACTATAACCTCCTTTTAATTTAATAAATGAACATATTATGTAACTGTTTAATTTGACGCAACAACCGTAACATTTATTTTAAACTTATTTTCATGCAAGGGTTGTTTTATATTTAGTGCTAATAAACGGATCTGTTGTCATTATTATTTATAAATAATAACGATAATATGTTTTGGATAAAAACAGTTATAGTGTAAAGAATTAAAACAGTGTTGTTTATTTTTTGTAAAAGACATCTAGAAAACAACATTAGTTTTCAATAAACCGGCTATAACTTGAGTTCTAAGATTATACTTGATAAATTTATAACTGATTTATAGTCAGGAATATTAGACATTGTGGTGAGACACAGGCAAACAAACTTCAACAGTGCAGTAGTCTGAGAGAGCGCACGCAGTCATTGTAAATTTCCTACGTGGTTAAATTACGAATATTGCATACTTTACCTAACGTATTTCTATGATAAAAGTATCAAAGATGATGAAAATTGTTGTTATTATATTATGGAGGTGTTATATCAGCAAGTTTATGACTGAAACACAATATTTGTATACATCTGATTTCGTTATTGTTCTTTTACTCTCCCTCCCTATACATAGTATATGGAGAAAGTATTGTTTTCGTCAAATTTTTCAAATTTTTTAGTAGAAATATTTGTTTTGGTTTTCCCTGAACCCAAAAAGTGAACTTTTGAGTGATGTCTGCCTGTGTATGGGTGTGTTTGTCTGTGTGGAAGTGAATAGAGCTAGCGGCGTCACCAGTTGCCCCGATTTTGATGAAATTTGGTATGTAGGTACAAATTTAAATAATCCACGATATCTCCAGGTGTTATTTCCATTTTTTTAGTTTTGATATTAAGGGCTATCCCCCAAACATCACTAAAAAACATGAAAAAATCCAAATATCATAAAAATGCTCAAATGATTTTTATTAAAATGTTGTGGTTTGTATAAATTTAGGTGTCCAACAAAATCAAACCATCCGCGATTCTGAGAAAAGTCGGGTTCAGAAATTACAGGTCTAAACATTTCCAAAATTAAGTTGTGTTTTCTTTTTTACCCATAAAAACTATAAGTGCTAAATAAAATATTCTTATAACCATTAAAGAAAGTTCAAAAAACCAAACAATTTTGTATTGTGAATTATTATTCTACAATTACTGGTTACGGGGGAAAAAACTGGAATTTTCATTTAGCGGTGAACGCAGTACGTTGTCCAATGTTAATCTAATGGAGAATACAAAAATTACGATAACTCTCTAAATTACTGGTCAATTTGATTAAAATTCTATAAGCAGGTCAAGATGTCACTGACCAATAGAGGATATTTGAAATATTTTGCTCCCTAACCCAGAGGGATAAGGGGGTATTTCCTCTCTTATGTTTAGCAAAGGGTTCTGAAGGGCCTCCAAAAGTCGGATTTAAGGGGGATTTCTAAAAATAGGTTTTTAAATGATTTTCCGTGCAATATACCGAACTTTATATTATATAGTTAGTAAAAAATAAGAAAATAAAATAATCATTACATTTTGGCTAAAAGGGAGAAATAATGTGTCAGTTTTCTGATACCATTTACTGTGATTACTAGGTGTACGCTCATTCCTCGCGTTTAAGGATAATTGAAACACATGATCAAACTTAAATCGAGTCTCATAAAGAATTCAATATCTGATTTGAATAACATCATCAGAATACATTCCGTTATCATTTAACTGCCACCAGAATCCAGGTTTTATGTCTATCAAGCTATAGTTTTAGTCACTTCTCCCTAAAGAATCAATTATCGCGGTAGCTGAGAGGGTATCGCACTGGCTCTTGGAGCGTAAGGTCGCAGGTTCTGATCCCACCGCTGACCAAACATTTTATCCGTAAAAAAACATACATACATTTATCACTTGTTATTATCAAAGTAAATGTTGTATAAATACGTAAACTTGTTTATTTTAAAAATAAATTGAAGATTTGAGGCATGGTTTGTTGTTAGTATTAGCATGGGTTTGTTATCTTAGAACAAACAGAGTATTTTGGGCTAAGCAGTGGCTTTAGCAGTGTGGTTAATTTAACTTTTAAGAGAACAGCGAGTTTCCTATATTAACTAATGTTAACAATTTCTATAGGCCAAGTCAAAATATCCTTAAGGATTAACAGTAAGTCGTAAGGTCCAGTTATTTAGATGAAAAAATGAGATTTCAATATATTCTTTCAATAGCCTAGGCTATCATGAAATTAAATGCTATAAACATGGGTTGGCCCAAGTCCGTACATGAAACTTCTAAAATGACAAGTAGCCTAAGTGTATATGCCTACATTTTATAGTTATAGGTCCAAGTTTATGATGAAAACAGCTCACTATAATCCAAACCTAGGATATGTCAAATCATTTCAGATAACCTGTATAAAACGCTTAGTTTGGTTAGAATAGTTTAAAGCTTTTGTTTTGGTTCGCTACAACATTCCTGGTAATGTTTAAAGTATTTAACAACAGTTGTATTTTACAAAATGATATTTCAATATATTGTTTCAATAGCCTAGGCTAACATGAAATTAAATTCTATAAACATGGGTTGGTCCAAGAACGTACATGAAACTTCTAAAATGGCAAGTAGCCTAAGTTTATAGGACTACATTTTAAAGTCCATGTTTATGATGAAAGCAGCTCACTATAATCCAAACCTAGGATATGTCAAATCATTTCAGATAACCTGTATAAAAGGCTTAGTTTGGTTAGAATAGTTTGAAGCTTTTATTTTGGTTCGCTACAACATTCCTGGTAATGTGTTTAAAGTATTTTACAACATTTGTATTACCAGTTTAATGTCGGCTTACTCTTACTGTAATCCAACTCTAGGCTATGACAAATCATTCAAGATAACCTTCCGAAAAAGGCTGTTTGGTTAGAATAATCTATAGCTTTTATTGTGGTTACCTACTAAATTACTGGTAATTTATTTTAGGTAATGTAGACAATTTGTATTATTAATTTAGTGAAAATATAACCTAGCAAATAATTGTCCTACAAAATAAATTTTAAGGTTGTTCACTTACTGTGACTAACTTCATCAACGCTTTCTAGACAAATTGAGGCTTTGTATACTTTTTACAAATGACAATCATAATATTACCAATTGTCTAAGAAAATGAAATAAAACAAACTATTTTATAAGTTAAGTTAATATCTTAGTACAGTCATCAAAAAGTTATTTTGAGTTTTTCGATCAGCCACACGCGTCGTCAGTCGTCTGACACTGTTACAATCGTCGCCTCCGACCGACTGACGATATTTACACAGAGTAGGCGTACTAAGGGAATATTAACTGTATGGATTTTTTAAAAACGTACACTTAATAATTGTATAAAATAATAAATTTGCTCACAACTTAAAAATATACTTCGATTTATCTCTCTTGTGTGTTTTTTGTTGGTAAAAAAACTTTTGTTATCCAGTATAACAAAGTATACTCTAGTAAACTAACTATTGTTACTCTGTTGTTGAAACATAGACATCGGCTAAATTTTAACGATTCAAGTACCACTAAAATGGCTTCCAATGTTATTCTTATGGAGAAAAAAATAAATTTGGTTTTAAGATAATTTGATTAATACTGAACGAAATTATCTGAATAACGAACTCGACCCAGATTTTGACCTGTTAAGTTTTCTGGAAAATTTTAAGTTTAACTGTGGAGACGTTCTCGAGTTATTGTGGTCACAGACACGCCAGTTGAGATGATTCTCTTACCAGTCTAAGCAGTAAAGTTGTGTATAAGGATAACTCCACTTCGTTCAATTATCCAATTATAGTCATGTTTTGGTTTGTGCTGCACAAAACACACTATGCGATTACATAATAAAATAAAATGTAAAAGGTAAATAAAAGAATTTATCTAAAAATTAAGCAGAATTGGTGCTCGATTAATTAACATAAAAAGCAAAACAAGCGAATCGATTTATTCGAGTTCGAGCACATATTCTTCTTTTGTGAATATACAGCTCATGTACAGCTGGCCTATTAGCTGTTTCAAGATAATCTTCTAGAAGTCACTTGAAACAGTTGTTCTTGTTTCAGTACTGTGTTTTGTTAGTCAAAAACCGTTATTTAACATCAAAAGCTGATGTTAAATTGAATTAAATGAATTTCTATTCTTCCATAAGATTAGCATTGGAACTCTGAACACCCAGGGAACAGAGCATTTTATGCTCTGTTCCCTGGGTGTTCAGAGAGAAGGTGGATGGATATATTCCAAACGCCCAAATGGCACATCTTGACATTAATGGATTTCAAATGTGATTATGATTTGAGACCTAATAGTTTCCTCGGTAGTCTGCTCACAAAACTCGGCTTATTTTTGTAACATAATGATGATAAAACCAAAGAGAAGGAGGGATGCGGATTTAGAGATGGTGTTTGTAGTAGCTCGACATCTGACCGATGCATGTCAAATATAGGGGTTGATTACCCCGCACCTGCCTGTGGAAGCTGAGGACGAAGTATTAATGACATATAGAGACCATTAGTAAACGCTGTTCCAAAAAATAATTTTATAGAACATGTCTAGTAATAATCCTAGTATTTATGCTTCAGAGCGTCTCCGTGTATCACACAATCAAAAGCTTTGTTATGACTGAAATGTTTTATGACTTACTGTTTATTGTTTAAAAAATAGTAAATTGGTTAATATTCTATATCTATAATACCCCCGTAACAACAAACCTGCGTACACAGCGAATTTCCAAAGCATATACATGTATCTTAATACCACATAAAGCCGCATACCACGTTTCATCAATACATTCATGAATAAACGATTTATGACATTTTAATTATTCTCCATAACAATAGCATGGCGGCTGAGTTAGTAGGTTTGCTGAACCAAGGAACAAAAAAATGGGGTTTATACAAATATCAATATAACTCAAGTAGGTAAAGCCACATAAAAAATTTTATTAATTTATGTTCATAAATAAGGGAGATAACACGTTACTTATTCTCCCTAAGAATAACATGGAGGATGAGTACACAGGTTTGCTGCTACGGGAACTATAGGCCTAAACATGTTTTTTGGTGCAAATTTCAATATACTACAACGATTTGAAGCAATATACCAAGTTTCATCAGGATAAGTTGATAAATAAGCGAGATATACAATTTTACTTATTCTACATAAGAATAAAATTGGACAACGTACTGTGTATAGGACTTTCAATATCTCTGTAACCATTTGACGTAGAGCATTGATCAAAACACCAAATTGTGCGTCTTTTTAACTTGATTCCAATGGAAAAACTCAAATTTGACTTTTTCAAAAATTATATGTAAAAAACTCAAAAATACCCATTTTTGGGGTACAAACCATCTAAAATACCCCTTCAGATAGGGCGATCTGTCTGGTTTTCGAACTTAAAATTATAAATGCTGCTTTACACGTTTTTACCAAATTTCTTCAAAGTTGGATTATTATTACGAGAGTTATCGCACCCACGGACACACACACATATATATATATATATATATATATATATATATATATATATATATATATGTATATATATATATCTATATCTATATATATATATATATATATATATATATATATATATATACATACAGTTTCGAACGAATGGTGTTTTTGGGATCTGGGGGCCTCAAAACAAAAATTTATTATGGTCCCGGGCCTAGGTCTTACCATGCCGACTACGCTAATAGCTTCTTACCTATAGGGGAAATTCGCTAAAAACTAAAATCCAATCATCCCCCAGGTCAAACCTCTAGACCTAGAACCACGAAATTCGGCACGTATCCACAACGTAGGTAACCACTAAGAACATATTTTATGTAATTCCCATAGAGCTCCACTCCACGGGGCTTTAAATTTCACACCCCATGTTATTCTTATGAACAATTTATACATACAAAAACCGATCATCCCCAAGGCCAAACCTTTACACGTACAATCATGACATTCGACACGTATTTTCTTTCCACAACGTAGGTACCCACTAAGAAAGGATTTTAAGAAATTCACACAGGGCTCCACCCCACGGGGCTTTAAAGTTCCAACCCCATGTTATTCTTATGGAATGTTTATACATATAAAAAAACCGATCATCCCCCAGACCAAACCTCTACTCCTACAAACAAAAATTTGGCACGTATACTCTTTTCATAACGTAGGTAACGACTAAGAAACTATTTTAAGAAATCCCCATTGGGCTCTGCCCCACGTGGAGTCAAATTTCCAATCCTGTGTTATTCTTATGGACAATTTATAAATACGAAAAACCGATCATCCCCCAGGCCAAATCTCTACACCAACAACCACGAAATTTGGCACGTTTAATCCTTCCATAGCGTAGGTAACCACTAAGAAAGGATTTTAATAAATTCCCATAGGGCTCCGCCCCTCCGGGAGTCAAATTTCCAATGCTGTGTTATTCTTATGGACATTCACTTTAGTTTGAGCTGATGAAAATGCAACAGCTGATCGTGTTTTTTAGTAGTTCCACGGGTTTACCGCATAATGCAGCACACACCATAGGTTTCATTCCCGGGTGAAACCGGGTACGATGGAAGCTAGTTTTAATATAATTGTAGAAAATTAAATATTTGTTCTTCTTTCTAAACGGCTGTTTTTTATTATTATTTGCAAGAAAAAAAGTGTACTGAAAATGTTTTATCCCTAGGAAGATAACTCTCAAAATAGTCCGTTAATTTTTAGTAAGAAATATAGTCTAGTTTAACCATGACTACGGACTTAATCCAAGTCTTAAGTAAGTTTCACTGCAGTGTATTTAATTTAGGATACCTTGATACGGTAGAATACATTGAGAAGTGAGACCTTAAAAGTTATCTTCAACGCACATTTAGGCTTATCCAAAGAGTATGTTAAGTTCTAGTGTATTTAACTCATACATTTCAGGATCTGCACATAGTTGCTGATGTGTTTAACCTATTAACTAAAGTATAAACAGGACAGCTTTTGCCGAAAACCAGGTGCTATCCATATTTTAATTAAATTTTATGTGAGAATAAAGTGAAATGCTGTTGGTGATTATTTCAGTGTGCAAGGCTGAACCACGGTTTTGGACTCACGTAATTGCCAATTGAAAACATCCTCGGCATTGAACTATATTTTTCGTTAATTTTTTCGATTTGTGTGTTATGTATCAATATTGTAGCTGTGACTTCGGCTATTGTAGCGAGGTTTGCTAAATCCGACTTGTTAAGAAAAATATTTTAAATTAGTTATTACTGTCAGGAATCCAGAAGCATGCCAGCTCCTATTGTGCATTTATAACTCTGTTAAAACTGTAGTGTGATGCATGCTATTATATAAATAGTTTTGTTATAGTTTAATGATCTTGAAAATAAGGACATTGTTTAATATATTATAAATAAAATACCTCAGAGTTGTGAAATGGCTGTGGTTAAAAATATTCATGGTTTTCTCATATTCCCTGATTATTCAAATTCAAATTAGTCTGCATCATGTAATTTAAAATTGCCCATTTTACAGATTTCGCATTTATACCTTGTCGCAAGTTGAACTGATGTCTAAATAAATTAATTAGGGATACTGATCAACTAACTAATACATCAGAACCTCCTCACCCCTCTCAATATATTCTGAACTGCTGCAGGAGGTTAGGAAGACTCAATACATAATAACGCACAAAGTAAAGGAGACGGAAATGGTAGCGAGTTAATGAGACCTATAACACAATGTAACATGCCTGCTAATGAGGGGGCAACAAGGCGGAATGAGGACTGATGTCATACAGTACTCACACGTTTCGTTAAGTTAGGACAAAACTTCTACAAATAAAACTTATCTATATCAATTTTTAGCATTTTCCTAATAGTAGATAGTAAGTAACATGCACAGTATTTTAAATTATAAATGTACACATCTATTTCACCTCTGCTTATAATATCTGTTCTGGAAGTTAAAAAACTTGTTTGTGGTGACTCTGTATCATCCGTATAGTAAAGAATTATAAAAATTAAATTTTATACTGTTTTTTAAACAACCAAAATAACCTAGTTTTAGCTAACATTATCAAGTAGATCGACACTTACAGTATGACACTATAACGGGCCATAATTACGGTATGTCTTTCAATTACGGCTATGTCTAAAAGTATAAACATTTCATTCCCTTACAACAATTTAAGATATCCTGATTAATAAAATTCCCAAACCAATATGTATTTAAGACCTACACTTACTACGTTAAATCACTATTGTTGGTTGTGTGATTTTTATCATAGGTTTACTTATAAGCCTTATATCTTGACGTTGCCCAAGGTTCCTATTATGGCATGTGACTGTTTCACGTCGTTTTACTATACAGTTTAACATGTAGTTTTTCTCAATATGATTTTGACTTTTAAAACGTTAATGACTCGTTTAATTTAACTGTTTATATCGATTCCCATTAGTTTTGATCTTATTTCGATCGCAGTGTTCGTTTAAGTTGAACTAACACTATTAGATAAATATTTAGAGTGAAATCGTGCAGTGTTATAGTGCATAAGAATAGTTTTTTCTTTTTTTTCTGTTAACCATAAATATCCTTCAGACTACAGTAAGTTTATTTTACTGAAGGGGTTGTAATTTACTTGGTTCACTATCACCATTAATCCTACTCCTATTTAAAGTTGCTATGTCTGACAGCTTTTAATGTCAGAGTAAATTATTTTTGTTCCTTATCATGTTACAAACAATTGTGTAATAAATAGCTGAATGAAAAAGACATGTTGAAGTATCTGGGTAAGTTTATTAAAGATAAATAAAAACCCAACCAGTACATAAATCAATCAGGACCCAACCTGTTCCTAGATCTGTAGGATTTTTAAATTACTGTTTTCCGATCTCTTTGTTTATTAGTACCCTTCCATGGTTCTAAAGCAACAAGTCCTAATCCAATGTAAGATGCAATCTATTTGGTCGTTCCAGTTCAAGAATGTGTCAATTTTTAAATATGAGAATATGGTTTTATGAGCTACTACTACTTCTGAATACAGGAAATGCTTGGTTTAAGAAATCTTTTTATATAAAAACAATTCGTTCTAGGTTTTAATAATTTAAGAAAGAAGATGTTTACGTTCTTAAATCTGAGTTTAATTTCACTACAAGCTTGTTTATTGATGTTTCTGATACTTTCAGGAGTTTCATTAATGGTATATTAAATTATTTTACCGTCGTTTTTATCAGAGATCTCATTGATAAAACAAAGAAACACCTGGGGTCTCAAACTTGACCGTTTGGTATAACAGATTAATTTTTTAAAACTTTGACGATGTTTTTAGTATTCCATCTATTTCAGTAACTTATATGATTGAGTTTAAGAACAAACATACTCCTAAAATAACGTATTATACTAAAACCAAATGTTGGACCATTCCAAAAACCAAATTTCCAATTAAAAAAAACATTATTTATATCGATGGATTTTACGTTCTTTACATTTTAAATTACTGTAATTCCATTCACGTCTAGAGAAACCATTTTTATGTTTCACAGTTTTTTCTACATGTTCTCCTGGTAACCACACAAGCTTTATCTGGCAATCATGATTTTGTTAAAGAGCATTTTACAGCCAACGGTATGCATTTTGATACCACGTCAAACTTCTTGAAATATGTGACCACACTAAAATGCGAAAGAAATAAACATAACTCTCTTCTCTTTGCACTCTTCATTTATGTAATTATGTCCTGATAGCATTATAAGCACTTAGGTCTGACGCCAAATACTCGTACAAAATGGCCAGAGAGCTGGGTCGAGGGCCCTTTAGACCTCACTTCTCCCTTCCTCGTTATAAACTAATTAGCACTAAACTGTCCTCTAAAAATACTGTGCTGTTCTGTTTCAATAAAAGCTTAGATTAAAAAAATGTTCTAAACATCTCTATCTCTCTCTCTCTCTCTCTCTCTCTCTCTCTCTCTCTCTCTCTCTCTCTCTCTCTCTCTCTCTCCCTCTCTCTCTCAAATCATGTCATATGTGGACATGATCCCTTTTTGTGGTAAATTATGTTTACAAATGAAAAAGACTTGTTAAAATCTTAAAAAAGCTTTATTTTTGCAACACAATTGTCAGAATGATATTTTATGGTTTTAATATAATAATATTTTATGCACGGTATTACTTCTGAGCTTCATTTACTCAGTTGTTTGATTTTTTTTTACAGCCCAGGTTATATGTTATTTTCCTGCCATTTTAGCTTTCTTAATAACATTCCTTTTGTATTTGTCTGCATTAATTATCCCTTTCTTTTTCCTTTTTAAATGGATGTCATCTTCATCAGCACAACTAATTTTTTACAGAAATAATTATAATGTATGAATAAATTCGTTGATGTATTATTATTTTATGTTAAGTATTATTATTTTATGTTAAGCTTGGCAGAAATAAATTGAGAGAAAACGGAATCAATTATCAGCTGAGAGTAGTAGTTCAGAACATAGCCAGCACTAGCGCACCACTGGTGTTTAGAGCTAATGTTTACAGTAAAATAGGAACAAGTCCCGGACGTGTTTCCTATCTGCAGTAAAAGCAAAATTCTAACTCTGTCCATAGCAATACAAATGATAGGGACATGCTTCCTTTAAGCAGTAAACGATGTGTCTATCTATTTAGAACTGTGAATCCATTTATATTGAAAAGTGAATTTGTGAATTTTGTGGACTAGTTTCCTTTCTGCAGTTAGCGATTCATCTATACTGACAACTTCATTTGCTGTACCCAATGTCAGCCTCAAAACTGGTATAGACCAGTTTTAAAGTTGTCCTGGACTCTCTCCCCCTCTCAAACATTCTCTCAATTTGTCTATTTTGGCATATATTTTATTTTAGAAATTCTCGTTAGCTAGATCATTGACCATTTGTTTAACAGATGTTTTATTTTACAAAAATGGTTTAATTTACCTTTTTTTTGTCAATGATCTGTTTTTGGTCCTGTGTAGACGCCCGGCTTCAAGGAGTCCTCATCATCGGGCTCCAACAAAAACTTTTTTCACTTATATGAGATCGTCAAAGCTCAAAAAACAAATGTTGTTACATTTATCGCAAACACACACAGACGTACAGTTTTACACATTTTACACAACACTAAAACTTATTTGGCCAAACCAAAATCAAGACAGATATGCGGGTAGGACACTCATGTTTTTTGTTTTTATATATAGATATATCTAAATTGTTAAATCTCACATTTTAAACCCATATAAATTATTTTTAGAGTATCTTATTATTTTATACTAGCTGGTAATCCCGTGCTTCGCAACGGGGGAAGAAAATTAAGAGTATAAAAACTAAGCAGTTATGTATGCTGCAGTCTGTGGTTAGCCCGTGGAACTTATAAACAAGGGGAATTTAAATATATATAAATAATTAAAGAAATTATAGAATAAAATTTAAAACACAATTACTCCTTTACTTTAAAATAATAATTATGAAAGCAGAGACAGATCGAATCAAATCATTACGCTCCCACGGGAAGTCACGACTCCTCGGCGAACAACAGGACGTATAGAATTACGATCCCCGATAATGATCAAGCTGAAAATCAAAACCCTTGAGAACAACGTTAAGAAAATCAAACAATCCCATGATCCAAGCATGCTAAGAGAATAAAATTACTTACGGTCAGCGACACGCCCATTTCGTCGAACTAGTAGGCCGATCAGGAGGAGGATGACCAATAATATGGAGGTATCGGATGCATCGATCACCGATTGGTTAGGAGGCGTAACGATGACGGATTGGAGGGGAAGATGGCGATAGAGGGAGAAAAAGGAAAGGAGAGTCTTCGGAGAGTTTTGGAAGAGTAAGGTAGACACTGGGAAGCTTCTTCTGGGCTGTTCCGGACCGAGTAGGAACAGAAAGTCTTCAGGAAAGTGAAATGCACCTGAGGGCACCCGGGAGTTCGATAACTTCTACCAGTACCTTACGACACTCTACCACTGTACTCGACGAGATTCCACCGCACCTGAGTCCATCTTCTGGGTCCATCTTCTGAGAACATCAGTGAGGACACCGACCGACGTCCACCCACCCGCCGTCAACCCCAGGGGGAGCGGAACTCCGAGGTACCGGACCTACGACGCGGCCCGGAGGGACGAGGACAGAAGGAGGACAGGACGACCGGGCGCAAGGGACGTGAGGTGTCACAGAGATCTCCAAAAATATCTGGGTATGTTCCCACTTCATTAAAAAAGGTGCACAGATAGGATATATTAAATAAATTATTAAAAGACGAACTTAAATAAAAGAAGCCAAGAAATAATAGCTAGCAGGAGTTAAAAATAAACTATAATAATAATAAAAATTGTAAATGCAGGAGAATTATAAGATATCTCGGAGGGATAAAATAATCTAACTAATATAAACTAAAAGGGGTGATATCAGAATGCAAGTTAAGAGCCCGCCATGCTATGTGGGGTTGAATGTATAAAGTATTAGGTTAATAATGTGTCGGTTATACATAAAGGGGTTGTTAGATAATTCTGTTTAATGTATATTGATTCTTTATTCAGTATACCAAATGAATGTTGAATGTACAAAGTATTAGATCATTAATATGTCAAATATATAAAGTGTTTATTACAGGATTTTAATTTTATGTCGGATATATAGAAGGGTTTTAGATAACTCCATTTAGTGTATGCTGATTCCTTATTCAGTATATCAAGTGAAAGTTGAATGTATAAAGCATTAGATATTTTATATGTCAGATATATAAAGGGTTTATTAGAAGATTTTATTTAGTGTGTTTTGCTCCTTTGTTCAGAATATCACAGGAACTATTCGTGAATATTGATAATAACTAAACAAGGGAGAGATAGAAAGCTTTATTTTATGGGGTTATTTTATGTATGTGTTTTGTGAATATTCTAAGGAACCTTTATGTCATGTCTTGATTATGTTATAAATGCATAAGTCATTGTGGTTCAGGCCTTTGTCTTGAGAGACCATTATTATACTGTAAGAGTAGAGGTTAGGAGAATTAAAGTGCAAAGTGAATATTTTAAATGTATTAAATGCACATGGAATGAAAAGTGGAACAAACTATATGTGTTTATCAGGGATAAAGGACTCTCTATATACACCAATTGTCCACCAGCTTGAGTGCACCTTTTATAGTATTCTGTTCTATCATTTATTATAGTTGGATTATATTTATCATGTATATTAAAGTGTTTTCATTTCCTTGATCTGTGTTCATTCCAATCCACGGTCCTATGAGTTACCTCTAACTAGCTAAGCGAGTATAATTTCAAATTTATTCAATTCAATCAATTTAACCCCTCAAAAGGTTTACATGGTGGAGACAGCCAGTTTTGATTTAATTATCAAGGATGGAATGAACACAGTGAGAGCACATGTATAGAATATAAGAAGGTGTTTTACACATATTCAAGTGTGACAGGGTATATTTTGGTAAAACCAGGAAAGGGAAACGAATTTTAATAGGATAATAATATAGGGATTAATAAACTAATAAACCTGTAAAAACAAAAAAAAACAAAATTTTAATATTAACCTAAAACCAGAAAACATAATACCCCAATTACTAGTTAGGAAAGTTCCCCAAATAAATAAACGATTATTATAAAAATAAACGCCACACGCTTAGGGAATCACGATCTTAAGAAATGAAATGCCGGAAACAGGAATAACTTTACCGACAGACATATATAGGGTGAGTAAGGAACACCTCATATATATCCTAACAAAGTTTAACATAAAGTGTAGGGAAGAAGATACAGTAGCCATTTTACGTCCCGTGGTAGCCGATCTCAAAGCGTTTCTTAAAACACCGATAACAGAGGAAAGGAAGTACATTATAAGGAAACTATTAGGCAGGAAATATCTCACAGAAATCGAATTAATTAAATATCCATCACTAACAAGAATCCAACAATTTCTACAAGATAGGGAAAACTTGTACGACAACCCGGCAAGCGACGAGAGTTCCGACACGGAATACGAGGACATAAATTTCCCCGACACACTTTCACTAAGCTCACAAACAGCAGTAGAAAGTAACGAAGGCCCTTCAAGAAACAATTTACCAAACCCCGCACAAAACATGGCAACAGTCAAGGAAAAACTACCCCTCATATCAGCGGGTACTTACCACGGCCTACCGTCCGAAAATCCTAATGAATTTATCGATAAGTATGAAATCGCGGCGCAATCTAACCACTGGCAGAACGAAACCAAACTAAACATATTCCCAGCCCACCTAACAGGAACAGCGCTTACATGGTATAGACATTACACAAAAAATGGTAGACCCGACAACTGGGAAACCCTAAAGGAAAAATTTATAACAACATTCACCCCAGCAGCCCAGGCAACCACGCTTCAGAGTATCTTAGATAAAAAGGTACAAGGTAGGGAACAACCTGTCCTTACTTACTATCTGGAAATTCTAACATTATGTAGGAGACACGAACCGGATATGTCGGAAAAAAGGGTAATACAATACATAATCCAAGGATTAAAACCGGAATTTTGTGACAAAATCTTAACTGAACCTTGCGAAACCTTAGAAGAATTAGAAAACAGCCTTAAAAACATAGAGTTACAATTGGAAATTAGGGCAGTAAACAGGGAGAAATATAACAGGATACAAATGGAAGGACAAAGCAGAGGAAACACTAGGGACAGACAGGAAATAAATCATTTAGAAGAGGAAATAAAAACCTTAACCCAAGTAATAAGTAACATGAACGTCCAGAGGTACCCACAACAACCACCGCCACCCAGCTACCCCAAATATCAACGACCGCAACCACACCACCCGAGGACCGTGACCACACCACACCACACTTATCAAGCACGTGACGTCAGGGCCCCAGACATAAACAACAGGGCGTCGACCTGGAGGAGCGACGGAGCACCGACACACAACATGGCTGGCGGCAGGCGACCTTGGCCTACTGCACACCAGGCGCACTACACAGGACATCCACTCTCCGCACACGGACACCTCACCCACATGCGTAGGGGAACGGGGAACACATACTACGGGGGAAGACAGCAACTAACGAATTACAGCTATAGGAATGGCGATTACCAATGTAATATATGTAAAAGGACCAACCATCGTACACAGGACTGCAAATATAAAAATGAGAGGACACAAAACACCCGAATGAGAAACACGTATTGTGATCATTGCCGAATGACAAATCATTCTAGGGAAGAGTGTTTTAAATTAGGGAAATTCCAGACAAAACCAAAAAACGCGTAATGAGGGAGCCACTTTATACTAACAGAACAAAGGGGTCTCCCACACCATTTAACATTAAATCTCAAAACAATGGCAACAACCGATTCCGTATCACGGATTACAAAAAGGAATTTCCGACACTAGAAGAAGCTATAAACAGGAAACAACCAAAGAGGAAACCCACGCAAACAGAAGAGGGAAGAAAAGAAAATATTTCCACACAATACCACGGGGGAAGAAGAGGGAACTACGAACATCAAAACAGAGCAATTACAGTCACCACCGAACAGGCCACAAATAAAAGGACAACAAAGCAGACCGATAACGGAGGGAACAAGGAAAATGAACAGATTCTAGGAGAACAGGAGAAGGAAGAAATACAGAAAATATTAAAGGAACAACACACAGTACATGCGTGCGATATCTCACAAATAGCGGAAGGAAGGATCCATAAACCGAGGAAAAGGGGAAAATTAGAGGGGAAGAAAATACACGAAACATTGTTTAAAATACAAGACAAGGAATCAAAAAAAACCCCTGTACTAACCTTAAATGCGAAGCTAGCTAACCGCCCACATGAGACCATACAGTGCATAATAGACACGGGCTCCAACATAAATTTAATAAATTCAAAGTTAGTAAGGGAGGAAAATATCAAACACAACAGGGTACCTACAGTCGTATCAGCCAATAACACCCCCATCAACATCCTAGGGACCACGGAAATAATGTTGGAGATCAGTAATATCATAGTCAAGGAAACGCTATATGTTACACCCGATACAAACAGTTCCATAATTTTAGGCAATCGATTTTTGAACAGAAACAAAATTGAATTAAATTATAACACCAAGGAAATTGTATTTAACTTAGGGGATTACAAGCATAAAATTAAAATGGATAAAAAATGGCTATTTGAAATTGAAAGCGTAAAATGTCATCAAACCACCAACAAAACAAACATTGTTGACATCAGATGTGAACAGGATTTAGTCATCGCACCACATCAACATAGGAGGATACAGATACAACAGAGGATAAGCAAGGAAGCAGTTTTCGAGCAAGAAAAATCATTACAGGAAAAGAAGAGGTGCCACATATATCCCATAGAAGGAGCAGATAAAACAAGCAATTATTTAAATATCTACAATGCATCAAACACACCTAAACACATAAATGCCAACACAATATTAGGTTACTGCACGGAGCCACACAACACAAATGTAGGTCGACAGGAAAACGAACCCCATCAGATAAAATATAACAATAACCCGGGAAAACAAATCCTTAAAGATAAGGACAACATATGTTTCGACATCTCACCCCACCTCACGACAGAACAACATAACAGGGTAATCAAATTACTACAGAAATATAAGGCTATGTTTACGACAAAAATTAAGGATCTAACCCCAGCTAAACTGCCCCCAGTCTCACTAGAAACCATCCCAAACTCACAACCAGTAAATACACCGCCTTATAAACAAAGCAAACAGGAGAGGGAAGCTTTAAATAAAATATTACAAGAACTACAGGAAGCGGACATACTGGAAGAATGTCCCGAATACTGCGAATATTCAAGCCCAGTGTTTATAACACACAATAAGGATAAAACACCACGCTTGGTGGCAGACATGAGGAAAATAAATCAAATTTTAAAACCGTCCATATACCCTACTCCGTCCGTAAATCTGGTACTAAACAGCTTAAACAACGCAAACTCTTTCACAAAATTGGATTTAAAAGGGGCATATCACCAATTATTGGTACGAGAGGAAGATAGGCATTTATTAACAATCAAAACGACAGACAAGCTCATGAGATATAAAAGATTAGTAATGGGGCTAAAAACATCGTCAGCACTATTCAGTAAAGCGATATTAGCATTACTGAATAAACACCTATACAACAAAGTAGTATGTTATATAGATGACGTCATAGTATATGGCAAGAACTTTGAACAAGATCTACAAAATTTAGAAACTATTTTAAATATCTTACATGAGGCAAACTTGAAGCTCAACACAAAAAAATGTAAATTTTTATACGAACAAGTAGATATCTTGGGATACACAGTATCGACCCAAGGTATATTGCCTCAAAAGTCTACCGTAGCAGCAATACAAGAATTTAATAGGCCAAATTGCATTAGGAAAGTAAGACAGTTTTTGGGCTCTTCATCATTCTTCAGGAAACACATAAAAAACTATGCGGAAATAACACTACCCCTCACCAACTTAATAAAGGATTCAAATAAAAATATACCATTTAAATGGTCAGACGACTGCGAAAAAGCATTTATAGAAATTAAGAAAATTTTGACAAATCCACCCCTACTAAAACATTGGAACGACGACTGGGAATCAAGCATTTATGTGGATTCAAGCTTAAACGCGCTCGGGGCTTGCCTCACTCAAACGGATCCCGAAACAAACAAACAACATCCGATTGCTTATCTGTCAAAAAAATATACGGAAACACAACAACGGTACTCAAACGCCGAACGAGAGATGATGAGCTTAGTATACGCCGTAAATTACTGGCGAGAGTTTACACTAGGACGCAAGATAACTATCCACACGGACTGTCAAGCACTAGTTCATTACAAGAATTTTAAGCATACATCATCCAGATTAAACCGACTGGCGCTATCACTAGTTGATTACGATATAGATGTCAAATATAAGAAAGGAACGACGAACACGTTAGCAGACAGTCTTTCGAGGAATCCACCCCAAGACACACTCGAGGAGGACCCCTTCGAAATCACCTTAAACATACAGGAAATTAAGACAGAAAATTATGAAGAATTACAAGCTAAGGATCCATACCTAAAACTTATCAAATTAGCAAAAATTTCACCGGACACAGTCCCAAAAAAAATACGAAACCAAAGTCGAAAATACGAAGAACGAAACGGATTATTATATTTCAAGCAATTTAATGGCAGGACGAATAACTACTTACTCGCAATACCGCGGGATAAGGTACAGGATATCGTACAATCATTTCACGATAATGTATATTCCGGAGGACATTTCTCGGCATTCAAGACCACACAAAAAATTAAAGAACGTTATTATTGGCCAGATATGACAAAAGATATCCAACAGTATACTAATACATGTGAACAATGCCAATTAAAACGAACTCCCACGTACAAGCAGTACGATAAATTAACTCCACAAGTACCACCCACGACGCCATTTGAAAGACTAATTATTGATTACATGGGGCCGATCACACAGAGCAGAGGATATAAATACATTTTAATGATTACTTGCCCGACAACAAGAATGATTTTCGCAAAATGCACGAGATCAGCTGATACAAAAACCACAGCGAATGTTTTACTGGATTTATTCTGTCAATATGGATGTCCCAAGGTCATCACGCACGACCAAGGCACCCACTTCATGGGCAACGTACTTAAAGAACTCTTATTAAGTTTAGGAATTCATCAACAACCGAGTCCACCTTATATGTACAGGATTCAAGGCCTAACGGAAAGAATGAATCTTATTTTCAAAAAAACTATAAGTCACTATATTGAAGGCGAACCAAACAAATGGTCAGATTACGTAAAATATGTCACCTTCACTTATAATACAAGCGTTAACCGATCCACGGGGTATACACCATTCTTTTTAATGTATGGCAGACAGGCAAACATGCCATCGGATTATTTACATATACAAAAAGACCAGGACCCTGACATAATCAGAGAAATCAAAAATATTCAAAGGGTACGACGGGAAATCCCAACGATACTTAAAAAAGCACAAGATTCCCAGAAAAAACATTTCGATTCAACAAAACGAGAACTAAATCCACAAATCGGTGACGAAGTTTTAATACAAAATCCGAAGGATTTCAAAGGAGCTTATAACAAGTTCAATAATGTTTACAGAGGGCCATACTTCATTACGGACAAAATAAATGACACTACTTATATGGTTTTACTCGAAAAGAGAGGGAGACTGATCAACGAACCAGTACATATAGCTAGAATGAAACCATTCAGCCGCAGATAAATATTTAAAAACCTAAAGACTAATACCTTAACGTGTACAGGAATACCTTCAGACAACACTCAAACGACTTAAAAATAAAGCCACTCAGACACCAGCTTAAGCCTAAAGCGTAAAAATTACGCCGGAATAGAATTCCTTCACTTATAATTAATATAACTTAGAAAAACCCACCGGGGGGGAATTAACCCCTAGCAACAAAAAATTTGAAGCAACTTATATTAAGACCCGATGGGAAGGAGGCCTAGCCACCTTTTTAGCCCTAGACTTAACTATAATAACTACTAGTCAACTCATAAACACACACACAGTCAAACAAATAGGCCTATGTCTGAAAATATACCTTATACACAAGATAAGGATTAATCTATTTAAGAAGGATCGATCAAAAACAACACCATATAATATTCAAGAATTACAAAATGCCGATCCCGAATCAAAATAGACTACCGTTACATATAATTTAATGGATGGCAATACATCGAGGGAAATGAGTAACTAATGCCACCCCCGAAAAATAAAAACCCATCCTTAAAGAAAATATATCACCTCAAGAGTTACATCAACGCATCTTCAAACACGAAATCTTGGTCAAAAATCAAACAACATACAACATTGTTTAAGAGTTATCATCATACTAACGCCGCCAAGAATTATATCGGAGCATCTACAACCAATAAATAATTAAAATGAATTAACACGAATTACCTCCCAAGTATATAAAAATTAATATAATTTATAAACAACTATTGAGTCTCACAGGAATATAAAATACTAGTTAAAATGTATTTTTGTGACAGCCAATAGTAAATTATAATCCCGACGAATAAGGTGGACTATCAACAATTACCATTAAAAAGGAAATCGGAATTCGCAAGTAAATTAAAATATACAAAATCATAGAACTAAAAATAGTATTTAGTCTCTGCTAATTTAATAAACAGAATCCAAAGGGAGTTTAGCGAGCAAAAACGAAAATATATATATATATATATATATCTGCAAAGGGAAAATCTCCGCTAGAACCCAGCCGCCAAGTAAAGGAGTTGGAACATTTAACATTACCCACAACTTGGAATGCTTAAACATACCCATGGGAACACACCAAGATATTTCAAGAGGGCGATCTAGTGATAGGACACATTCGACACTTGATTTACACTCAATCTACAAATAATTGAAATAAAAATACCTCGAATAAGATTATCCAAGAAAAAGGGACAACATAACACTTTTAGAATCACAAAACGATATATCACTGACAACGCACAAAACCAATCAATAGTACGAGTTACCATAAAATAAAACACAGCAGTAGACACGAACGGAACCATATCTCGCAACATAATGGACACGACACAACCGTATTAATCCGACAGGGACACAGACGCCCACGGATCCAAAATGGCCGACTTTCCAAGAGAACAAGACACAGCATTCTTGGAGATAAGACGACGCCAGGCGATCCAGGCATGTAGCACTGCTCACTACACACTGTCTAACCACTAGGAACACTCATCACTTTCAGATGACAAAATAACGTAGCCAAACCAATTACTGGCAATTAGGGATATATAACGGCCTGATCACCCGTGTTATGTCTGTAACAGCACAGCAATTGACAAGCTAAACTAATAATCGATTATCGATTAAAACTTAGGAAAAATAAAAACTTAATACAACCGTGAATATAACACTACAAACTGGACAGGGACTGAATAAACAAAATAAGACACGGATTGGAACATCACGAACCCAACATTTGTTTTAACAAAAATGGAGAAAATACAGCACATATCATTGAAAAATAATAACTTCGACCTATTCAACAACACAAGACTACTATTTTACATGCTCCTAATATGGAATATTTTACTGACTATACTATGCCTCATCCTAATATATTGTCTAAACATACAAGCCATAAAACTCAGAATGTTGCTACCCACGAGGGACTACAACCAACGTCAACAATAAACAACCTCACAACACATATTACAATTTGATTAACTTGGGGACCAAGTTAAAATGGCGGCGGCGGAATATAAACAAGGGGAATTTAAATATATATAAATAATTAAAGAAATTATAGAATAAAATTTAAAACACAATTACTCCTTTACTTTAAAATAATAATTATGAAAGCAGAGACAGATCGAATCAAATCATTACGCTCCCACGGGAAGTCACGACTCCTCGGCGAACAACAGGACGTATAGAATTACGATCCCCGATAATGATCAAGCTGAAAATCAAAACCCTTGAGAACAACGTTAAGAAAATCAAACAATCCCATGATCCAAGCATGCTAAGAGAATAAAATTACTTACGGTCAGCGACACGCCCATTTCGTCGAACTAGTAGGCCGATCAGGAGGAGGATGACCAATAATATGGAGGTATCGGATGCATCGATCACCGATTGGTTAGGAGGCGTAACGATGACGGATTGGAGGGGAAGATGGCGATAGAGGGAGGAAAAGGAAAGGAGAGTCTTCGGAGAGTTTTGGAAGAGTAAGGTAGACACTGGGAAGCTTCTTCTGGGCTGTTCCGGACCGAGTAGGAACGGAAAGTCTTCAGGAAAGTGAAATGCACCTGAGGGCACCCGGGAGTTCGATAACTTCTACCAGTACCTTACGACACTCTACCACTGTACTCGACGAGATTCCACCGCACCTGAGTCCATCTTCTGGGTCCATCTTCTGAGAACATCAGTGAGGACACCGACCGACGTCCACCCACCCGCCGTCAACCCCAGGGGGAGCGGAACTCCGAGGTACCGGACCTACGACGCGGCCCGGAGGGACGAGGACAGGAGGAGGACAGGACGACCGGGCGCAAGGGACGTGAGGTGTCACAGAGATCTCCAAAAATATCTGGGTATGTTCCCACTTCATTAAAAAAGGTGCACAGATAGGATATATTAAATAAATTATTAAAAGACGAACTTAAATAAAAGAAGCCAAGAAATAATAGCTAGCAGGAGTTAAAAATAAACTATAATAATAATAAAAATTGTAAATGCAGGAGAATTATAAGATATCTCGGAGGGATAAAATAATCTAACTAATATAAACTAAAAGGGGTGATATCAGAATGCAAGTTAAGAGCCCGCCATGCTATGTGGGGTTGAATGTATAAAGTATTAGGTTAATAATGTGTCGGATATACATAAAGGGGTTGTTAGATAATTCTGTTTAATGTATATTGATTCTTTATTCAGTATACCAAATGAATGTTGAATGTACAAAGTATTAGATCATTAATATGTCAAATATATAAAGTGTTTATTACAGGATTTTAATTTTATGTCGGATATATAGAAGGGTTTTAGATAACTCCATTTAGTGTATGCTGATTCCTTATTCAGTATATCAAGTGAAAGTTGAATGTATAAAGCATTAGATATTTTATATGTCAGATATATAAAGGGTTTATTAGAAGATTTTATTTAGTGTGTTTTGCTCCTTTGTTCAGAATATCACAGGAACTATTCGTGAATATTGATAATAACTAAACAAGGGAGAGATAGAAAGCTTTATTTTATGGGGTTATTTTATGTATGTGTTTTGTGAATATTCTAAGGAACCTTTATGTCATGTCTTGATTATGTTATAAATGCATAAGTCATTGTGGTTCAGGCCTTTGTCTTGAGAGACCATTATTATACTGTAAGAGTAGAGGTTAGGAGAATTAAAGTGCAAAGTGAATATTTTAAATGTATTAAATGCACATGGAATGAAAAGTGGAACAAACTATATGTGTTTATCAGGGATAAAGGACTCTCTATATACACCAATTGTCCACCAGCTTGAGTGCACCTTTTATAGTATTCTGTTCTATCATTTATTATAGTTGGATTATATTTATCATGTATATTAAAGTGTTTTCATTTCCTTGATCTGTGTTCATTCCAATCCACGGTCCTATGAGTTACCTCTAACTAGCTAAGCGAGTATAATTTCAAATTTATTCAATTCAATCAATTTAACCCCTCAAAAGGTTTACAAACTACTGCGAATCAAGATCAGCTGTTTGTATTTTCATCAGCTCAAACAAAAATGAATATCCGTAAGAATAACATGGGAGCTTGGAAGTCCCATGGGGCAGAGTTCCAGAGCTTAGAGGAATTTTAAAAACGAAAATAGGCCTATATGTTAATTTGGTATGTAAGGAAAATTCCTGTAAACTTTCATGTCAATCGGTTCAGTAGTTTTTGAGTGATTGAGGAACAAAAAGCAAACAGACAGACATACAGACAGACATACAGACAGACACATACCATCCCATTTTTATATATTAGTAGGGATATAAATACTGTAAATTTAGCATTTACCCTGACAAAGAGCTATTAAAGTATGGTTAAGGTTTGAAATAAAAATAAAATATAAGGCAAAATATAACCTGATGTTTGAATATGTACTAATTATTCTCTTTATGCTTATCGCAATGTACATGTCCATTATGTGATCATAATATACTTCAGTGCTAGCATGCGATTCAGTATTTGTTCATTTATATTTTTCACTCCATAAACGATCAAGAGATCTTAGGCATCAGATCAGATCAGGAGGTTGACTTGTCGGGTGATTTGGCTGCAAAACTAATACATTATTCAGGAAACATTTGCATTTTCAACGTCTGTTCTCTGAAAAATATCTTCTAGTTTTTATTGTATTTCCGTTAGTGATGGTCTTACTTTCAATAATTAGACTTTAAATGAGATTTAAATTCTGAATATAATGTTTTCTTATATGATTTTACTTCCCCCGCTGATTCTCTTAAAGAACTATAATTTATTTGTTTACGCTGTTATAATATACTACTTGAAAAACTATAAAATTAAATTAAATAAACTCATAACTTTATATATGACTCTAAAATTGACAATTATACTTTCAAATAAAACTGAGATACTAAAACTGACTTTTACCATGAAAAGTATTCGATTCTCAAATATCCATTATAATAAAATGGCATTATATGCAACTCCATATGTTTGAATATTATTTTGTCTAGTGTTTACTATTTTTTGTTATTATATAGTCATAAGCTAGAGAGGTAACTCTTAAATGCTGTATAAACATAAAGTACTTGTAAAACTACTTGTACTTTGACTGCAATTTGAGTTAGTGAAAATATTATTAGTTTTGACAAATAACTATTAAACAAATATTCTTAGCCTTAACACATAACATACTTTACGATAACGTTAAATTAAAATTATAAATTAAAGTTATTTTAAGAATTAATTTGCTTTTTATCTAAAAATACTGTAGCCCAGTTTTAATTTGCTGTAAATTGATTCCTTTCCGTTACATTTCAATAAGTCTATAATAATGTTTTTCCTCAACATTATTTTACTGCAATATTTACGTATGAGATTACATATTATTTACTAAACATATATTTACAAGTTTAGTATCCGATGATTCATCAATATAATGTGTAATAAAATACAAATAATATGACAGTTTTATGAGGATAAAAAAATCAAACAACTAATTTTACGGGAAATTAAACACCGTAAAAATAATTTTTATGAAGGTTTTAAGATCATTTGTTGTTGAATTAACATTCTCTTTAAATCAACTTCAAAGGTACAAATAAGTTCTTGTAATATACATGAAAATGTGTAGATGTAATTGAAACGTTTTTTGTTTCACTTGAAAGAGTAAACTATATGCTGTTATAACTAGGGGGTTGCCTCGTTTCTCCCTAATCACCCGTGCCAAAACATACTCTTTGTATGCATCATTATCAGTAACTGCGCTTTCATCGCTATTTCCGATTAGTTTGATATTGGTTACAAACTTGAAAGTTAAAATTTGTATCTTTCACTGTGTTGTCAAAATTATTAAAAGTTAAAATGTAATAAAATGTAATGTAAATGTAATGTAATGTTAAATGTAATGTTATATTAAGCTGAAGTATAGAATTTTATAATTCCTAATGGACACGAATCACATCCCTGACTATGCATCTTCAGCCCTTGGATTTGTATTAAAATAACCCTTTGAGCTGTGTGTCAACTTCACACATATTCACAAACACATAGTAAAAGTAAAGTTTAACATTTATTTGGCAATTAAAATTAAAATAAAACCCGGTTCGCCTCACTACTAGTGCTGAATAATCAATGTATAGCTCAAAATATAGTTTAATACTTATTAATCAGATGATCTTTCAGATTAATTTTTGTTATTACTTTTGTGTTTTAAAAACTCATGTGGTCCTTTCATTACCTTCAATCCACTTCACTATCGAATATGTAAGCTTTACCCGAATGATGTTAAATTTTGCTTGGTAAGTCTTAGTATTTTAAAAAACCTATCTGTATTGTGGGTGAGATAGAAATTGATGTTAAACCATTAAACGTTTGCTAAGGTATTACAAATAGGTACAGAACTACAAGGTGTATGTTTTACAAAATCCCTTAGAAATTTAATCGTAGAAACTTTCTAGGCATTGGCCTAAAATGTGAATATAAAGCTCAAAAGTAAATCTTATGGACGATTAGAAATATACTTAATTGTATATGTAACAGTTGTTTACAAAACTTAGCACAGCAGTCCGAATATATGTTGCAGACATTATGGAAATAAAATTACTACTGGGATAACGATGCAAAATGTATAAGAGGTTGTGACCGCTGTTTTAAACTTATGAGTGTGAAAATAACATATTTTTCTCCGGTTCGAGCAGGGGATCTAAAAGCGATAATATAAGTCGTGTACTCTCGCGCAGTCGATCATAAGACATGTTTGTTTATTCACCTTGACTAAGAAACTGATTAAAACTTTAATTTAAAATTTTACACCCATAATAATCCGATCTCTGTTTATATCAGCGTAGTGCGTTGACTGTTTTAATGAGACATTTCTTTTATAACTGTAAACTTATAAATTTCTTTAGATTTTATCACAAAACTTCCACTTAAGTATATGGTTGATAAATGTCGGATGCACACTTTTTTCAAAATTTCCTGACACAGATAATCTTTAACTATAACCAACCCATAATAGTAATTTAATTATAATAACAGAGTCATGCAAAAATGACCTTTATCACGACACGAATTGCTTGGACCTTAACATTCGACACAACTCAAAGATCGGAGAAAAACAACAATTAGATATAATATGAAATTGTTAAATATTAAAACACTTAAAGAATGAACTATCCTCAAATTTATTATATTTCACAAACTAAAGTAAAACATAAACAAAAACATTCAACATATGCAAAATGCCACAGCTGATTATAACTAATATGACATAAATACACAACAGTTGTTCCCGCCTTGCAATCAAGAATGCTCATTTGTGATCAGTGATGATTGTCCAGCTTACTGTTCTTTTAATATCTGGTTTTAATAAATCTAATCTGGTCCTAAGATTTCTTTCAAGTAGAAGCATGGCTGGAGATTATCTTATGAGGCTGTGAGATGTAATTCTGTATGGCAAAAGAAAATTGCATATTTTGAGGTTTAAATCATCTTTTGGCCCCATTTCCATCGTGACTTTCTTGAATGTCTGCACAACTCTCTCTGCCTGTCCAATGGTCTGTGGATGATATGGGGCAGTTCGAATGTGCATAATCCCATTTACTTTCATGAATGTTTGAAATTCCTTTGAAGTGAAAGAAGTGCCATTGTCTGAACAAATTGCTCTGGTATACCGTATCTTGCAAATAGACAACGTAACTTTTGGATTGCTAAGTTGGATGAAGTAGAACCTACTTTAAAAACCTCCGGCAGTTTACTATGTCCGTCTACAATGATCAAAAACTGTTTGCCTAAATATGGCCAGCAAAGTCCACATGGATCCTATACCAAGGTTTTTCTGGCCATTCCCAAATGTGCGTAGGAAACTTATTTGGATTATTTTGAACTAATTGGCAACCCTGACCATTCTTTACCACTCTTTCTAAATCGACGTCAAACCCGGGCCACAAAATATAGCTTCGCCCCATATTCTTCATCTTCACTATGTCAGGATGGCCACGATGTAATTCGTTTAAAACGTATTCCCTTATGTTTGAAGGTACGACAACACATGATCCCCAAAATAAAAAATCCTAGTTTTAAGGACAATTCTTCTTTTCTACAAAAATAAGGTTTCAGTGAGTCTTCACATAATTCATCTTCCCAACCATTCAACGTTTTGCTAATAACACTCGATACAATAGGGTCTTTATTAGATTCTCTCTCTATGTCTTTACTTGTTATAGGGAAACATTCCTCAATTTTTACTTGAAAAAGGTTTTCCTCTTCATGTTCTACAGTATCAGGTAGGGGTAATCTTGACAGTCCATCAAAATTCCCTTGGAACTGTTTATTTCTGTGGATAATATTGTACTTATGAGCTCATAGAAAAATAGCTCATCTTTGTAATCTTTCTGCAGCCATAGTTGGAATCGACCTATTTTCATTTAATATTGCTTTGATGGGTTTGTTATCTGTAATCAGGGTAAATGGCCTTTCTTTAAGGAAATGGTCAAATTTCTTTACTGCCCAATACAGAGATAAGACTTCCCGATCGATATGTGCATATTTTCTCTCAGCCTTATTTAATGTATGAGAGGCAAACATTAATGGCCTTTCTTTACCATCAGTAAACAAATGCCATAATGTGGCTCCTAAACCAAATGGAGATGTGACAGCCGACACAATGGTTGGCAATTTTGGATTAAAGTGAACCAAAACTTGTTCTGAGGTTACAAGCTGTTTTACTCTTGCAAATGATTGTCCACATTCTTTTGTCCAATTCCATTTTACATTTTTGTTGAGCAACTTATGCAAAGGTTCCAAAATGTTAGCAAGATTTGGAAGGGATTTATGATAACAATTCACAAGTCCTAGAAAGGATTTCAACTCAGTGACATAGTAGGGGTTCGTATTTTAGACACTGCCTCGATTTTCTTTTCTGACTTATGTAGACCTTCGGCGTCGATTACATGCCCACAGTGCTAAATTTTTCTTGAAATAAATATGATTTTTTGACATTTACTTTCAACTCATAACTGTTCAGTCTTTCCAGAACCATTCGTAGATTTTTGTTATGTTCTTCATTACTCCTCTCAGTTATTATGATGTCATCAAGAAAACATTGTGTCATTCCATGAAGAACTTCTTCCATGGTTCGTTGCCAGATAGCAGAAGCTGACGCAATTCCAAACATTAGTCTGTTACATTTATAAAGTCCTCTATGAGTGTTCAATGTTAAGTAGTTCTTACTTTTCTCATCTACAGTCTTATGTAAGTAAGCATTCTTCAGATCTATTTTAGGAAATCGTTCACCTCCTCCCAAACTAGTAAATTATCTTCGATTTTAGGAAGCGGGTATTCATCAACATTTAGAGAAGGATTCACAGTTAGTTTGTAATCACCACAAATTCTTATTTTCTCACTGTCTTTGATGATAGGCTTGACTATTGCGGTTGCCCATTCATAATGTTGCACTTTCGATATTATTCCCTCTTTTTCTAATCCCTCCAATTCTTTTTCGATAATTGGTTTATGAGCGTAAGGAACTGGCCTGGCTTTTTTATAGACAGGCGTTGCATTTTATTTCATACTGCGTTTAGCATCAACACCTCTTATTTGACCAATTTTTCCATCAAACAGCTAATTCATCTAACAGCAGTTTTACTTCTTTATTGAAGAATTTCTTGGCGTCATCTGTATTGTCCTTGACCATCGAATTTATGTTGTTCCAGTTCAATGGAACTGTTTTCATCCATTCCCGACCAAAAAGTGGGTTTTGACCATTCTTAATGACATAAAGATCCAAAACATATTTAATTGACTCGTATTCGACTTTTACCCTGGCTTCCCAAAGTTTCGACTTGTTCACCTGTGTAAGTCTTCATAATTATGCCAGTTGGTTAGATTTTACTGTTTTTAATGTATTTTTCAAAATCACAGCTCGATATTAAACTTACAGCTGATCCCGTATCCACTTCCATTTTAACTACTCAGTTATTAATGCGAGAGAACACATAAATGGGAGAAAGTCTAGAAATTTGAGCCACTTGGCCAACACTACCGACAGTCAGTTCATTCTCTTCAATTACTTGAGCAGGATCTTTAACGACATTGTGAGTTTCTGACCAAAATGTACCGGGTGTCCCACGAAGAGGTTTAAACGTTTGATTTTATATTACGTGCCCATTCATGCACCGAACTTTTTTAAACTTTACACAGTTTACAAAGTAGGTTCTAAAAATAATCTGGAAAAATTTCAGCTCCCTAACCTTAATAGAAACAAAATGGCAGCATATTGAAAAATTTACCAATTTGCTTCCTATAAAAACTACTTTCATGATTTATTATCTGATTTGTTTACTACGTTGCGGTTCTAACGCTCATTGTTGAAGAACAGCTGTTTGATTTTAAAATTTCGCTTGAGCCATAAAAAGATAACCTAACTTTCTTCGGTACTGTTTTACTGAAAGTGGAGTCGAGAAATGGCTTTTAACGTTGAACAAAAAGTTAAGTGTTGTGCGTGGGCTATTGCTTTTGGCAACGTCACTGAAGCAATTAGACAATTTCAGGTTGCCTACCCAGGAATTGAACAACCTAGTAATCCAACAATAACCAAGTGGAAAAATCTTTTGTTAGAAACTGGTAGTGTTGTCAAAAAGTACTCTAGGCGATCTAATGAGGAAAGAGAAGAACTGGTGTGCGCATCAATGCTCCGCTCTCCAGGTAACTTCTCCGGATACCGCGGAGTTTCTTTGTAAGAGCTTACGAATCATTTGTTACGCGCTGTTATCAGTGTGTTGCTGTGGATGGGTTACAGTTTGAATAATTTTGGACTTTAAGGTTTTCCATTAGGCTATGTTCTAGTTCTTTTATTTAAAAGTCATATTGCCCTAGAATGTAACAATAAAAATATTTTATAAAACCAAAAACACCTTTTTTAATGTTTTTAAAGTATCGTTTTTCAATATGCCGCCATTTTGTTTCTATTAAGGTTAGGGAGCTGAAATTTTTCAAGATTATTTTTAGAACCTACTTTGTAAACTGTGTAAAGTTTAAAAAAGTTCGGTGCATGAATGGGCACGTAATATAAAATCAAACGTTTAAACCTTTTCGTGGGACACCCGGTATTTTGGTTTCACTTTTACAAATATTTTCCAGGTGACCTTTCTTGTTACACAAACCACAAGTAAAAGTTTTAAACTTATAATCAGGCTTAAGGTGACCAGTTTCTCCACAAAAATAACACACAGGTTCAAATATACTTCTTGAAAAATTGCTTCTTTGTCTATTTGATCCTGTTTTGCTTTTATTAAAAGAAGGAATTGAACTAACTTTGTAAAGAGTTGTATCTGATACGTTATTGGACAATTCATTTGCATCCTGCGCTGCTCTTTCCATCGTAGTAGTGATTTCCACAGCTCGAGACAAAGTTAAGTTGTGTTTTGTCAATAATATCTTTTGTGTGTTTTGACATTTTAAACCACAAACATACCTGTCTCTTAGAGTATCATCTAGGCTACTGCCAAAATCACATGTAGTAGCAAGTTTGTTAAGTTCCACTAAGTACTCTTGCATTGATTCAGACTCTTTCTGATTCCTCTTATGAAAGCGAAACCTTTCAGCTATTAATGAAGGCTTGGGTTGGAAATAGCCTTTTAGTAAATCAAATAACTCATCATACGGTTTGTCTGATGGTTTTGTAGGACTAGTAAGGTTCCTTAATAAACTGTAATTTTTCGGGCCGATAGAACTTAGAAGTAAGCAAACCTTTTTTGTATCTTTCACATTATGAGCAATAAATATTTGCTCAATTATTTCAAAATACTCTTCTATATTGCCATTATTTTCATCAAAACTTGGAAGCGTTGGTACACTAGACATATTTAAACACTTGCTGGTCGCCAATGTTAAATATTAAAACACTTAAAGAATGAACTCATCTCAAATTTATTATAAACAAACTATTTATTATTACAAACTAAAGTAAAACATAAACATAAACATTCAACATATGAAAAATGCCACAGCTGATTATAACTAATATGACATAAATACACAACAGAAATATTCTATTTTGTTCATATAAAGTAAACTTATTTATTTAAACGTTAAATAATTATGTTATTAAAAATCATCGTACTGATCAAAATGTACGTTTAGCTGATTTATTAGTTCCGTTTTTACTTAAAGGTAAAATTGTATATTGTAAAGTAAGACAATTTCTTGTAAATATAATGACAGCAGCTAGCAGGTGACAGGCGCCGCACCGTACACAAATGATCCTCAATGAGGGTCAGTCCCTCCAGACCCCGGTGTCATTATTACTCGCTCGTGTTACGCAAAGGGTTAGTTTGCTTAGTCCTCAATTTCATTTCATGTTCAGAGCTACCTTCATGTTAATTAAATTAACCTAACCATTTGTTTATGCAGTGGTGCATTAACTAGTTCTGCGGGTGTGTACAGTGCAGTAATTTATTTGAAAAGCTTTGACTGTGATGTCGGTTTTTATGAGTGTTCCAACACGTTGGAGGTAAATCTATACACTATATAAAGAACGTTTGAAAAATATAAAATATGTATAAACTATATATATTATATAAAATCGCACTTTTTAATGCAATTGTCTAATTTATATTTAATTAATACAAAACTACACATATTAATATGTTGGTAAATATTAGATGTATGAACGGTTTCATACAATTGAACGGGGTTTGCCATTCAAACAAAAATATTACAATTTATATTAGGATGGCAAGTTGCTAATATTTTGCATGTATGTGAATGCTGGTCGTTCTTCCAAAATACAAGACAAATATTTTTTGCATTCGGTTTCATGCTAAAACAACTTTTAACGCTGTTAAATGGATTACTTAATAAACATAAAAATGTATCCATCTATGTGTTTAGATGTACATGGGTACATCTAAAATTGAATTCACTTTTGATGTTTTCTTTTGTTCACGTTTTTCTTTACAAAATGTATCTTATTTAATTGTTAAGTTGGTATCAAGCTTTTTATCATCCGTGTGTTTCATGGGTCTTGTTAACAAAATTATAAATTTTTATTATTTTTCAACTAAGTCTGTTTATTGTTATTAACTTGTTTCCTATATATTACCGGAAATTAATCAGCATCTCATGGACCAAGCATACTTCTACGGTACTTATCGGAAAATAGGATTGTCAATATCAAACAAATAATAATTGATGAAACTGACAACTAATAGTGAGTAAACTTGCTAAAACAATTTTGAGATAAAAATGCGTCGATTCAGCAATATAATGGTACATCAAATGCTGAAGCTATTAGACTTTGAAGAACATGCAGATGTTGGAAAGAAGAAATAAATACAGAAAATGGTTTAAAGCAAGGGACATTATCGTATATAAGTAATAATGTCCTGGAAACAATTGAAAACAAAACTGCAGCATGGATTATAATTTTAAACGCTTCAGAAAATATACGTCAAGACTAAATCGCTATAAAGTAAAAATTCAGAGGGCGTTGGGCAATGTGAGATATGAAGATGAATGTTGCATATAACATGATATGAGAAAATCATATGTTTGTCATGTAAGAAGATGAACATATTGAAATTTCTGGCTTAATTTGGTAAGCATGTGACTGATTTTAAAGTAGCCGGTGGTAACATAGTAAGGAAGTAGTTTCTAGGCTGCAGAAAGAGAAAACTACTCTCAAATAATGAATCAGTCACTACCACCGTAGATACAAAATATATATTAGTCCTGAAATTCTGTTGAGAGACGTTATTTCAATTGAACCGTAATGACGGAATGATTGATGATGCTTCCAATACATCATAAACTACAGTGTTTACAAATCATATTGTCAAAATCTAACAGTTATGTCATGCAAAATTGTCATAACAGCAGTAAAGCAAATATATATAAATATATATATAGTAATACAGTTTTATTACTTTAAATGTATGAAGTGTAGAAAAGGGTTACTGTCAAAGAAAAATAGTCATACTCAGCTGAGAGAAATACTTTGTTTTGATCAATAAAACAATACCGTGTTAATTTTGACAAAACAACATTGTGGCATTTGTAGTTGATTCGGGTTTCACAAAAAAAATTGAATATGCCTGAAGTTAAATATGAAATTTAATTTTGCTTAGAAAGGGAATCTATAATGTTGAATAATATTGGTAATTTAAAACAAAAATTAATATTGAGACTTAATGTTGAATTGCTTGTGCTGTACAGTCACAGATGTATTATTTCGTTTTTATGAAAAAGTCATTTTCGTGTAAAGAGTTGCAATTTTTAAACAAAAACATAAACTGTAAAAAATAATTTTTTACCAACTTATTCTCTCCTGAAATAGTTTCTTAACATGTAATAATAGGCCTATTGATAAAATATTATCAAAAACCTTTTTATAGTTAAGAATTTAACTACCAGGTAAAATTATTAGGGTCTTTGGCAAAGTCAATATTAACTCTCAAATATTAACTCTCAGCCTCACATTTTGCAATTGACCACTGCTGTAAAGGAATTCTAGGAGTGAGATTCCGAGTAATTTGACAGAAGTAACATGCGGAAACTACATTTTAAATATTCATTTAATTTACACTAAGAATATGGTATACCCAAAACATATGAAAATAACGATTTCTCTCATGTTATTAATATTTCTTTAATAACGTTTGATCGCATTATAAACGTTATGCTAGCCAAAGGTTGTACAAAATGGCCAGAGATCAGGGTCGAGAGCCCTTTAGACCTCACTTGTTCCTACCTCTTTAGAAAGTAATTAGCACTAAAGTGTCCTCTAAAAATACCGCATTCTCTTGTAATATTATCGTAATTCAACCAGCGTGCATATTAAAAGATAATACCTCATAAATTCAACCTTCTAATACGTAAGTATTTGATATTGGTATATTCTAAAATGAATTTCTTCCGGAAGGTTAACCTCATTTCGAAGTCGTATTTATGTTTATTTACTATGTTAGTTATACGTATGATATTTACTTATTCAATTATTTACTTATTCAATTTACTTATTCAATCATATTCCTAATATGATATAAAGAAATGAGACCTAACATAATTACAAACAGTTTATGAAACAAATGGTAATACCCAATCCATGGTAAACTTTAAGAAGTTCGTTGACTTTGTCTTCATATAAAATGTTCACTTACACGGATTGCGGTTGATGATTTATTCTCTTACGTTATTTGACGATGGCCTATACTTAATAATAGAAAAAGTGCAATCATTTAGTGGACACAATACAATTTCAATTTATATTAATAAATCTTTTTATTCTGATAATATCAGTACTTAATGTGGTTCTGGCTCTTCAATACATTTTGGAAGCTGGAGTGTCATTCAAAATGAAGTTTATTACTGATCATTATTTTGAATATTTACGTTGGGGAGTATATTAAAATTTTTTTATACGAGAAAAATTAATATTTAACAAACAAAAAAACGGAGTACCACAGATCCGATTTAATTCGAACCTACAGAGATTAAGTGAGAGGACGACTTCTTTCACATGAAATCATTTTTAAAGTACAAAGTCACTCACTAAATCAGTTAAATCTTCATTTTTAGGGGTGATGGTAGAGGAGCGTTGTCTAATTGGCCGGCGTTGCCGCGTCCCTGGGTCTTTTCGTCTGTTGAGGAGTACATGCGGAGATCTTGAACAAATTACGATAAATTGCATGAAATTGCAGTTTAGTTTACAGTTAGCAATCACCAAAGCGGAATCACAGTGAAGAGCAAGTGTTCTTGGCGCACAAAAGGTTAGCAAGATGGTTTTTATTTTACTGCTAATCCTCAACACGATGTATATTTAAAAAAAGGAATGTAATAGAATATTATCAAATATATTTGTGATGAATATTATTAGGTGAAGAAATTGTATTCTGAGCTGGATGTAAAACTCCCTCGTTTAGCTACGATTAAAAAAATAATGGATTCAACAACAACCCGGAAGACTACTTCAAGGAAACAATCTACATCCCTCTCCTAGACAATATTGTTAGTGACCTCAAGTACTCGCTAAAGACACACTAGAATATTTGCCCGCTTATTCCAGCTAATATATTGAACGAATCTGAGCCACTAACTTTTCTCTACTGATAAAAGAAAAAGTAATATTTTCTCTGATAGTAATATTTTCCCCAATACTTGGTCTCTCAAACATGGGCTCTCAAATTCAAGCTAATTGGTTAAGGGAGGGGAAATTTGGTGTAACCCTGCCTATAACAGCATTAGATTCTCTAAAAGCTTGTTACAAGGGCATTTGTTCAACCATGATTGCGTTATTAACGATTTATTCTACACTACCGGTGAGTGTAGGTCTGCTGAAAGGTATTTTTCTACTATGAATTGGCTGAAGACAAGGGTAAGAACGAGGATGCGTGAAAAGAGATTGAGCGTGGTTGGCTTATTTCATGCGCATAAAGGCAGAAAAGTAAATGTAGACAAAGTTATTGACATATTTGCCAACAGTGGTATCGAAAGTCTAGATTTTGTTATTTAGAATTTGTTTAACTGTACCATAATCGGGCTTGACCAACTCATAACTTTTTCATAATTAAGTTGTTATATTAACCTGTAGAATATACATTAAATAAAAGATTTTAATGTTATTTTATAATTGTAACTTATATACTAATATGAGTTAATATTAACTGCACTGTTAACAAACACAGTTTTCCAGTTATAGCTGATATACATGGTGATTCACGAAGATATCCGGAAACTTCAGGAGCTCATTCTACACGTAAAATTAAAGAACAAAGTTATATACTTATGTCCAGAAATACTTCGTTAGCAAGTTACGGCTAGCTAAAGATTGCTCCTTTAATTTAGTATTCTGGGTGAAACTGAGACTTGGTGGAATTCTGGAAAGTTAAATTAAGAGTCGAAATCGGTATTATTTCAAAGCTTAACAAACAGTATATCAAATATCAACGAAAAATTGAAACCCCCTAGTCTAACTAGTTGTATATATATATAATGTATATATATATATATATATATATATATATATATATATACATAACTATATTTATAAAAAATTATTTTTGTTTGTTTGTTTGTTTATATATTTATGGACACGGACACCGTTGGACCGTTTGCCATGAAACTTGGTATATATATATATATATATATATATATATATATATATATATATGGGCTTGGGATATTTATATGGGCCCAAAAGGGTTCCCATATAAACCTTATGGAAAGATATTGTTGTTTGCATGATAGCTAATGACAAGTTTACTAGAACAGGTGATCTTGGTGATATTTGTTTTAGTTGGTAATAGTCAAAGGCATGACAACGTCTGCCGGGTAACAGATAGTATATATATATATATATATATATATATATAAATGTATATTATTTCACTTTTGTATGCAAACTTTTGTTATGGTAATCTTTATATAAATTATTTTACTGAATTAACAGTTGATACCTAACTTGTTGATTGCACTATTGATTTGGTTGTATAAAGTATGTGTTTATTTGTAAAAGTATCTACATTTATGTAAATGAAGTATTTAACTGTTTAGAACAGAACTACTTTTTTACAAGATATCAGTTTTGGTGTAGGCTTTCTTTCGCCTATAAAGTGTTATTTGTATTTATTTTTTTTATGTACTTTAATTCTAGTTTGTTTTAATTATACTTACGAAACATGGTTTGCTTACGATCCGATTTTATCTCTTGTAGGCTATATAATGTTTGTGTTTTGCTTAAAAAGTACAAAGTGTAACAATTTGCATTAACTAACATTACACAACATCAGGTGAGAGGCACCACAGCGTACACAAATGATCCTCAATGAGGGTCAGTCCCTCTAGACCCCAATATCATTATTATTCGCTCGTGTTACACAAAGGGTTGGTTTGCTTAGTCTTCACTTTCGTTTTATGATCAAAGTTACCTTAATGCTAATTAAATCAATCTAACCAACGTTTGTAAAGGGGTTATTTTAAGATGACTTTTATAACAACAACAAAGTAAATCGGCAACAACAGATTACCTTGCTGATACCTATTTTAGGTATAAATCTAAAGTATGAGTAATAGTATTAATATTTTAGAAAGTGTAATATTTCAATTGTAATATTTTATTTTGGCATTTGCTATAATTTAATTGATATTGGATATTGCCGATTTACTTTTTTTGTTGTTGTTGTAAAAGTCATCTTAAAACAACTCCTTTACAAACGTGGGTTAGTATTTAGCCTACCTATAGATTGGTATCAGTATTCCAGCGAATTAAGTAAGTAAGATTACTGTTTGAAATCTTTGTGACAAAGTTTTTTACCCATTTATTTTGTGTTCAATATACATATATATATATATATATATATATAGTGTTTTTGAGTATTATTAGTATGTTTATACCAATGACTGATTTCAAAGGTTTATTAGTCACCAAGGTTGTGTTATGAAGGTTCAATGTTGGCTTATCGTACTAGGGGCAGTCAACACATCAACTACGGCGTCCAATAATAAGGATTAACCACGTTCACTACTAATTCAGGTAATCAAATCCATCATGCAGTATTATTAACGACATTGCGTTTCCGCTCGTACGCGTATCCATGTTTGGTAATGTGTTTGCGAAATTAAATCTACATTTACTAATTCACAGGATTGGGAAAATACGAGGTAAATTTATTACATTCGAACGCACGTGCGTGGGAATATGAAATTATATAACATCATATTTGACTTAATTGTATTTCAAAACAGTGCCGTATTTTACATCATTTTGACTATAGTATTTAAAATTGTGCCAGATTCCAATGCATAAAGTAAATGCACTTTGTGTGATCCAGAGCTTTTAGGTTTTGAACTTATAAATAAAATAAGACGTTGTATTTGATAAACAAAGATAATTTAACTGTTCATAGTTGGATTATTTTAGTATAAAATAATGTATTTTATAAATACCCCCGTCG